>CM017561.1:18374998-18974998 GCA_007844125.1 Sinonovacula constricta
CACCCCCACCAACACAACCCCCCCCCCACCCCCCCCCCCCCCCCCCCCCCCCCCCCCCCCCCCCCCCCCCCCCCCCCCCCCCCCCCCCCCCCCCCCACACACACACACCCAGTGTATGTATTACTGTATCTTAACTCATTGTGCCCTACAGCTAATTGACCAGTCGTACCCTAGAGGCATTTCTCCAGTCATCCCCTACACCTGGTGGGGGTCTTATCTGCCCCTCATGCCTAGACACATCTAGTGTGGATTACCGGTCAGTGGAAGATATCGGGGATGGTTGTATACACAACACAATAAACATGTCATTTTGGAAGTACTCGAAAGGGATATTTTCACATACTTGAAGCACAGAAAGTGCTTTACACAACCATGTAATTTTTAACACGGTATGAGAAGAAATACTTCAGAAAAGAGTGAAATCTGAAGAACACGTAAGATTGACAATATCAAAATTAACACAGTTCAAATTATTAAAGTGAAATAATATTGACCTCATCAAGTTTTTTTTATGTTTATAACATAAATAACACTGCTTTATATAATATTTTATATAATGAGTAACTTTAAAACAGTCGGCCATCTTTGATTTAAAGTTGCGATTTACCGGTAGTTTGAGAAAATAACGCTCTTAAACTTCATATTTGATAGAAAACTTCGGTGATTTCCAAGAGTTAGATTGTGTCTTATCTATTGATATCTGCAATTATCATATAATTATTGGATCTGACGTAGGTAATTCCACATATCCGCCGATACATATGCATATAAGTAGGAATCTTAAGGCTAACCGTAAGGCACATCGCCGTTTTTCTTTGTCTCGACATAATTAATTCACTGTGTTTACATCCGGTTTACATGAAATTCCAATATATTATATAACAAGGTTTCTGATTGGCTGAGATTGAAGTATAAATTAATCATTTGAAAACTGCTTTTACGATCGTATTTCAGCCAAGAAATGTTTCAAATTAGATGTGAATCACTTCAATCAGAGGAAATGTCGCCGATTTTTCTGTTGCTCGCTACTATAAATGAAATAACAAAAAAGGATTTAATATGGTAGATTTAGATTAAGATGACATTAGCATTTACGATACCGTGATGTACTTGATTGGCCGAGACTCAAAAGTGATTAAAAATATAAGTTTTAACCAGCAAATATGATGCGCATTAACGCGGGTTTCGGCAGTAGCCGAGACATTTTCAGGGCCGCCTTAATGCGGCGCTCGGTGCCAGACACAGGTAAAATGCGACGTGATAAGTCGTCTCCCGGCATGAGGAGGCTGTTTTTCGTGCCGCTTTAATGCGTCATTAGGGTACAATGAGTTAAGGTCTCTGTCAGCAGCCTGGACCCAGTGTGCCCCCAGTGTTTGAATTACTTCAATTTAAGGTCTCTGCCGCAGCCTGGACCCTGTGTGCCACCAGTGTGTATTACTGTACCTTAAGGTCTCTGTCAGCAGCCTGGACCCTGTGAGCCCCCAACTGTGTGTATTACTGTACCTTAAGATCTCTGCCAGCAGCCTGGACTCTGTGTGCCCCCAGTGTGTATTACTGTATCTTAAGGTCTCTGTCAGCAGCCTGGACCCTGTGTGCCCCCAGTGTGAGTATTAGGTACTTCAATTTAAGGTCTCTGCCGCAGCCTGGACCCTGTGTGCCCCCAGTGTGTGTATTACTGTACCTTAAGATCTCTGCCAGCAGCCTGGACCCTGTGTGCTCCCAACTGTGTGTATTACTGTACCTTAAGGTCTCTGCCAGCAGCCTGGACTCTGTGTGCCCCCAGTGTGTGTATTACTGTATCTTAAGGTCTCTGTCAGCAGCCTGGACCCTGTGTGCCCCCAGTGGTGTATTACTTCAATTTAAGGTCTCTGCCGCAGCCTGGACCCTGTGTGCCCCCAGTGTGTGTATTACTGTACCTTAAGGTCTCTGTCAGCAGCCTGGACCCTGTGAGCCCCCAGTGTTTGTATTACTTCAATTTAAGGTCTCTGCCACAGCCTGGACCCTGTGTGCCCCCAGTGTGTGTATTACTGTACCTTAAGGTCTCTGTCAGCAGCCTGGACCCTGTGTGCCCCCAGTGTTTGTATTACTTCAATTTAAGGTCTCTGCCGCAGCCTGGACCCTGTGTGCCCCCAGTGTGTGTATTACTGTACCTTAAGGTCTCTGTCAGCAGCCTGGACCCTGTGAGCCCCAACTGTGTGTATTACTGTACCTTAAGATCTCTGCCAGCAGCCTGGACTCTGTGTGCCCCCAGTGTGTGTATTACTGTACCTTAAGGTCTCTGTCAGCAGCCTGGACCCTGTGTGCCCCCAGTGTGTGTATGTACCTTAAGGTCTCTGTCAGCAGCCTGGACCCTGTGAGCCCCCAGTGTTTGTATTACTTCAATTTAAGGTCTCTGCCGCAGCCTGGACCCTGTGTGCCCCCAGTGTTTGTATTACTTCAATTTAAGGTCTCTGCCGCAGCCTGGACCCTGTGTGCCCCCAGTGTGTGTATAACTGTACCTTAAGGTCTCTGCCAGAAGCCTGGACCCTATGAGCCAGCCAACTGTGTGCGTATTACTGTATCTTAAGGTCTCTGTCAGCAGCCTGGACCCTGTGTGCCTCCCAGTGTGTGTATTACTTCAATTTAAGGTCTCTTGCCGCAGCCTGGACCCTGTGTGCCCCCAGTGTGTATAACTGTACCTTAAGGTCTCTGCCAGAAGCCTGGACCCTATGAGCCGCCACTGTGTGTAGCATTCTGTACCTTAAGGTCTCTGCAGCAGCCTGGACCCTGTGTGCCCCAACTGTGTGTGTATTTACTGTACCTTAAGATCTCTGCCAGAAGCCTGGACCCTGTTTAGCCCCTTCCCTCTACTGGCCAGACTTCTACCCTTAGCAAGATGCAGGCCATGCAACACCCCTTCAGCTGCATTCAAGTTGCCCATGCTGTTAATTCAAAACATACTGCATGAAAACTAGTGCAAATTAAAACTGATCATGCAGGTCATTTGAAATATCCCATTTACTTTTTTACAAAGGGCTATGCTAAATGATGTTAATATAACAGTGCTATCTGCTAGTTTAAAAAATTAATACTGTTTTAGAACTGTTTGATTCTTACAAGAAATAACAGACGGCCATGAGTAAAAGTGTGCAACAAATATAAGCAATGTGTAAAGTGACCAGAACAATTATAACAGTCTTGATAGAAAGTAGAAGGAAATCATTTGGGCAATAAGTTTCACTTATATAAATAAGTTTTACTAAACAGCCCATATGGGTAGAATGGCCAAGCCCCTGGTGGCCATGGTTTTACTTCATTTTATGGATAGGGGCCATCTAAAAGTAGGGCTGTGCCAATTAATTAAAGCATTGACAATTGTGAAATCACATGCAATTTTTGCTCGAAACAAATGTGTTGAATTGCAAACTAGAAATTGCTATGTGAAGTCATTTGCATAAAACTGCAACAACAATGTGTCAGCGGGACCTTGAAAACTACTTTCACTAAGACCAATTTGTAAGACATCACAATACAGTTTTGGTGAAGTATCTAAAAACAATTTTAACTCTATAAATGAATTGTTGTGGCTAGTCACATAGCCAGTTAAAAGGATTCTTTGTTGGCAGCATATTTTGACTGTTTTTATCATTAAGTCCAAATGGCCAAGGAAAGGGTGTGACAAACATTAGATGGATGAATACATCATAATTTTTTTAAACAAAATTTTGTCTCAAAATTTAGCATTTTAATGGTTCATTTACATAGAAATATAACGGGGTTGGGTTAAATGGGATTTTCACAATAAATTTGTCCATGCCGAATTTCATGTCTAGAGTATTTACCTGTATTTGTTGCTTACCTGAGTCACCACACATGTCAAGAGAGTTCTAATGTATTTTGTTGATTACTTGAGTCACACCACATCTATAGTGTTCAAATGTTCATTGCTCCTTTATATCATACAACTAATTTAAGGTGATAAATAGCACCTGACTAATGGCATTTCCTATCTGAGCCATGCTGCACAGTTAGCTATTTATAAATTATGAAAACCACTTTCTTTTGAGATAATGTAATATCATCATTTTGGTTATCTGCTCTGACATTGTCATTTATTTTAGCAGACCTCACCATCAAGAATTTTGTAAAGATTTGGAAAGAATGAACATATTTAGAGGTGATTGTTTTAAGATGTGTACTGTCTAACTATTCAGGAAATATTCAAATCGTCTTTAGTTAAACGAAAGTATTACTTTAAATAAATAGAAATATTATGCCTTAATTTCCCAAAAATGGTAGGAAATCATGTTACATGCATTTGACAAAGGCAAAACTGTTGGATAACACCTTCAAAAAGTCATTTAAGTCTTAAAGAAGACTGCCTCAATATTTACCTGTCTGGTAGAGGAATATATCCACCCATGTATCCCAGTGGGGCCTCAGTGAATTTCTCCATGCTAACCTGTATCCGCCCCTTCTGGTCCCTGTTGGAGAAATTGTTGTTGCGTGTACACACGTAGTGATATGTGCCGACCTGGCTTACTTGCTGTGGACCAAGGTCATAATAGGCTGTTGCGTTGTTCAGATTGGCATCCACAGCAACCTGGTGGCAAAATACAGGGAATACAGTTACGCTTAAATATAAACAGAATAAGGCAGAGGATTATTGGTGATGTTTGTAACTGTCTCAGAAACTTCCATTACTAATACCATGAGGTGAATGGAATAACACGACAGGTTCTGATCATGATGATATACTGCATTTGGAGACTCTTTAATTTTTTAATTTATTCCTTGGAGAAATCATACAAAACATAAAAGCAATTTCTTTTAAATGTATATCTTTTAAAAGTAAAGAAATTCACTACCATCAGAAGAAAAAGCCAGCTTTGTGAGTAAAGGCTTTGACAGGCCCAGAAACTTGGAATCCTCAATTTTCACAGGATAGTTGTTGCCATAGTGACCAAATGTGGGGGCAGGACCATACTGAACACCATTGCCTTCTGGGTAATTTTTGTCCTTCAGCAGCAGCACATTGTTTCTGTCTGTTTTGGCCTTGCCTTGTCCATCATTGTTTCCAGGGTTATTGTCTGAGCCAGTCCATCTTTAATGGGAGATATAATTGTAGAAAATGTTAAAATTATTGTGTGTTTTTGATCAATTTTTTATTTATAGACCTGCTGACAATCAGCCAATCAACTTTCATGTGCTCATAATGAAAACAGTAGATGCACTGGTTTCCAACACAATGGATAATTGTGGAGTTTCACTGTGAAGAGGAAGCTTGGACAAGATTGTGTATAAGGACAAACCTGAAATAAAGTTATAAGAGGCAATATCTCCTGCTGTATTAATGTAATGATAGTAAATAAGCAAATGCACATGTTCCTATAGTACTAAGGATTGTGGAAATTGATCAAAATTATCGCACAACTTTATGATCTATGATATGCTTGGAAAAAATTGTGTCCATGAATTGTTCTGAAATATTATTAAATAGGACAACTACTATAATTTTTAATATGATCGCAATGTACAGGTGCACATGTTTCATAATACTAAGGATAATTGTGGAGTTTCATCAAATGGAACCCAAAATTTAAGAAGTTTTGACAAAATTGTGTCCACAAAGGTTCTTACCACAGTGTATTTGTGGGGATTTATATATTATATATGTTCTACAAACATTTAGCCCAACACATTTTACCTCCTCCACAAGCCCAAAACTATCCCAACAATAGCAGACTTGACAGATAAAGGAAGGAACAACCCAATTCAAGTTACTCGAACAATAAACCTGAACTTAAACTGAGGTTTAAGTAAATGGAAGATTTAAGTAAATGGAAGATCTCTTGTTCAGCATTACATGCCTAACATTTATTTCTTCTACAACCACTATAAAGCTGGTATAAGCAAGACAATTTTAATAATTATGATTCTCTATTTAACTTGGCCTTTCAAAAAATCTGAGTTGCATGTTGGTCTTTGGAATAGTTTCACCTCCTCTTGGAATAGTTTCACCTCCTCCAGTCCACTGTGTCCCCAAATGTCAGTCCTGAAGGTAGAAGGTCCCTTTTAATCCAGTCTTCCCAGACTTCCATGGGTCAAGTGTAAAAACAAAATGGGTTCATATTCCTGACTTTCCTGCTCCAGTCTGAACTGGGTTACCTTTCCAAGTGTCCCAACCATTAGAGACCTTGTTTATAGGGAGACTGTCATGTTCTTTAAGCCTAGCAGGTGTCTCCATAGGGAGACTGTCATGTTCTCCAAGCCTAGCAGGTGTCTCCATAGGGAGATTGTCATGTTCTCCAAGCCTAGCAGGTGTCTCCATAGGGAGATTGTCATGTTCTTTAAGCCTAGCAGGTGTCTCCATAGGGAGATTGTCATGTTCTCCAAGCCTAGCAGGTGTCTCCATAGGGAGATTGTCATGTTCTTTAAGCCTAGCAGGTGTCTCCATAGGGATACTGTCATGTTCTCCAAGCCTAGCAGGTGTCTCCATAGGGAGACTGTCATGTTCTCCAAGCCTAGCAGGTGTCTCCATAGGGAGATTGTCATGTTCTTTAAGCCTAGCAGGTGTCTCCATAGGGAGATTGTCATGTTCTCCAAGCCTAGCAGGTGTCTCCATAGGGAGATTGTCATGTTCTCCAAGCCTAGCAGGTGTCTCCATAGGGAGACTGTCATGTTCTTTAAGCCTAGCAGGTGTCTCCATAGGGAGATTGTCATGTTCTCCAAGCCTAGCAGGTGTCTCCATAGGGAGACTGTCATGTTCTTTAAGCCTAGCAGGTGTCTCCATAGGGAGACTGTCATGTTCTTTAAGCCTAGCAGGTGTCTCCATAGGGAGACTGTCATGTTCTCCAAGCCTAGCAGGTGTCTCCATAGGGAGATTGTCATGTTCTTTAAGCCTAGCAGGTGTCTCCATAGGGAGATTGTCATGTTCTTTAAGCCTAGCAGGTGTCTCCATAGGGAGATTGTCATGTTCTCCAAGCCTAGCAGGTGTCTCCATAGGGAGACTGTCATGTTCTTTAAGCCTAGCAGGTGTCTCCATAGGGAGACTGTCATGTTCTCCAAGCCTAGCAGGTGTCTTCATAGGGAGATTGTCATGTTCTCCAAGCCTAGCAGGTGTCTCCATAGGGAGATTGTCATGTTCTCCAAGCCTAGCAGGTGTCTCCATAGGGAGACTGTCATGTTCTTTAAGCCTAGCAGGTGTCTCCATAGGGAGATTGTCATGTTCTCCAAGCCTAGCAGGTGTCTTCATAGGGAGATTGTCATGTTCTTTAAGCCTAGCAGGTGTCTCCATAGGGAGATTGTCATGTTCTCCAAGCCTAGCAGGTGTCTCCATAGGGAGACTGTCATGTTCTCCAAGCCTAGCAGGTGTCTCCATAGGGAGATTGTCATGTTCTCCAAGCCTAGCAGGTGTCTTCATAGGGAGATTGTCATGTTCTCCAAGCCTAGCAGGTGTCTCCATAGGGAGATTGTCATGTTCTCCAAGCCTAGCAGGTGTCTCCATAGGGAGACTGTCATGTTTTCCAAGCCTAGCAGGTGTCTCCATAGGGAGATTGTCATGTTCTCCAAGCCTATCAGGTGTCTCCATAGGGAGATTGTCATGTTCTCCAAGCCTAGCAGGTGTCTCCATAGGGAGATTGTCATGTTCTCCAAGCCTAGCAGGTGTCTCCATAGGGAGACTGTCATGTTCTCCAAGCCTAGCAGGTGTCTCCATAGGGAGACTGTCATGTTTTCCAAGCCTAGCAGGTGTCTCCATAGGGAGATTGTCATGTTCTCCAAGCCTAGCAGGTGTCTCCATAGGGAGATTGTCATGTTCTCCAAGCCTAGCAGGTGTCTCCATAGGGAGATTGTCATGTTCTCCAAGCCTAGCAGGTGTCTCCATAGGGAGACTGTCATGTTCTTTAAGCCTAGCAGGTGTCTCCATAGGGAGACTGTCATGTTCTTTAAGCCTAGCAGGTGTCTCCATAGGGAGATTGTCATGTTCTTTAAGCCTAGCAGGTGTCTCCATAGGGAGACTGTCATGTTCTTTAAGCCTAGCAGGTGTCTCCATAGGGAGACTGTCATGTTCTTTAAGCCTAGCAGGTGTCTCCATAGGGAGATTGTCATGTTCTTTAAGCCTAGCAGGTGTCTCCATAGGGAGATTGTCATGTTCTCCAAGCCTAGCAGGTGTCTCCATAGGGAGACTGTCATGTTCTCCAAGCCTAGCAGGTGTCTCCATAGGGAGACTGTCATGTTCTCCAAGCCTAGCAGGTGTCTCCTTAGGGAGACTGTCATGTTCTCCAAGCCTAGCAGGTGTCTCCATAGGGAGATTGTCATGTTCTCCAAGCCTAGCAGGTGTCTCCATAGGGAGACTGTCATGTTCTCCAAGCCTAGCAGGTGTCTCCATAGGGAGACTGTCATGTTCTCCAAGCCTAGCAGGTGTCTTCATAGGGAGATTGTCATGTTCTTTAAGCCTAGCAGGTGTCTCCATAGGGAGATTGTCATGTTCTCCAAACCTAGCAGGTGTCTCCATAGGGAGATTGTCATGTTCTCCAAGCCTAGCAGGTGTCTCCATAGGGAGACTGTCATGTTCTCCAAGCCTAGCAGGTGTCTCCATAGGGAGACTGTCATGTTCTTTAAGCCTAGCAGGTGTCTCCATAGGGAGACTGTCATGTTCTCCAAGCCTAGCAGGTGTCTCCATAGGGAGATTGTCATGTTTTCCAAGCCTAGCAGTTGTCTCAATAGTAGCCAGATCATTCATTAGCTCCAGATATGTTCCTAATCATAATCTTGTCTGCCTGCTCCTACACAACTGTGATGACTAATGTTATGCAGGCCATGCAACACACCTTCAGCTGCATTCATGCCTATGTAAATTGGACAGCTCCTGACACAACTTGTCCAACACATATAAATCTTGTGTAAGAATTATAGAAAATAGTGCTGCACCCAGTCATTCTCTATCTTATTTCAGCCACAAGCATTTGTCTTAAATAGGCAGAATTTATATACTGCATGCAAGAATAGCACTAAATGTATATTTAATACTCAATAATTATGGCATTTGTAAAAGTATTTAAAGTAAACAGTGTTTCCTTCCCATAAACGGTTGTCCCTCAGTCATTGTAAGCAACTTACTGAAAGTGGATATAGTGTCCTGGCATCATCTCCAATGTGTTTGGCACAAAGTCATACTCTACAGCTGGGTAAACCTGGACTATGTTGCCACGCTTCCCCCGTACATTCACGTTGTGAATGGTGGTGCCCTCTAGCTTAGCTGGCCGACGTTTGATGCTGAATGCATGGGACCTTCAGCAAAAAGAGCAGGTAAATGTGTCATAAGTCTTATTTTATGTTCTCTGACTTATAGTCAACCTTTGTTGATGCATGTCTGATATTATTCATTTCTATGTTAGGATTTTTATATATCTTTTAAAATTTGTTCAAATGAACTTAAAATACCATACAGTGTGAACATCATTTGTACTTATAAAGATCTGTGCAACCTCTTAGTTTAAAGTAAATACGAGGGATGATCCAAAATAACCCGGAATTTGTTAACGGTGTCAACACATTTTATTTAATATAAACGAAACATATACGATTAAAAAGAAGAACCATTCTGCTTTACAATAAATATAATATCAAACGCTAAAACAAATTGTGACCTGCACATGAACAGAAAATATAAATACACCAACGCGCCTACAGCGCACGCTAATCTAAAAATCACGACGTCGTCGACGTTAAAACTTCGGGACGTTTAAAGTTTCTCGAAGTACGCTCCGTTGCATCCTACGCAACCGCGATGCCTATGTACCCACTGCCTGAAAATGTCTTCATACCACGAACTGTCACATTGCTTTACAATAGCTGTTGTTGTCCTGCGCAGTTCAGTCAACGAATCGAATCGCTGGCCCTTCAGTTGCCGCTTAATTGATGGGAAGATCGCGAGATCAAATGGGGCCAGGTCTGGGGAATACGGTGGGTGCTGCACTGATCCGAAACCTAGGACCCCGATCTCTAGCTGCGTGGCCGTTGCTGTATGGGAGGAGGCGTTGTCCATGTGCAGCAGGAAATGCTCCAAGGGAATCCCTGGGCGCTTCTTTTTCAGAGCGTCCACCAGATCACGTCGCAGTACCTGGTTTAAAATGAAATACAGGCTTTACATAGTTTCAATTTTTGCATTAAACTTTTACATTGATAGTAAAATAAAATATATATCTCATTAAATTAAATCAAGGACGATTAAAAAATATTTTAATGTACAAATTGCTATACTTAAGAGAATTTTATGTTAAATTTAATGAACAATTAAGCAATTCTGTAAATTTAAATTATTTAAATTATGGGTCGTTTGTATCATACGCAGTATCAGTACATAATTAATTATTCTAAATAATATTTATTGAAAATAGACTAAACCTTTAAATTTTATTACCTTACTGTAGTACCCAGCATTCACCGTAGCTCCCTTGGGAACCGCATGCATGAGGATCATGCCCCGGATGTCCGCAAACATGATGAACATCGTCTTGCCGCCGCTCTTTATTACCCGGGCCTTTACAGGAGGTGGCGAACCGCTTCGCTTCCATACCGCAGACTGCTCCTTGGTCTCGGGATCATAGTTGTAGAGCCACGTCTCGTCTGTAGTAATGATCCTCTGCAGGAACATGTCACCCTCTCGTTCCGTGCGCCGAATGAAGGCACGAGAGTCACGAACTCGCCGGTCACGCTCCTCTTGTTTCAGGACTCGCGGGATCCATCGCGCGTAAACCTTATCGATGAGCGAAAAAAAAATCATATTTTTATTAAAAAAAACTTAAAATAAAAAACTTAAATAATGTTTTACAGTGAAAACTAATCTATAAACAAATAATAATTATTATTATTATCTTCTAGTAAAAAATCTCATTAAGTACAATCAACCGTGTTTGTTAATAATTTTATTTAAAGTACGGCTATGATTTAATAAATTTATTTAAACTAGATTTTAAATATATATTTTACCTTCGTCATTTGTAGTTCTTCCGTCAGAATTCGATACACTGTCCCGTAGCTAGCGCCAAATCTGTCAGCGAGCCCACGCACGGTGGCTCGCCTGTCTGCCTGTAGAGCCTCCTCAACAGATGACGTTAGTGACGTGCGCATTTTCCGCTTTCGTCCCCTGCCTTCGTTGTCTTCTAGATTTGTTCGACCCTCAGAAAATCGTTTATGCCATTCATAAACCGCTGTTTTACTTATTTTATCCTTGTGCGAAGTTTCCTTCAACATGTTGAATGTTTCCGCTGGTGTTTTTCTTAATTCCTGACAAAATTTTATAACAGCACGAATTTCTTGACGATCTAATGACGACATTTCTGATGTTAAGAGCGTTGGTGCTATTGACGGTTAAAAGATGTTTTCTTTGGAATCCAAGGCGTTAATGACGTAAACATTTAACATGACGTCATCTAAACGTAATTGTATATTTTGGCGTAATTTGAGGTGTTTTCGTTAATTTATTCATGGTGTATATTCATTAAAATAAATATTAACGGTTAACGTTTTTGCGCTGCGCCGTTACGCCGTTACTATGGTTATTTGAAATCGTCTTACACGTGGCATAATTGTACAAAAAGAAAAATATTACGGAAACTGCTAGTAGAGATGTAGATAATTATAACGATATGAAAGACATATATTTGTCTTTAAAAATTTGGGAAAATTTATAGAATTCCGGGTTATTCTGGATCATCCCTCGTACCAAGTTTGTCAAAAAGTTTTGGAGATATGCTCTGGACAAAAAATATGGCAAAATAAAATACAAGAACAGACATGTGGACAAAATATCCACTTAATGCTCCCATGGTTGGAAAGTAAAAATAAATTTTAACACCTTTATCAAAATTTACTTAAAATTACATATCAAAACACTGGAAGCCTTAATTTTTGTTATTATATTTTTGTGCTTTGAGCATGACCTGCTTCAGAAACTTATTTTATATACACATGTATTATGTTAATCATAAGTAGTAAGGGAAAGCTTGTACCTATCCTGAAAAGTCCTTCCAAACTGTGATGTATCAATAGCCAGTTCAAAATCTAAATGTCCCTCATCAAAGATCTTAACATTTGGATTTCCTTTGAACACATAGCCTCTCTGGCGAGCCTCAGCCATTGATGGGAAGTTATACTTCTGAGCCAAGTCAAGCTTAGTTTCCTCCCCTGGCTTGTCTGAATTCATGGAAGCGTTAGTTGCCCAGCCAGCATAGTCATCAGTGGATATGTTGTACCTGAGAACATTGTATTTCTGCTTATTATGCTATTAATGACGAGGATGTTGACTGATGGGGATTATGATGACAAAAGTTTTCTGGAAAATTATATCAATGCTTGAAAAAATGACTGAAAGTAATGTTAAAAACTAAAACTAACCCATGAATGATAAAGTTTGTTGATGATATATTACAGCTGTTAGAGAAAATGCAAGAAAAATTGATGTAGAATCAATCATGTGGAAAAAACAAACTTGTCTGGCAAGAAAAAGTTAATTTTCCCTTTAATAGTGTGAAATGAATAATTTTGTTCAAGACAGATTGGTTGTATAATTTTTTTACAAGTACCAAAAATCATCTGGCCAATCAGTTCTATTTGTTCCAGGTGGGTAGTATACAATATGAACACATGCTAGAAAATGATTTCTACCAGCCACAATTTTCTAACAATCTTGATCGAGGGCCATCCAAAGAACTTGAAATTGTAAACCAAAAATAAAAGCTTTAGCTTTTAAGTCACAATTAGAAAGATTTGTTAGAAGTTATACTTCATATCTATATTTGGGAAATGGTCCCATTCCTGGTGGCCATGTTTTATGGCAAATCAAATATATTTCCCGATCATAATAGATTGCAACCCATGACAGCTCAGTGTTTTGTAGCATCTGACAGGAAGGTTTACTATATTATCATGTATGAAAAATGGTTCCACCTCAAACTGGCTCTGCCTCTTAGTGGCCAGCTTTCTTAACAAAATAATACACTCAGAACAACTGGCAAAATTACCTTCTGATGAATGTTTTTTTTGCATATTTTGAATCTGACCAGCTAGATTTTGTGCTTAGTTGCCATGGAATCTGAATCTCTAAATGTTGACAACTTTTCTTCCTCTTTCTTACTGATGCTTCTGATAAAGTTTGGCTGAATTTCAGCAAACAATGGTTCATAAGCGTTAAACCAGGACTTTAAAGATAATGATGGAAATCTATTAAATCATAAAAATCTTTCAATATTTTTCAATTTTTATCAGAAAAGGTCATCAACTTGATTTTACCGGATTCTGAGAACACAGTTATCTTCCTTGATATCTGGCAGGGTCCAGTTGTATCTGTTTGGTTGACCATCCAACCCGTTACCTAGGTGATTGTCCCGTGAGAACTGGGTCTCTCGACATTCAGGGGGAGGTAATCCATGGCTGGATATCTCCTTCCATACACCAGTGATACCACTCTCATTGAAGTTCTGCAACAGAGACAGTAACATGGTTTGTTATGAATTATCGCACTTTCTGAGTCCTGGTCAATACAGCAGAAAAACCTTCTGCCATAAAATAAAGGTACATTTACTGACATATTGCATTACAGCAGGAAGATTTAATAAGTAAGTAGGTTAAACTTGTTTATAGCTGACATTTTCAGGGGCTGAGGCCATAAACAGGGAAATCTGGAAGTTGGAACAGCAAGATATGTTTGACAGGAAATCAAGGAAATCTGACCCCTTAGCAGCAGGAACTGGATACATAACTGATGACGAATGCACACCTTTGGAAATGAGCAAGTACTCAAAGTTTGCAGTTATTACCTTCGACGGTTTTCAAGATAAATGTAGGTCATATGAAAAGTTTATTCTGGTTTTCTACAATATTTACAAACTTGTTTTAGCATTAATATTTCAAACATTACTGTGTAGGTATGCAGAAATGAGTAACATGTACATACGTGCTGACAGTCTTTCTTTGCTTTCAGCACATTATCTTGGCCATTAAATAATTATTTAAGCCCAAAAGTTATATACTGCTGACATTAATAATTTTAAAATCACATAAAGACTTACTGCGCAATCCTTTAACATTAATTTGGCTATCTACCTTGTACATGAATATATCTACAATTATCATGATTTCAAGCGCACATGTATTATAAGAACCCAAGACTACACACTGCTGTTTTCTAACCCATACAACAAGTTTCCATCTCACCTCACAATCCAGACGATTGTTGGGCAGCACTTTATCTTGCAGTTTCTCTAACTGTTGTACTGAAAACACACACTCCCATCGAGACTTGACATTGGCACTTTCCTCCTGGTAGTATTTACAACGTTCTGGCACGGTGGTCAGAACAGCAATATCCTGGTTAAAAATAAAACAAGACTTTTAAGACTAAATTAAGTAGGTTTATCTCTGAACAATACATGTGAACAGCAGTATCCTGGTTGGAAAAATAAGATGGACTAGGATAAATTAATTAAATAAATAAAATAAAAAGAACAAATAGCACTGCCTGTTCCTAACAAACAAATCTAAGAGCAATGTTTTACTGGGCAATTACAACAGTAAACCACACTGCTTAGCCAACTAAATTAAGTAGGTTCATTTATAAACAATGCATGTGTTTACATATTTGTTTGTTGGGTTTATCGTCCCACCAACAGTATTTCACTTATCTGGAGATGGTGTCCACTTGAAGCAGATATTATGCTGCTTTAAGTGTGTATAGCATGCTGTGAACACATGGCATGATACCACATCCTGTAACATTATCCTTACAACAGGCTAACCAGTCGTGGAACTACCCTTATACTTGCTTGAGCGTTAGCAAGGGAGTATACCTCTACTATTTTTTATATCTTTGATATGTCACAGCCCAGGTTAGAACCCGGAGACTCCCATACCTAGAGTTTACACATTTAAAATCACAGTTTACCACAAGCATACGTCACTATTGCCAATAATGTTTATGTCACACCAAGCTTCACTAAGAATCCTGGTCCTTTCAATAAGCAGATCATACATAAATCCTTATTTCATGTATATCTGTATAACATAATGCCATCACTACTTGTACTTGAAACAGGCTAAACAAATATATGATTATATAAGCCTCCCTCACTATAGCTGATGATTTTAGACTGTGCCAAGATCTTAATTTATCTTTGTAAGACAGCAGTTCCTTCCCCAGGTACATGCATTTTGAAGTGCACCATGAAGGACAATACTTAGTAATAGTAAGGTTGTGTCAATATATATATAGATCTTTGTCTAATAACAGCGAGCAAGTGACATGACATGGATCTAAACAATATTTTCTTACCTAATTGATATTAATAAGAGCATTCATTTTGGAATAAAAGGATTTTTTCAATTGGCCATAGCTATGAAAACTAAATTTTAGATTTGTAACAATTAAATTGTAGATTAAGATAGACCTAGATAATATTATACTGATCTGTCTATTTCTAAGCATATAATTTACATTTTGGTAAAACAACTATGCAAATAATAATGACAAAAGAGCTAGACCAACATTAGAGGAACTTTCATACTCTACTAGAATTTTTTTAATGTAGGAACGTTTTTGTGCTAGAAAGTATACTTATTGTAAAATTTATACAAGGGTGCCCTAGGTGTAGTGGTAGAAGGTATAACAGACTTGTAAATTGTGGTGTGGGGGATTTTTATTTTAGACCATTATTATGCGAGAATTTTGTATGTCATTGAATGTTATGAAAGAGGAACTACTCATTTTGTTTTTTATTTATAAAGTTTGTCGTATAAACTAGCTGAAATTGAGCTTAATAAAAAGGCAGACCACCTTTTTCTTTAAGTTTGCTATGGAACGTTGCATCAGTGGTATTCTGGGTGTTCACAAAACCAAACTGAGTAAAGCTATTTCTTACCTTCCATGGTGAAGAGTGCCAATATGGGAAGTAATCTCTCTCTTCAGTACACTCATAACCATAGCGTTGTGTCTTGCCATTGTTTTCCTGGCGTGTTGATACAGCAGTGGGTCTGTTGTTCATATTCTGCAAATAATATAAGGTAACCAAAAAATGATTAAACTTCCTTGGTACATTAATTAAAGAAAATAATACATATGTTCAAATATAATTATATCAAACATATAACTATAACAAACAGAGTGTATATTTTGTTCTTTTATAGTAAATTTTACTCAAAAGCATACTTTTTACCTTTGGGCTAGCCTGATTCTGAAGTGCGGCACACCAATTCATCTTTGCAAACACTTGTGCCAGAATATTCGAAAATTCCTTAGCCCATGTTTACAATAAAGAATAAATCCAGACATACTAACTCACATACATTGTACTACCATTCAGACAGTTATGTGAAGCTAACTACATTCAGACAGCTAAGTTAAGCTAACTGCATTAGACAGCTATATAAAGCTAATTACTTTCAGACAGCTATGTTAAGCTAACTGCATTAGACAGCTATGTTAAGCTGACTGCATTAGACAGCTATGTTAAGCTTAGTGCATAAGAAAGCTAAGATAAGCTTACTGCATTCAGACAGTGAATGTCATGACAAACAGATGATTCAGATAAATACTACGACTGGTCTCTATCTTTCCAGGGCACTGTAAATGTTCATGCTATAATAAGAGTTTTTGTCTTTAGAAGCCATTTTGCAAAATATGGCGCAGTAAAATGTATTTTGCAAAAAAATTAATGAAACATGTTACTTTATATACTCTGAGTCTGAGTGAATTATACTGCACCACTTTAATATAAGCTTTATTAATAAGCAGTTATCTTGGGCTAGGATGAATTGAGTTGCAGTTGATGATGTACTTGAATCATTCCACAAAATTTGGTAAACCATGAAAGAACCACATGACATGGATGTAAAATTACAAACTACACCTGTGAAATGTCAACTGTAATTAATGAAGTATGCAGATACAGTAAAATGCCAACTGTTGAAATGTTGGCACCTAAATGGTAAAATTATATCGATTGCAAACAAAAATATATTTGGACTATTCTTATTTGAAGGAGGCATTAACAACATATTGTCACTAAGTTCATGTGGCCAACAAATATATTAAAGTTAAGTTTTTTTTGCAGGATGCTGTTTTTTTTATAAAAAGCTGACCCCACCCATTATTACAGTAACAGCCTCAGGCATTTTCACACCCATTAATTTATTCTAATCCAAATTAACCTATAGAATCGTTGTGTGCAATTGTTTAAGCAGACATTATGGATCCCATAGAACCTTCGCTCTCCACCGTAAGTGAAACAGTTAAATAAAGACCTCACATTGACAGCTCATCATAGGTGAACATAATTAAAACCTTTGGCAGTAAATGAAGGAAAAGAACAGCTGCTGATGTAAGCTTTAGATTTGAGGTTTCATAAACAAAATATTCATACAAGTTATTGAAAATTGACAGGTGTCATTGCTGATGATCTGTTCATCATTATTAGGTAGTGATGTGTTGTGATGTGTAAATAGGACATCATTATTTTGAGAAATTAACATATAAATGCTGGTTACTAGATAATATCAACAATCAGAATAAAGAAATTGGGATTCAAAATCATTTAAAAAATTTTATACACAGGCAGTGCTTAAAGATTTTATAAATTGTATGAATATTTTTGTTGTTGACTCAAATAAAATAATATAAACAACTACAGACAGCCATGTTGTATACATGTATGTCATACAATATGTATGAAACTGATTTGCACTAATGTGATGATGAAAATCCAGTCCATATACCAGGCACTGAAGAAACATGTGAACAGGGAGCCTGGGCTGACATTATTGACCCTGTTTAAACATTGCCAGCCCAAACGCATGAAAATAAACTCAAGCTCTGAATAAAGTGCAGGTATCTCTTTGAAATTACACAGATGGCAGATATGAGGTGCACAGAACTACAGAAATTGTTTTTTTAAATACCATAAGTTTGAAGACCCATTTCTTGTTCCACTACACAAAATGGACAAAAAAGATCATAAACTAAGGGATCACCTGGTCAGCAGTAAAGAGTCCCTTGTTCCTCGCCCTCAGTTTACACTTCAAGTAGTGTTCATAACTCTCGTGGAGGCCATATTTGGTGTCCTTGTCACAGTCTGTGTTGGCACAGGCACTCTTGTCAGCAGGAATGGTTCTGTAATACACTCTGATAATGTACATGTATACAATACAGGAATGGTTCTGTAATACATTCTGATAATGCACATGTATACAATACAGGAATGGTTCTGTAATACATTCTGATAATGTACATGTATACAATACAGGAATGGTTTTGTAATACATTCTGATAATGTACATGTATACAATACAGGAATGGTTCTACACTATACTCTGATAATATACATGCATAAGATACAGGAATGGTTCTACACTATACTCTGATAATATACATGTATACAATACAGGAATGGTTCTACACTATACTCTGATAATATACATGTATACAATACAGGAATGGTTCTACACTATACTCTGATAATGTACATGTATACGATACAGGAATGGTTCTGTAATACATTCTGATAATGTACATGTATACAATACAGGAATGGTTCTGTAATACATTCTGATAATGTACATGTATACAATACAGGAATGGTTCTACACTATACTCTGATAATATACATGTATACAATACAGGAATGGTTCTACACTATACTCTGGTAATATACATGTATACGATACAGGAATGGTTCTACACTATACTCTGGTAATATACATGTATACGATACAGGAATGGTTCTACACTATACTCTGATAATATACATGTATACAATACAGGAATGGTTCTACACTATACTATGATAATGTACATGTATACAATACAGGAATGGTTCTGTAATACACTCTGATAATGTACATGTATACAATACAGGAATGGTTCTGTAATGAAGTCATACTTTGATAATGTACATGTATACAATACAGGAATGATTCTGAAGTCATATTTTAATAATGTAAATGTACACAATACAGGAATAAATCTGAAGTCATGCTTTGATAATGTAAATGTATACAATTTGTAATTTAATCACAAATAACCAAAACTAAGCATCTCAACTAAGTTGACATTTTTATAGATATTGTAATAAAATAAATAATTACTTTTTCATCATCTGATGATGATTATGATGATGACGATGATGATGATAATGATGACGATAATGATGACGATAATGATTCATGATTCCATTTTCAAATGGTAAAAGAACAACTTCACTGATAAGATGATTTCATGTCATAAGACTTAACAGTAACCATGGTGATAAGTGTTTGATACTGTACTTTCTGATAAAGATAAGTGATGTGAAGTTTTGAAGACATTAATCATACAATAGGCAAAACTTACATAACAGCATTTATTTAGCTGTTGAACACACAAGATTGTCCTATTTTCTCACATAACTGTAATAACTTTATAAATGAACATGCTACATAAGTAAACAATCCAGATCTTGTCTTATTTATAACAACATCATATACTGACAACAAGCCATACATCCTATGACCTGGCACCATTCAGTGTAGATGCAGATCTGATCGTGACCTAGTGTTGTTAGCTTATCAAGTGGTACCTGACAGTACTTGACAAATACTAATGCTCCCAGCAGCTGTGTAGGACTGTTTTATTTATGATAGTTGGGCCACCATTACTTTAAGAGCAATTAAGCTTCAAGCTGTTACTTGTTTATTCAGATAACCAAGTCATGGTACCTATAAACACAACAGCAATCACTAGAGATTATGGGAAGAAAACAATAGCTTAACAATAATAACACTGTTAGAATACTTTTGTCCTCTTAAAAGATCTTAACAATAACCCTTATAGTAATGAATCAATAAGGTTGTTTTGGTAGTTTATACCACATCATTATCATCGTCGTAACAGACGTTGTGATCATCATCGTCATCATCATCATCATCGTCATCATCATCATCATTAGTCATAGAAGCAGTATTATTCATTATTATTACAATTATAACTATTCATAATTGGACAGTATAAGATAATGGAGGCAGACTCACTGTGTAGTGGTACCATCCCTGACATTGGGTCCACACATGTACTGCAGGATGATCTCACAATGGTTGTTGGGAGCAGCACATGAATGCTGACTGGTCCTGCCACAGAACATAATAATGAGACACATGCAAAGATCATTGGTTTTATTTATCCTTGTGTTTTACCTTGCAGTGTTTTGTGAACCTTAATTTCTTACCATAGCTCTGGAAATCAAAGAATTCCTTGAGTGTGTTTAAAATAACAGTCCCAATTGGACAGATAGACCATGTCCTGTGTAAATATAACTAGGTTTACATTAACATGCAAATTATATTGCCAAGTAAACAATTTATTTAATCTAAGTTAATTTATTAGTTAAGTTTAACTCATTTTTTTAAATTTCATTTACTCCAAGATCATATTAAAAAAACCCACACAAAACAAAAATAGAAAATACTTGTTGTGTATTTGAGTGTTGGACAAATGTGTACTACTGACATTATCTGAAATATGGAGGTAGCATATTGCATCTGACCAGTGACAAGTGAATTAATGAATCAGTATGAGCTTGTGTATTGTCAATGTGCAGCCTGTTTCAATACAACTAACATGCTATAATAATATATAAATATAATTTTGTAAAGGTGACAGCATTGATACATGAAAGTTAATCATTCAACACTAGGAGTCCCTATGGTAGACTGTAACATACAAAACAAAAGAAAAATTTGCATCCATTCTAACAACTTAAAAAAAAATGAGTTACACACACCATTCAATCTGGAGCTTGGTTCCTGCATAGTACTTCATCGGCCCTCCGACATTGTAACCCCCACGGTTGTTGTTCTGAGAGTCAAACAGTCTAAAAAACGAGTAAAATCATCATTGCTATCATCATCATTAAATTATATTATCATGTTCATCATCATCATCATCACCACTATAAACATCAGCACCACAACTAATAATAATCTTGCTCCAAAAAGTGTCTTTATGAATATTTTGGGGTCAAAAAGATCACATAAACTCAATATGAACCATGACACTTAAATCTTACTGATGATGACCTTTTTAAACGGAAAATATCTGTACCCATAGTAACCTATAGGATTGTTTGGCACCGTTTTTGTCCTAATTTTGATTGATTCATTTTGTGTGAAAAAATTGTTAATAGATGTAGGAAAATTGCACCAAATTACCAGATGCTAAAATAATGCCATGACGTCATTTTCATTAAATATTGTTGTAGTGATAGTTTCTGTTACTGCAGTATCACATTGAATATGAATGGGAAGCATATTTTTGATGTGATTACGTCGTTACTAGACATTAAACTGTGCGCAATAATTAGGTTTTGTGTTGGACTTGGTAAAACACCAAAACAAACATTAGAAATAATATCAGTCATCAACGTCGAGTTTGTGCAGTAGTTCATTTATCTAACAGGGGCATGAGCAGTTTTAAATGGAAAAGCATCACTGAAAGATTATCCCTGCTAAGGTTGGCCAGTGAGCTTGATGGCGTCAGTTTCAGACACGTGCAAGGCAAAGTGAGTAGTGACTGGCGGATAATTTTGAAATAAATATCAGTAGACTTAAATGCATCCTGTTCAACAGTGATTCAAACATATGACCTTGGTATGTCATAAATAAGTGCATGCTGGATGCCCAGACTCTTGAAGGGCAACAAGAAAGAAAGGCAGGTGACTTGTTCTACTGAATTCCTACGTTGGTTTGAGATGGAGGGATAATGTTATCTTGACAAGATAATTACAGTAAATGAAACATGGATCTATCACTTTGATTCTGAAGCAAAGTCTGAATCAAGCATTTGACAAAGCTCAGGACCTGGAGATAAGCCTTCTTGGCTCACACCCCCCACCACACCCACCCTGAAACTAAGGCTTATCTTAGGGGCAAACATTTGCCAGTCTCCAGGTACTATGCTGGGAGATTAGGGTCGCAATTCAATCTTTTGACAGCCAGTGGTACAAAGACACATTCCCTATGTGGGTATCAAGGCACAGTGCGTTAACATTACTGGTGATTATGACGAAAAAGGCCAAATCTCAACTGATCTGTAACAACGCTGAAGTTACATATATATATATTATTTAGGCAAAATATCCATTTAATCAAAAGGTTTAGTTTTTTAGGGACAAAATTCCAAACTTATCGAACAGCCCTTACATCATCAGCAGTGTCATGCTTTCTATCTGTTACAGTCATCAATAATTTTTTAAATATCATTGTCAAATTTGATCTTTGTAAACTCTTGGCATAATTTTGTGTTAAGTTGAAAAATACATTTATAGCATATTTTAGGCCTGTTGTTTAGTTCATTTTGTAAAGAACATAAACAGGCAGGTAAGTACATTACACCATTTGAAAAAAAATATTGGTTTAGGGAGGATAAATATTCTCATAGAGTTGGAGCAATTGCAAAATTATAACAATTATTGAAAGAAACAGAACGCCACCTGCCTGCTGTTTATCTTCGCAGTGATTATAGGTCCCATTAACATCATTGTCTTGCCTACGCCAAATGCACAGTTGCATAGTGTCAAGCTCTCAGGTTTTGTTGAGGCTGTAGACTGCCTGAGGCATTTAAGGAATAAACTAAGGCCACTTACAAAATCATGCCTGTGTGACCCTGATTGCGGATTAAGATGCTCCAAGCAACCCAGATTTTAAGCTTCTTGTGCCTAAGGCAGTTATTGAGCCTAGGGTATTTTTGTGTTATACTCACTAAAATCTGTCTTGATTTTCCCCTCTAGGTCATCACTATTTAATATATCAATATATAGTAATAAGTTCCTCACTAAGTGAATTAAAGCCTCAATAACATTCATGTAGAAAGGTCATCCAGCTGATCAACAGAGTGCTGGTGATTCTGCCCAGACATTTTCTGATGTATTCCTCCATCAAAAGAAAGATTGACACTCACCAACATGAGTTTGATCATAATATTGTTGGAGCATTATATAAATATCTAAAAGCCCCAGAAGTCTTACTTTTCTATTATCTCAAACATCAGTATTAGGATATCCATGATAGCAGAGCACATTTTCTTAATAAGAATATTTCCATAAATAATTAAAACTAGAAATAATTTCCTGAGACATGGAAGTCATGTCCTTTTGGATGAAAATGTTTCAAGGAAGGACCATAACTCTGACAATATTAGGTGGAAAGTAACCAAAATCAATTCCAACCTGTATTTTGTTATCAAATACATTTTAATCAAGGTACAATATAAAACTATTGAAACCTCAAAAAACAATTACAGTTGTTTGCATTAGAATGCATATTAGAAAACAACAAGAAAGGGCAATTACCCTGCTTTTATCAGCCAAATTGTTACCCAAATCAAAACCTGCATACACCTGTAGACTAAATATGAGAGAGAGCTGCTGTGTTCTTCACAAGAATACATCAAGAATGGGCAATAACTGCACTGATACCAAGCATGGATAGCGTCGCTATAATCAGTATGAGATTGAGATTTTGTTAATTAGTGATATTGAAATGGTAGATCACGTGGACTCGGTGTGAGGCTAGAGATGTGTCCTTCAAATTGCTAGCTTCCAACAGATATTGAGAGAGACCACATGTCTGATATGGTGGCTGTGACAAATTTCAAAAACAAAATAAAAACCTACCAGAGTGAGATTTGCAGATTTAACATGTTATGTTTTCATTTTTTGGGGACAAAAATGTGAACCAAACAGCTAACAGGCAGCTCTGCACCTGTTATATTAATTATGTGTATACATTTTATGAATTATTTACAATTAACACAAACATAAAATTGAAATTTATAAAAGAAGTTTCTATGTCTTTCATATATCTTAATCAATGGGGCCACTTAATTACCTGTTAGCATTGTTTCTGTTCCGGGTGTCCTCATCATGCCTATTGTTCGAACCTCTGAAATGTAAGAAAATGCCTCTAAAAGGAATAATACAATTTTACCCCAAGAAAAAAAAAAACAGATACATAGAAAGGCTTAAATACCAAGTCTGAAGACACTTAGTTAAATTATAAATATGCAGTCAATTAATTTCTTGTCAACTTTTTTTTAAAATTTAATACACATTTTGTGGTCATTAAAAGGGTAAAGCTGTTTCCAAAGTCATACCAAAATTTCCCAAATAGAGATAAAATAACAGTTTAAACTAGAGTCCTAAATTTTAATACAAAAACTAGATTTTTGTAACATATCTGTACCACAAACAGTTACATGTACTTAGTTTTGCATGACCATACAATATATTAACAATTGTTTATTCCTTAATACTGAGATATTTGTAAAAATCCCAGTTAGATCCAAGCACATTTGTTGACTTTGGTTTTTGGGTGGTAAAAATTTGATTTACAGATGTTTTGCTACCTTCGTTTTGCTACCTGTTATGTTTCAAACCTTTATACTTTGCAACCCAGTTTAGCATCAATGATCAATACCATTTAATATTGCTTTAAATGTGACAATCACTTAACAACAGTTAAGCTTCATTTTAATAAGTAAATGAGATTGTTTTCATTTTTGTATACACATACACATAATTCACCTTTCCGCGAGATCTAAAAAAAGATATTACACATTGTGTATTAGTATGGAATTGGCCAATCACATCGCGTTCATTGACACTTAACCTGCGTTATGCTGATTCTCACTTACACATTGTCCCACAAACAATGATTTTGACAAGCAATCAGTTTAAATCTGTTTGAGCCTTTGGTTCAATTTAATAGCAACAGGGTTTTTTGTTGTTTGTGGTTTGCAAGGAATCGTAGGTTGCTGTAATCGCTTCTTTGTTTGCATCTTAATTTAGTTTATTGGATGAGGCTTGTCCATTTCTGCATCGAAAGGTAAAATCTTGCTGTAGCCAGCAACAACTTTCTTTCATAATTTTGTGTCATGGATGCATCATTTGGTGAAACTGTCTTAATCTTCATCTAAACATCTCCATCACAAGCTCTTTGCATTTGGGAGATATCAAATTCAAATATTTTCGCGTATCTGTAAGATAATCAGTAAGATCTGTCACTTTAAACCAGGTTGTTTGTGGGCAAGGGGGCGGAGCTTAAACTCTATTTTTAGACTCGTGGAAAGGTGAATTGGGCATAAAAATAAAAAGTTTACACACAATTTTTATATGTCCCTCTTACTCATTCTCTTGTTATTGCAATAATAACTTTTAATATATATGTCTCATGTAGTTTGAGAAGAACATGGCTAAAAATGACAACAAAGACATTCTCATTTAATAAAACTGTTAGATATTATATTTACATTATAGCATGCACCAACAACATCCTTTAATTTTGTTATTTCAATTAAGAATGCCATGGGTATGGATCATATTCCCAAATTTGTGAATAAATCTTTAATTTAACAATTTATTTGAGAACATAAATATACCTTTTTTATGCAGACAATTCTTTCATCTGAAATATTATGTCTTTATATATAACACGTCTTCCTATATATTGATTATTGTTATCATTATAAATATTACGGTCGCCTACAATATACATATTATACAATTACAGAGAATTAGATCTCACTTTTTACACACAAATATACATGTTGTTAGAGTAATTATCCTTCTATACATCTTACCTGGGATTATGCAGGTATATATCCCCATATACTGACGATGTTATTAACAACACACAGGCAATCTTCAATATCTTGTCTGTCATCGTAACTTTCTCCCTCTAAAATATTTACTATATCTAAATGAATGTATGACAGTTCTATAAATCAATTATTTTATTTATTAACACTTTTGATACAGTAGAGGTCCAGATTGTCATTCTGACGAAGTATCTATAAGTGTCCTCTCACAAACAGATCACCAACATACATCCTGTTCATGACTAATTGCAAGGTATTAAGTGAAACATAAGCAGACACTTGTGTACGTCCATGATCTTTGCCTGAGTGGGAAACCGTTTACCTATTGTCAAGTGGCCTTCACTCATTCCCTTCACGTGAACATGACTAGTTACATTTGACGTATGACCAGTGTGACGGTGGACGCCTTCAAAACACATTATCCTTACACCCAGCGAAATAGTTCTTTAATTAAAATGACCAGATTTTGTATTATCATTTAAGCATTGAAATGAAACGAACTGTATAAGACAGATAAAAAAATATAATTAGCAAACAAGAAGTAAATTCAGTTGACCACTTTTCAGTTCTAAATTTAATTTTGTCTTTTGTGCGGAAGGATATTACATTGCAAAACGAAAGTAGATTCGACTCGCAAACAAAAACACAGACTGAACACAACAGTACAGGTGAGTAACACATGTTTTTATATTTGCTCATGCACATTATAATAAACAATCTCAATTTAAATATAGTTAAGAAGACTCTAAACTACTGGTGCTGGTCACTTCGGTAAATTAATTTTTCGGTCATATTTGATTAATACATTGATTGTATAGTTAATGGTTTGATCACTTTTGTTAATTATATATTAATGTAGAAATCTCTTTGAAACATGCTAAAAGGTGTTGTTATTTCATATGACAGCATTTTTTAATCAATGATTTACCTGTAGTTGTATCGATACGTGCTCGTATATTGATTTTATTCATGAATGTTACAAGTGTCAAGATAATAATGTAATCCTGCAACACATGTATCTGAGGTTTTACATATTTTTAATGTGTTGATCTTCTGCAATACCAAAACATTTGAAAAAAATAATTCATATCTTACAGAATAAAATGTAAATACTTTTTTTTAATCTAGCCAACTGGACTGGTATACTGTTGGATAATAAATATGTAAAATACATATACAATTAGCGAAATAGATAATTGCTAGATTAATGGCATGCTAAAAATATTCAAGAAATAAAGACTCTGTATCCTGGTAAGTGAAGAAGAAATTGGCATCAATATTCAACCTGTGTTTATGTAATCTTATATCAAAGCAAATGTTTCATATTATAATGTTTTTTGTTTGCTTGTTGAAAAGGGGAATAAAAAAGGGTGGGGTTCCACATTCTAAACTTATGCAACAATTATCTGGTATAATGACACATAAGTACATAAGAAATACATAGGATTGCATGTTTCATATTTGCTATTCATCCATTATGTTACACAACCATTATTTACTTTCTAAACACACTTTACCAAAATGTCCCAACCATTTACTAGAAAAGTCCAGTTTACCAAAAAAGTCAGTTACCTCCTTCCCTCACAATCTACTCTCTCCTTTCTCTTTCTCACTGTCCCCTGGTACTCCCATCCATCTATCTGCCTGCTGCACATCTGTTTATCCTGCCTATACCTCCAAATCTTCATTACAAGCTCTTTGGTTATCTGTTTGTCTGACTCTTTGTTTATCTGACTCTTTTTTTATCTGACTCTTTGTTTATCTGTTTGTCTCACTCCTTGTATTTTTCTCTGCCTTGTGTCAGTATCTCCCACTTGCTCTTTCTCCATACATATTTTTTCTGTCTATCCCTCCCAGTCTGGCTCAGCCTTTTTTACCTCTGTCTGCCTGCCAACCTTTCCGCCTTCCTGCGTGCCTGCCTGCATGACTGCCTGTCCATATGTCCTGTCTGCCTACCTGTCTTATTGGCATTTAACACTAAATAATACAAAAATATAAATACAGTAAAACCTCTCCACAGCAACATCTGGCGGAGGCATGAAAAAGTGTTGCTGCTCAGAGGTGTTGTTGCTCAAATGTGTTTTTTTAATAGTTTTGTACTGATATTAGATTTTCCTAAGTTTATGTTTTAGTTAATTTTGCTTTGGTAATGAAAATGCAATATATTGTTATACGAGAAAACAGAAGATGATTTTTAAATAATTTATTGATGATGAAAAACAAGTTGTATACCCCAAAAACAAACTTAAAAATGTATGTACATGATGAAAACGCAAGCTGTTCAACATAGAAAAAATTTGTAAACGTATGTACATGTACACTCGTACTGTATATATGTAAGTTCGGCATTTTTTACTTGTTTTGCACCATTTAGTTGTCAAATTTATAGTCAGACATCCTAAAATAATGACAGTTTGCATTTAGCACTTAACATAAACATCTTAATTTTTAAGTAAGCTATCAATACAGTGATATCTTTTAATCTTCCGATCAATTAAAGAAAACAAACCTACCATTAACATCATCAATAGTTGACACTTCTTTCACACGTTCCCGCAATACCCTAGATCTACAACGGCATGTTTGTAGCATGCAGCTGGTTTCTTGATTCCAATTAACACCTTTTCAACAGGGTACAAGCAGTGATCAGCCGATCGCGTGACATTTCTGGTGTACCCGACTGACTGTTCTAAAAATAGCTGCACTGGTGTTGCTACGCAGAGGTTAAACTAGCCTCAGGGAAGAGAATTACACGGCCGCTTACTGCTTCGCGGAGGAGTTGCTGCTTAGAGGTTAAAATGCGCTGAAAACTACTGGGGGGAAATTTAACTGCCGCTGCTTAGAGGGAGCCGCTGCTTTGAGGCGCCGCTTCTAGAGGTTTTACTGTAGTATTCAAAGTATTTCAATTATACAAAAGCACTCATTTAAAGATGTTTCTTTTAAACACACATTTGTTATCATATGCAGGGTGTTCGGCAGACTCTGAACTTCAAGGGTCATTGACCCCTCAGTCAAAATTTTCAGGGTTCAAATTCAAATTTCTGAGGGTCATATCTGTGTGTCGTGTAGCACATCATAAAGCGCATATGTGCTGTTATATCAATGTTGATTGTGTTTTACTATTTACAGTTAATTAATTTTTCTTTTTTTTTTAGAATTTAGGTTTTTCTTCAGATCTTTTTCTTTTTCTCTTTATAACATTTAATTCATCATTTTTTGTGTATATAATTATTATTGTATATACAATTATATCAATGACAACCACATTTTGTATAAATAAGCCTTGATGGGAATTATTGATATTTCTAAGAGTTTGCTAGGGACAAGTAAATAAACAGAATATTGCTTAATAGTGTTTTTTTCTGCATCTCAGTTATGACAATCAAAATAAAAAAAAAAAACATATCAATTAACAATGTTACATTGTCATTGTTAAAAAAAATATTGCTTCTCAAAACTGATGCACTCCAAAACCAATTATAAATGTAAGAGTCGACGTTTTTGGCCACCCAATTAGGTATATTTCCTAACTAAATATATCTAAAGGCACCATCAGGCAAGACAACAAGAACCTGGTTTTCAGTACAAAATGTACTGTGTCAAACTGTATTCTGTGCCCAAAACTAATTTTGAAATATCAAAATGTCAAACAAGCTTTTCTTAGTCATAATTTCAACAATACAAGTAACATGTACATCTTTCGTAGATTTGATCAATCGATTTGCCATATTAGTGTGCATAGTTCTAAATTGCTGTCAAATTAAATTTGCAGTAATCACACATTTAGGTGGCCCATCAAGTAATTATACAATGCCTACAGTCGTCCTTAATTGCTTCAGGTGCATCACTTTTGCATTGAAATCTTGGACTGCTCAAAGCAGAAAAAAATTTGTTTAATACAGTGTTTTTTTTATTATATATTTTATAAAATATGTCATGAAGGAAGGCTTCATTTATTATAATTTACTTTTAACAGCATCTTTGTCATATTCCACTGGAGTGCAGGAATAAGTGACTAACTTGAGATACATTACTATATACATTTTAAAACTGAATTACATTTTAAAGAATATTTTAATAAATACTAAGCATAGAACTAAGCTTGAGTCACGTTATATGCACAAAAGTTTGCTTTTAAAACTGGAAGATAGAGTCCTGGAGCTGATTTGGACCTTGTCCTTATCACCACATCTTGTGTCTCTCCCTATTGGCTCTCTTTTCTGGAAATTTTGATTCCTAGACTTGAAGGATCCTCTTTTGACTCCCTAGCAGTGTCTGTCTGCCTGTCTGTCTATCCTTCTGTCTGTCTGTCAGTCTATCTATCTGCCTGGGTCAGAGGATGTTGGTGACAGGTATGCTTCAATCTTTACTTTCTAATTTCCCAGATTTCTGACCATTGATCTTTGAAGATGCCTTTGCTGAAGCTGCTTGGGTTAAATACCAAGTCTTGCTAGTTCCTCTGCTACTCTGTACTGTCATTTAACTAGTTTCAGTTCAATTCTTTTCTGCTTCTGTGCTCTTTCCCTCTTTAACTAACCTTGTGACCCACAAGTTCCAAATGAGGCGGAATGAGTGATTTTTTGACGTTTTATTATATGACTGTTTAGTAAATTGATCTAATATAGTGAATGGTCTGGAAGTTTCGGTAAACTGATGACTATATAGTATTTGTATAGTGTAATACACCCATTAACAGTTAAGTTTTCCTGCGGTATACAGTGGTAGGTGAACAGATGTCGAGTAAACATCAGTGGCACAGCTATCATTTTAATGTCGTAAATACATGGACATCACCTTTCATGTTTATTTTGTCAGAAAAAGAATACAACAAAAGTGAAAATCCACAGCAACAAAAAACATTTTGTAATTCACGAACAGTGCTGAAAGTATCAGTTAAACCTTAAATATGCTTTCCTATTTAAAAGCGTGTTGATAAGCTCACTGTACGTTGACAAGAATATATCATTTGTTTACATTACACAGAGCTATTGGTTTTGTATGAAAATAAATAAGTAATTCAAGGCTATATTATATATGTTATTTATATATGTGTTTTCTGCTACAAAAAGTAATGCTGTAGCTCGATACTTTGATGAACTGGGGTGATTGATTCAAAGGCAAATTGTCGTACTTTCTTACTCATTTAAACATGTATCACTACCTGTGTGCTCATAACTATTTGCTTATTTAATAATTAACTAAAGATTTAACAACACTATGACTAAGCAAGATTGGACAGGGGCAATATTTTCCGTTTAATCTGCATTGCTCTTACAACATTGTGTACAGAAATATTTTTGTAGTAAAAATGTTTTTAGTACACTGACTATCAGAAAATTCAACATTTTTTTATGACTTGCGTTCTATAAGGAGTACTATACATTGTCACATGTTTTATTAGGTTGGCTTGATTATGGTTATGGAGGAGACACGATGTACACGATGGGAGGTTCCCCTACTATGTCGTTTACATAACAATTTCAAGTCACCAAAAGATGTATAGACACACGTGTAAAGGTCTTTGCTGACAGAAAACAGGTTTAAAATAGCTAAAGAACCATATGACTCTCTTTAATAATACCACAAAGGATTTATTTTATGTTGTGTTCTTATCTTAGAATGACGTAAGGCAAAAAAGCGATATTTCTTTTGTTGCTTTAGTATATTTTCAGATTAAACTAAATAAAAAGGTGTGTTTCTTGCCATGTTAAATAGAGGAAGTGCATGGGTGAAACATCCGCTTGCCAACTCGCTTAAGTGATAAAAATTAAGTGATTATGCATTGGTTATCTTTCTATGACATTAAAATCGTTAACTTAGTGCCTGCTTTAAAGTATTATTTGAACACATGCAGTTTACGTTATATATTGTACTTTTGATTCTGTGTATACTTGAACAAAGCGTGTTTAGTTTTCAACTTTCACATGAAACATTTCAAGCCTCGAAAGTTGCATGTAAAATGGTTCAAAAGGGAAATCAGACAACAAAAATGCCTGATTTTTGTTGCATAAGTTTGCCTCATAACTATGCAAACACACACATACCAACAAAACCATTTTTCCTTTGTATAAATAGTAAAACTCTATTCTTTCATTATATTGTTAAGCAAGTCTCAATCTAAGGCACACTGCACAGTTTTAATTTTCATTTAATTGACAGACTATTGTATAAAGCCACTAAAATAAAGATGCCCTTTTCCCCATTACACTTTCATCAGTATATGTTTAAAGTCTTTTACTTTCAAAGCATGTAGTTCCTCCAAAGAAAGCGACTGATACTTTTTGATGTTGTCCATTTTCTATAAGCGGAAATGAGTAACTGTCACACATGGCCACGTTGTTTATTTCCCATATCCACGGTACTTAAAAAATTGCTGATTGGGAAACTGGTTTATTGCAAGATTCCCTGGCTTATCTTTCTGGAGGACTGGCCTAGCTATCTGGTCCTCCTCAGGGAGGTGGAGATCCTCAGGACTGTGGTTTACTTCCTGGCCACTGTTCTCCACTGTCTCACCATAGTTCTCTGTGCACTTTAAAAAGGATTGTTTCGTTTTACAATTTTTACAACTTTGGTATATTGAAGTATTAAGGCAGAGTGACCTTTACTTTTATTTTATATAATTATTTCTACACTTTTTATTCCCAGGCATCAAGACCACATTAAACATGTGGTGTATAACCTTTGTTCTGACGTTCATCTTGGGTTTTATGACTGTACATGCTGACGTCTATCTTCATAACCCACGAGGAAGCAACAACAGACTCAATGAAAAATCTGCAGCTAGGAAAAATGCAAACAGACTGTTTGATTCACAGGTAGCTGTCAGTCCATGTCACTCTAGTCGAACAAAATGTTTTTATTTATTTGTAACATAAAGGCTTTATTAACTTATTGTCTTTGAAGAAAGTGAAAAGAATTTCACCTGAACTTGCCATCATACCAGGTGCACTTTTACTAACATATCTGTTAGACTCTGACAGTGTTTCGGTTCGATAGTAATAAAGTGAATGCTTTTATTTTCATTGAGATGACATGAAATCTAAGAATGCTCTGTCATAACAAAGAACCAGTTGACCTCTGACATTGACAGCAAGCATGCAGGTAGATCATTGGGTGCATGCAAAACAGGGGTTTGACTGGTTGTACCAAGCAAATTTAGCTTGGAGAATATAAGGACAAAGTTTATATTCATCTTGAAGTATTGAGCTGGCAATGATAATTGTCCCATGTCTTGGTCAAATAAAGACTTTTTAAAGTTTTATATTGGTCTTATCAGTGGGCGGGGCTCTCATATGTTATTAAGAATAAACAAAGTCACTTCTAAAACAATCTTCAAATTTGTATTTAATATGTGTTAATAATTTCTTTTTATAAATCCAGAATAACAACCGTGGTGGCTACAATGTTGGAGATGCCACAGACAAATCGGCAGGTAACAACCCAGACCTGCAATATCAGATGGTAGGTGTATGACCTGTACTTTCATTAAGCTCACACAACTACCTGGGCTGCAGTATCACAGGTAGGTGTATAACCCATACTTTCAGTAACCTTACACAACTGCCCCAACCTGCAATATCACATGGTAGGTGTATAACCCATTCTTTCAGTAACCTCACACAACTACCTGGGCTGCAGTATCACATGGTAGGTGTATAACCAATTCTTTCAGTAACCACACACAACTGCCCCAACCTGCAATATCACATGGTAGGTGTGTAACCCATACTTTCAGTAACCTCACACAACTGCCCCAACCTGCAATATCACATGGTAGGTGTATAACCCATACTTTCAGTAACCTCGCACAACTGCCCCAACCTGCAATATCACATGGTAGGTGTGTAACCCATACTTTAAGTAACCTCAGACATGAGCTGCAATATCAGATGGTAGGTGTGGGGCTGTAGTATCAGATGGTAGGTGTGGGGCTGTAGTATCAGATGGTAGGTGTCGGGCTGTAGTATCAATGGTAGGTGTGGGGCTGTAGTATCAGATGGTAGGTGTGGGGCTGTAGTATCAGATGGTAGGTGTGGGGCTGCAGTATCAGATGGTAGGTATGGGGGTGCAGTATCAGATGGTAGGTGTGGGGCTGCTGTATCAGATGGTAGGTGTGGGGCTGCAGTATCAGATGGTAGGTGTGGGGCTGCAGTATCAGATGGTAGGTGTAGGGCTGCAGTATCAGATGGTAGGTTTGGGGCTAGAGTATCAGATGGTAGGTGTGGGGCTGCAGTATCAGATGGTAGGTATTTGGCTGTAGTATCAGATGGTAGGTATGGGGCTGTAGTATCAGATGGTAGGTGTGGGGCTGCAGTATCAGATGGTAGGTGTGGGGCTGCAGTATCAGATGGTAGGTGTAGGGCTGCAGTATCAGATGGTAGGTTTGGGGCTGCAGTATCAGATGGTAGGTATTTGGCTGTAGTATCAGATGGTAGGTATGGGGCTGTAGTATCAGATGGTAGGTGTGGGGCTGCAGTATCAGATAGTAGGTATGGGGCTGCAGTATCAGATGGTAGGTGTGGGGCTGTAGTATCAGATGGTAGGTTTGGGGCTAGAGTATCAGATGGTAGGTGTGGGGCTGCAGTATCAGATGGTAGGTATTTGGCTGTAATATCTGATGGTAGGAATGGGGCTGTAGTATCAGATGGTAGGTGTGGGGCTGTAGTATCAGATGGTAGGTGTAGGGCTGCAGTATTAGATGGTAGGTTTTGGGCTGCAGAATCAGATGGTAGGTATGGGGCTGCAGAATCAGATGGTAGGTAATTGGCTGTAGTAACAGATGGTAGGTGTGGGGCTGCAGAATCAGATGGTAGGAATTTGGCTGCAGTATCAGATGGTAGGTGTGGAGCTGCAGTATCAGATGGTAGGTGTGGGGCTGCAGTATCAGATGGTAGGTAATTGGCTGTAGTAACAGATGGTAGGTGTGGAGCTGCAGTATCAGATGGTAGGTATTTGGCTGTAGTAACAGATGGTAGGTGTGGGGCTGTAGTATCAGATGGTAGGTGCGGGGCTGTAGTATCAATGGTAGGTGTGGGGCTGTAGTATCAGATGGTAGGTTTGGGCTGCAGTATCAGATGGTAGGTGTAGGGCTGCAGTATCAGATCGTAGGTGTATGGCTGCAGTATCAGATGGTAGGTGTGGGGCTGCAGTATCAGTTGGTAGGTGTGGGGCTGTAGTAACAGATGGTAGGTGTGGGGCTGTAGTATCAGATGGTAGGTGTGGGGCTGCAGTATCAGATGGTAGGTGTGGGGCTGCAGTATCAGTTGGTAGGTATAGGGGTGCAGTATCAATGGTAGGTGTGGGGCTGCAGTATCAGATGGTAGGTGTGGGGCTGCAGTATCAGATGGTAGGTGTGGGGCTGTAGTATCAGATGGTAGGTGTGGGGCTGCAGTATCAGATGGTAGGTATTTGGCTGTAGTATCAGATGGTAAGTGTGGAGCTGCAGTATAAGATGGTAGGTGTGGGGCTGCAGTATCAGATTGTAGGTATGGGGCTGCAGAATCAGATGGTAGGTGTGGGGCTACAGTATCAGATGGTAGGTATGTGGCCCCTTCTCTAAGTAACCTCACACAACTACCTTGGACTACAGTATTAGATGGTAGGTGTGTGACCCATACTTTCAGTAACCTTACACAACTGCCTTGGCTACAGTATCAGTAAGTGTGTGACATATACTCTCAGTAACCTTTTATTTATATGTACATGTCTTTGTTACTTTTTGCGCATTTATCTTGTACCTAGAAGAATACAGTTTGTTGTACTTTGTTGTAGTCAAAAACATGGTACATTTAAAAAAATTACCCAAACTGCATCTCCTATTTCAATAAGGAAAATATTTGAGTAGGCATGATATCAGCTTTCTGAAGTGGAAGCAAGTGTATACTTCCATCACTGTATTACAGTCCATCTATCCTTCTTATCATCAATTACTAACCCTCACTAATTACAGTATCTTCATTGTTGGGAAACATTACAGTGGGTGACCTAGATAAGGACAGCTTGATGACTTGTGTAGTATAACTCACAGTGTTTATATGGTTCATTGTTAATACAGTATTATAAAGAAGGCGATATCTGCCAATATTTAATTTCTAATTTGCAAATTGCAGCACTGCATTTGCTTAAATTTGCTATTTGTTTGCACAAACAGTTCGTTTTTACATGTATCTAATTCACATTTCTCTTAAACACTTTGGAAATAACAAATCTCAAGTCACAATTATCAAGTCATAATTTTATGTTAGCTTACAAATTACAAGTTACAAATCTCAAAGTCACAATTCTCAAGTCACAAATTACTAATGTACAAGTTAAGAATTGACAACATTTAGATGCTAGGTGGCGGTACCACATAAATAAAGACAGCACTAAGCTAAAAATAGAACAGAAAATCATAAGTTAAAAATAGAATTGAATCATAAATGATTCTTCAAAGGAGATACAATTGAAAACAGCCAACGTTATTTGGCGTCAAATTGTATGCATTATCTTTTTCCAAACGTAGTTATTAATGTATATATTAAAATTCTGCAAGTAATTTTACCATATATGTCTTTGTTTACATTCAATCAAATTTAATATACTTATCGGACTTTTCCAGAAGAACAAACTGTCTCATTTGCATTGGATTTGTTTACTATGCATTGGAATTGAACTACATCAACAGGGGTATGTGATGTAGTTAGTATGCTTTCCCCAGAGTCAGGTGCCCATGTGACTCAGTTGCTAAATTACCTACCTCAAGAGCAGGAGGTCTTGGGTTCGACACCTGCCCTCGGTAATGGGAGTTTTCCAGCTTCTTCAGAGAACCAGGTGGAGCATGAACAGGCTAGGCACTGATGGTTCTGTCCAGTTGGTGCTTGGCTACAAATAACTAAAAATAAGGAAGATTAAAAGCTATCTGCCCAGGTAGACCAGGTGGTAGGGCACCTGATTACGGAGGAGGTCTTGGGTTCAAACACAAAATTGTGTACTGGTAACGGAATTTTGCCAGCTTAGATCACTTCAGTTCAATCAGGATATATGCATTTAAATGAAAGATGGTGGGACCATATAGGTTTAAAGGGAGTAGAGGGTGGGTTAGGGACTGTCAGACCTGAGAGATAAAAATATACAATCAGCATTTGAACCGATTTATACAGTTTGAGGAAAAACTAGAGATGTGTAAATATGGACTTTTTTTGGTGCTTGTCTACAGTATATGTCACGAATGATTATAAATACATATATCACGCTTTTTTATAAATGTGCCTCAAACACTGACTTATCACATGATCTTCTAAAATCACACATATATGTATATAACTATACGTAAGTAGTCATATCATGATCACCAGTTAAGTACAGAATAATATCCCTTAAATTATATAGCACAAATAAATAATACATGTGTCTGATTTGGTCAGTAAGAAACTCACAACTTGACATTTCCATGTTAGAAGCACCCCCTTGCATCCTAATGTTAAACTGGTGTTACACAGTGTACATTTCCATGTTAGAAGCACCCCCTTGCATCCTAATGTTAAACTGGTGTTACACAGTGTACATTTTCATGTTAGAAGCACCCCCTTGCATCCTAATGTTAAACTGGTGTTACACAGTGTACATTTTCATGTTAGAAGCACCCCCTTGCATCCTAATGTTAAACTGGTGTTACACAGTGTACATTTCCATGTTAGAAGCACCCCCTTGCATCCTAATGTAAACTGGTGTTACACAGTGTACATTTTAACATGAGAGTTTTGCGCCTCTAGATTAGTAACTTGTAAATTAGATTCTACAAATGTAAAATGTATTTGTGATTTTCTCCCCGCGATTTGTAACTTGTAAATTGTATATGTGTAAAATGTAAAAATGTTCAAATGTAATGTTCAAATGTGAACATTTTCATATGATATATAAAAGTTAGGATGTAATTTAATTAGTGGTATTTAGCATACATGGTGTTCCAATTTACAAATTGACATTTGAAGTGACAAATCCATGTAATGAAACTTAGAAATAGTAATAAGAATATTGTCGGATATCCCCTTCCATAGTAGTAAGATTTTTGCTTAAACTTGACAAATCATTGATGTTGTAATATTTATGTGTACCTTACATTTTCATGCACAACAGCTCAGTTATCAGTATCCTGGTTCTATACCAATGTACAGTCAAGGTCGTTATCAGCCTGTGAACCATTTACAGCTTGTGATTGTCACAGCTTAATTATGTAATCATAAGAGGAACACTATTTGCACATATCATTAGATGTTATTAATGTTTGTTAGATATTGATGAAGAGTTACAAATACAATGACACAAAATAATCACTGCCAGTTAATTTTTGTCAAGCTTCACATATAAACCACCTGTCATTGTTAACTGTCATCTGTATGTTAACTAGGTCTCTCCAGCTTGGAGTAGTCTGGACTTTAACAAGTGCATGCAGCACTGCACAGAAATGACAGATAATTTATATCCGTAATTTATATCCGTCACAATTAATTGGTTAGCAACTATAATTAGGGTCCTTATAGTAAATGATTGTCTTTAGTATTGTTTTAGAAAATGTCAAGTATAGATCCTGTTGTATCAGCAGTGGTCTGGCATGACCTTGGTGATTGTCTCATGCTTATATATACAAGATTGGACAATTTTTACTCTAGGACAACTCTTACAATATAGGACAGCTCTTACAATATAGGTCAACTCTTACAATAGGGCAACTCTTACAATAGGACAACTATAACTATAGGATAACTATTACTATATATCCAGCTCTTACAATACAGAACAGCTCTTACAATATAGGACAACTCTAACTATAGGGCCACTCTTACAATATAGGGCAACTCTTATTATTCTTACAATATGGACAACTCTTACAATATAGGACAACTCTTACAATATAGGGCAACTCTTACAATAAGACAACTCTTACAATATAGGACAACTCTTACAATACAGAACAGCTCTTACAATATAGGACAACTCTAACTATAGGGCCACTCTTACAATATAGGACAACTCTTATTATTCTTACAATATAGGACAACTCTAACTATAGGGCCACTCTTACAATATAGGACAACTCTTACAATATAGGGCAACTCTTACAATAAGACAACTCTTACAATATAGGACAACTCTTACAATATAGGACAACTCTTACAATATAGGGCACCTCTCACTATATGACAACTCTTACAATATAAGACAACTCTCACTATAGGACACCTCTTACAATAAAGGGCAACTATAACTAAAGGGCAACTCTTACTTTAGGACAATTTTTACTATATAGGACAACTCTTACAATGTAGGAAAAATCTTACAAGATAGGGCAACTCTTACAATGTAGGACAACTCTTACTGTAGGACAACTCTTACAATAAAGGGCAACTCTAACTTTAGGACAACTCTTACAATATAGGGCAACTCTTACTATAAGGCAATTCTTAAAATAAAGGGCAACTTTAACTAAAGGGCAATTTTAACAAAATAGGGCAACTCTTACAATTGGACAACTCTTACAACATTGGACAACTGTTATAATATAGGACAACTCTTACTATAGGACAGCTCTCACTATAGGATAACTCTTACTATAGGACAACTCTTAGTATAGGACAACTCTTACTATAGGACAACTCTTACTATAGGACAGCTCTCACTATAGGACAACTCTTACTTTAGGACAACTCTTACTACAACTCTTACTATAGGACAACTCTTACTATAGGACAACTCTTACTATAGGACAACTCTTATTTTAGGACAACTCTTACTATAGGACAGCTCTCACTATAGGACAACTCTTACTATAGGACAACTCTTACTTTAGGACAACTCTTACTATAGGACAACTCTTACTTTAGGACAACTCTTACTATATAGAACTGCTCTTACAATACAGGCCAGCTCTTACAATACAGGCCAGCTCTAACAATAGAGGACAACTCTTACAATATAGGATAGCTCTTACAATAAAGGCCAGCTCTTACAGTATAGGCCAACTCTAACTATATAGAACAGCTCTTACAATATAGACCAGCTCTTACAATATAGGACAACTCTTACAGTATTAACAACTCTTACAATATAGGCAAGCTTTTATAATATAGACCAGTTCTTACAATATAGGACAACTCTCACAATATAGGCCAGCTCTTACAATGTAGACAAGCTTTTATAATATGGGCCAGCTCTTACAACATAGGCCAGTTTTTATAATATAGGCCAGCTCTTGCAATATAGGACAACTCTTACAATATAGGCCAGCTCTTACAACATAGGCCAGCTTTTATAATATAGGCCAGCTCTTGCATTATAGGACAACTCTTACAATATAGGCCAGCTCTTACAACATAGGCCAGCTTTTTAATATAGGCCAGCTCTTGCAATATAGGACAACTCTTACAATATAGGCCAGCTCTTACAATGTAGACAAGCTTTTATAATATAGGCCAGCTCTTACAACACAGGCCAGCTTTTATAATATAGGCCAGCTCTTGCAGTATAGGACAACTCTTACTTTACTAATAATACTAGAATGGAACATAAGTGAGACTCACTGCATATGTATATATAAATGTATAACTCCCCTTATTGACCCTTTATAAAGACTTCACTTTTACGAAGCTGTTTTGATTGAACAGCAAATAAGGTCAGTTATGATGGTTCTTCATAATTAGACATGATTAACATTATTGCCCCATGTGTTTCAAGTCCGTCCTTGAAAACAGAATTGTCCAAGCTCCTTCTTCTACAGTTTGGCAACACTGGAACAAACTCCTCAGTAAGTCTCCATACCATGGTAACCATGCATCTGCTTACTACTAGATCAGAAAGGGCAGCGGTATTTGCCCCATTAAAGAATATTTTAGACGTCAAAAATGTTTCAATCAACTTCTTTCACAGTTGTGCATCAATTTGGATAAAAATTAAGATTTGTTAATTTTAACTAAGGTGGCAAGTTCATTTTTTAAGCTTTTTGTCATTTTTGTCAAATTGCTCAAATGTCTAAAGTTATTTATTTTCAATGTTTTAAAACTGCCCTGTACATGGTTGATATAAGAGACTGGTACAAAAAGTTATTTTATTAACAATGCTCGCATTAATATCCTGTTCTTTTGTATCTTATGTTAGCTAACAAAGTGTGTGTATACCAGGCATTGTTTAGTGTTCACATTATGGTATGTTAACATAAACCATCTCTCAACTACACATTCAAGTGACAGCCTTTATTTGAAAGATGACTTGTCAAGGTTTAATGACGTCTCACCACTGGCTGTATTCTTTGGTTAATCGTGGATCATTTATTTTAATTTTATTTTGTTTAGGATTTTACACAGTTATTGCATGAGTAATGTGTTGTGTGGGTTTTCCTAATGGTTATTAATGAGGAGATTATTCACAAATGTTAAATCTGCAATTCTTTGTTAAATCATATACAATGTCATGAAACAAAATAATTAAATGTGACTACTAGTATATAAAGCCATCCAGCACATTGTTTCTTATCCCATTAAAGCTCACCTGAGTATATCTTGAGCAATTAGAAATATGACAAAGTCCTATGAGCATTGCAACCTATACCAAAAGGAGCAGGACAAAGGTATTCACTTACAAACCAATTGTAAAAGTAAGAACAAATCTGTGATGAGTATTTAAGCAAAAAGATCAAACCCAAAAGTTACCACCTTGGAAAGGTCAAATGGCAAAAGGGACCGAATGTGGGGCTTAAACCAGTTTACAAGTTATGCTTTTCTGAAACCCCTTTCTCTATCATCCAACATTAATATATTGTTTGTGAACTCTCTTGAGGCTGCATTTTTGATCTGGTCTTCATCAAACTTGGTCACAATGTTTGTCTGCATTAAGTCTTGAAATCAGTTTGTAACTGGGTAACATCAGTCAAAAGAGTAGGTCACTAGGTCAAAAGAGTAGGTCACTAGGTCAAATTAAAAGACAAACACCTTGTGAACAGTCTAGAGGCAACATTTATGACCCTTTCTTCAACAGAGTTTGTCAGAATGTTTGACAATGAGTTTGTTTCTTGGTCACATAGAGTCAAAAAAAGTTCACTAGGTCAGATCTTAGAAAAAACTAGTAAACATCACAGGGGCCATATTTATAACCCATTTTTCACCAAACTTAGTCAAAATGTATGTCTTTATGAAATCCTAGATATATTGGTAACTTGGTTATGTTGAGTGTTCAAGAGGTTACTATTTCCAGTCCTAGAAAAAAACAAACATGAGCAAACTAGAGGCCACATTTATGGCCCTATCTTCCTCAAACTGTTTGTCTGTGAGAAATTTTGAGAGAGCTCTTAATTGGGTTACATGTGGTCATTAGGTAGCTTCCTAGAGAAAAAAAACTTGTTAATCGCTTTAAAGCCACATTTATTTCACCTAATTTGGTCAGAATGTTTGCCTGCATAAATCTTGAATAAGTTTGTAAAAGGGTCATGTCTGCTTAAAAAAGTAGGTTACTCGGTTAAATCCTAGAATAGTCTTATTGTAGCAGAGGGGTATTTTAATATTTTTAATTAGTGTAATTACTTTTGCTTTTAATTAAGTGCAGTCTGTTAATTTGGTCTTCGCGCCTTTTTTATACAACGTAATTCTATTTTGAATTACGCTGGTCAGTCCGCCGCCAGTCGTCAACCTAACTGCTTACTTACAGCAATGTCACAAAGAGTGAGAGATACAGAGTCCTAGGACCCATAGTCCTTGACGTACATGTACTTGATAAAATGTGTATAATATTTGTCTGTTTTTCTCTTTGTGTCTGTCACTTCTTTTTCTCTACCACACCTGTTTGTCTGTCTGTCTGTCTGTCAGTCTGTCTGTCTGTCTGTCTGTCTGTCTGTCTGTCTGTCTGCCTGCCTGCCTGCCTGCCTACCCTCCTCTGTCTCCCTCCCTCTCTCTATCTCTCTCTCACCCTCACTCCCTACCTCCCTCTCACTATCTGTTTACCTGTGTTCGTTTAATTGTCAATGGCTGAACATGTTTTTGCAGCACTACTTCCAGAGTAGCCCATTAGTGAATAGAGAGGTTGGTAGAGGAGACAGTCAGATCTCTGTGGAATGGACCAATCAACATGGCTGTGGGGGCAACGAGGACACAGACCCTCAAAAACAGAATTGTAACATTGTTCTACAGATGTTGTGTGAAGATGCGGATGATAATAATAAAGGTAAATAAGGACTAACATTTTAATCATTATTGAGCTGGTTTAAGTTCCTAGATGCATTACTTAACAATTTCCTTACACCAAAGGCCAAGCATAAAATCTTAACAACAACCCTGAAGATGTCATTACTTGAAATAAAAAATAAAAAATTACAATTTGGGGAATAATGCCACATACCAGTACATGCTTTTAGAAAATATTGAAGGTGACCCCAGAAAAGTAAATGTTACCTCACTGTTATGTTATGTGGCAACAAGAGGGTGTCAATTGAAAATTTCAAAGATATAGCTGGTTGAATTGTCAGACAGGAAGGAGAGGGTGTGATAAATATGGGTTGTACTGTGAGTGCAGTTGTATATATCTGATTTACCACTGGACAAGTTGTATAACTAATTTAGATGTGGAATTGTGACTTCTAACTGCTCTGACGATTTTATTCCTCTGGGTGTTGGCAGGAGTTCCAGTCTGTACCAGCAACATTAGTATCGCCACCTCTTCAGCTATAACAATTACCATTACAGTCACTACCACCACCACAATTATCACCACTACCATTACCACCACCAACACCATTACTACCAACATTTCTATAACTACCAATGCCATCATCATCACCAGGACAAACATCAACTCCATTATAATCACGACTACCAAACGCACCTCATCATAACTACCATTAACAACAGTCACTACCACCACCACCACAAATACCTAACACCCCAACTACCATCACTACCATCATCACTAACATTATTATTACAACCACCATCACTAGGATCCCTGCCAACTAGCACTATCATCATAATTTTCAAGCATTCTGTTAGAGATCTTATCAAAGCATCTCTTGCAGTTTACATTTATTCAGGGAAAAACATATATGTGCTTATATCAAAACTATTTATTAGACTTTCTGCAATATCTCACTTTGTGTTAAAAGTGTTTCATGAAGTCACATGTCTAGCACTATTCCTTTGTGCTTGTCAAAGTTAGGTACTTCACGTGCAGTCTGTGCATAAATATGCCCTTAGTGATATGGCTTGGCTGTAGTTTATAAGGGATATATACTGGAGAAATCAAGCTATTTGATTGGACAAGCGAGGGACGGTATGGTCTAATGTATGTACAAATGGTTGTGTTGGTAGATAGAAAAAAGATGTTATGAGGGGATATTTAAGGTAGGATATAATTATATAACTGTCTATGTTACTATCTGGAAAGGAGAGGGTATGAGGTTGTATAGAGGCAAGGTATAATTATATAACTGGCTATGTTTCTCTATGGAAAATAGAGGGTATAAGGTGGTACACAGGCAAGGTGTACTTATATAACTGGCTATGTTGTTATATGGAAAGGAAAGGGTATGAAGTGGTATTTAGGCAAGTTATAATAATATAACTGGCTATGTTGTTATATAGAAAAGAGAGGGTATGAAGTGGTATTTAGGCAAGTTATAATTATATAACTGGTTGTGTTGCCATATGAAAAGGAGAGGGTATGAGGGAGTACAGAGGCAAGGTATAAATTATATAACTGGTTGTGTTGCTAGATGGCAAGGAGAAGCTAAGAGATGGTACAGACACAGGTCGTATCAACTACAGTCCCCCTAACTCTCTTAGTGAGACAGAACAGCAGAACAAAGACCGTCGCAAAAACAACCTGGAGCTAAACAAGGGCATGCAGGAACCCTGGGAGTCGTATGATGCCTGCTATGTTCGCCAGAGGAACAATGGTATGGCACTTATCCCTCTTCAAATACTTAATACAGTTTTATAGATCTAGATTTTGAAGAGATTGTTTATACAATATTACTCATGTATGACCATTTTGTCTTTATGTACTGTACTTTCTCCTTTGAATAAAAATACCCCCAAAAAATATTTTGATTTTTGTATCTTAATAATTTTTCTAAAAAAAGTGTTAAGTTATGTACTTTATTCATGATCAATCATCATTTTTTCAAATGGTTAAACATGTATTATATACATCAAATATGCTTTTAGCGATTCTCAGTTGTCCAAATGCAGCTGGTCACAATTGACTTCATATGTAGATGAACTTATGATTGAAATTGGAGCAGTACATTATTTGAAAAAGAGCATTCATAGAGTCCCTTCCTCTGTGTGCAACAAAATTATATAGTCCTATTTCAGAAATATGACATTTATAAATTTTTGAACTTGTGAAATAGATTTTGTTAAGTATTTTGATTTGCAAGCTGTGAAAGATATTATTGGTGAGAGGAGAAATGTTATGACCTCTCTTGTCAACCTGGCTCATTTCTAGGAACTCATTGTTAAACAATGCATTCCTTTCTAGCCATGACTTTGTTGTCTTGTTTAAAGATAGTTGAATATTGGTGTACTGATTTCCATGGCTACTAAGATTTGTTATATTATAAATTATAGATTTTTATACTCATTTTACTGAAAAACACTTTTAATCAATAAAGTAGTGAAATGGGAAAAAACAACACCATGCTATATCTTAAAAAATCTTTCTTTATAATACTCAAATACCTAATTTCAAGCACAACAACAAGATTTGGCGCAAAGTCATGTAAAAAAATCATTGTCTACCTGTGTTTGGACTATTCATAAATTATGTTTCTAATACTGTTGCCTTCGTTTGGATTCACAGGACTATTTGCAGCAGATCAGGATCTTAAGAAAAACAAGCTGGGTTACAGCAGTGCCATTCACACACGACAGGAGAATAATGGTAACAACAGATATGGATATGAATGTCCAGAGGAGAGGGACTACTTTCCCTATTGGCACCCATCACCATGGAAGGATATCGCTATTCTGGCAGAAAATAGTTCCATGTGCAGGTATGTGTTCTTCCTTCAGACATACTGCTTATTATATGAAAAGTTATGTAGTGTTGTAGTAAAGTTTGCAGGATGTACAATATTTTTAGTTAAAACATAAATCAACATTTTACCTTTTGCAGACACAGCGAAAAACCTAACAAAAATATGAGAAAGTCTAATCAGCAAACCTTCTGAATTGTTCACACATGAAAGCTGTTATTTACTGTCATCAACAAAACAAAATTTATTTGTTTCAAAAGCTGCAAAAGTACCAATAAAGATGTCTCCACAAGACCTTAACTGTTTGCTTTTTGAAAATACTAATGATTGTCTTTGTTGTTATAGTTAAATGCTGTTTCATCTCTGAAATCATGTACTTTTGATTCTTATTTCTAAAGCATGTACACCAGCAAGAGCTTTAACATCCAGCCATACCATGAGTGTATAGAGTTGTGGCCATCTGGCCTGAGGAAGTCATACTCCAAATGGAACAATGAGACAGAATGTGTTGCCAATGGCGGCAAGTGGAAACTACTGTACAACTACCTGGAGAAAGCTCGAAGTATGTTTTGTCTTCTAGAAGATAAGTTAAAATTTGTTTTGTGTCAGCAAAATAGCAAAAAATAAATAAGCTATGAATGAGCTTTAACAATCGACTATTCAGGAATTTTTTATTTAAAAGAAGAATGCTATAGAAGATTAAAATAAAATAAAATCTATGTTAAGCCATGGATGCTCTAAATGTTACAGAAACAGAAAAATCAGCTCCACAAAGCTATCTGTAAGTTTATTAATGTTAAGACTGGATATCAGGTAATTTTTTATGCTTAAATATCTTAGCACTAAAGAGAAACACACACAAATATAACCCATGTGTAAACAAGCTTGTAGTCATTTGCAACAAATTTGAGAGAAGTTATCTTAAACTAATGAAACTCCATGGCTTTTTCTCTTGAAAGAAACACTTAGAATAAATGAAAAAGAGTAAGATAGTCATATCTGTCCAAAATGCACAAACATTTGTGATAGGAGTGGATGGTAAAATTATCTTTAAAGCTTTATCATTTTTAAGGAATCCCATGGAGAATATGCTTTTAGAAAGAAGCCGACTCAGCCCCTCAGTAAGGGGGTTTGAGTCCTTGTCAGCGTGAGAACTTCCATTTTGGGAAGTCTTCCAGCTGACCTGTCTAGCCCATACAAATGTCTGGGGTCTTCTTAAAATTACCTTGACTCTACCATTATGACCATAATTGTGTCAGGACAATGTGACAGAAAACAAACAAATAAACAAACATTACTGCCTATGCAAAAACTGTTTACTTTAACTGTATTGGTGCATTGAGCACACATGTATAGAAAGCAAAAGTTTACACACACAGTGAAGGCACATATACATTTAATTCAGCTTTTGGTAGCCAACAGTTGTGTGAACAACAGAGCAGCAAAAATGTGAAGTTTGTGTGGGCAGTGCCATATGACTCTGTAGATGGTTCCACTCCTGAGTGTCTAGTCAGCCTGAGGGAACCAGAATGTTATGAGGCACCCTGGTCCAGGTCAGTAAAATTGTGGGCCGGTGTCTAGACTGTAACCATAGAAACATTAGTCCATGAATAGAATAGTACATACAATGTACTCCTACATAAGTGTTTGAAATTTATTGATTTTATTAAACAGGAAACCAGGTTTGAAATGCCTATGAAACTGAAATTTTATTGCAGTCTCACATATGTTTGATGTCAGTAATTGATTACATTTGACAAACTAGAGACTAAGAAGCAAAATAATAATTGTCATATTTAAGTTTAATTTAAATGCGTAACTTCCTGTGCCAGACCCTAGCCCACCCTTTAGATTTAAATTTTGCAAGAGCAGACAGCCAAGGTTATTCAATAGGTTTCTTTTTAAATTTATAGTCCAGCAAGCATGCTGATTTTTTTAATTGTGGCTTGCTTGTAGCATTTTGTCAAAATTATTGTAATTAACAATGTGTTTTTAGAATTTGTCTGATGACCTCCCACATAGGGTCACATGCATAATTAAACCATGATCACCAGTGTTTATGTACATGTAATAGCTTTTTCACAAAACTATTATAATAAAATGTATACGGACTTGTCTCCAGGTCAAAACCTAAATTTTCTAATAAACCTCATGTTAAGGTGTTACATTTGACGCTTCATGCCTGAACAAATTGATGAGTGGTTGATTATCTGGAGCAGTGTTTTTGATTTACTTCAGATAAAATGTAAATTTTGTATAAGCAAATGATATATGAATAAGCAATTTGATATAAAGCAAAACAGTTATATATAATTATATATATATATATAATTATATATAGATCATTGTTTTGCTTTATATTAAATTGCTTATTAATATATCTTCCTTGTGAAGAAATTTTATAAATAGTTTTGGAACATTGTTTATTTTCCTTTGGTTCCCATCACCCGGTGATTTACGCACTTTCACTGTCCTGCTTTTTTTGGCACCTGAGTTTTTCTTATCCCTGTTTGTCGTGTGTCATAGCACATTTGCTACAAAAATGCAGGACAGTTAAGAATAAAGATGCCAAATTAAAGAATTGAAGATGAAGGTTTTTTGCAAAATCTGATGCAACATGTGATTTGTTTGATTTCCACATAGAAACTTTTAAACAATGCAAGACTTCTTTGGTTGAAGACCTGTTGTATGTTAGTTTGACAGGGGTTTAAGGAACACACATGATTACAGCCCAATTCATTACACGGCTTTTACATAATGCCTGTGCACACTTATATGCATTTTCTATAGAAATGGAATAATACCAAAGTAAAAAATGATAACTATTATTTAATGGTAAATAAAAGTAAAATTAACATACCAATTAAACCTTTACGTCAGCTTTACAGTGTATTTATGTTTCAGGTCCAATCACCTTGGTAACGGACGGGGTGGACAGCCTCTAACATACCAGTGGACATTGCCATACTTTCCTTCAGGTCATAATCAAAGATGTGTTTTCAGAATCAGGTAACAGAAATATAAGCATTTCCCGTAAAGAGTCATTGAATCCCCAGATTCTCAGTTATTGTTCAACTTTGACAACCTGATGACAATCTAATGTCACAAATTGCAGAAGTTTGCATAATGTCATTAATTACAGTAGTTACCATATAAACAATCTTTCTGGTATGCTTCTGTTTCCTGAATACATATGTTATATAAACTACTTAAATACTGAATACATTTGATAAGACAATTCAAATTATTTATAAGTAAATCTGTATTTTTTTCCTGAAAACTTTGCAAGCAAATTATCAGATATCAAGTCACATACAAGATGAGTTAGGTGTTTATGTTGTCATGGCAGACTGTCATCGTTGGTGGGTGCATCTTTCTTATTCCTAATCTGGAAATAGCACAGGTGCCATTATACTGCTTCATGATAAATCACTCCTGACTGCTTAGCCATCAACTGTAAATGTTCCAGATTAAGAACTTAATCTGGGAAGGTTTTTCAGCTGACCTGTGTTGGGTCATTGGTTCTACCCAGACATTTGTCTGGGGTTTTTCTCCAGCAAAATTGCTAGACATCACTGTAATGATCATAATTCGTTGTTGCGATGTTTTTCATAAACAAAAATAAAGATTTTTCTAAATTTAACATGACTTTTTAGTACTAAGGCTAGTTGGCATAATTAGTTTAAATTTTATTGAGTAATGACCTTTTGTTATATAAATTGATCAAACATAAAGTCTGTGATATTTCTTGTGAATCATTTGACGGATTGAAATGCAATGTCAAGACATCACTTGGCATGGTTACAATAACTTTGGCAAAGCAGAATCCTTGGTTATTCATCATCTTCTATGATAATTATAATAAAAAAAAACAAACTTGTTCTTCCCCATCCACAAATGACTGCCATAAATTTTACATTGTTTAAAGAACTTAAGTTGTATATCTCACAAGTATTTGTTTATTTTCCTCTTCTTTTAACAGTTTATATTTGTTTAGTGACCAATGTAACTAAATATTGTACAGGTATAACATCAGCAAAGTTATTTGTTTATTTGTCCTCATCTTTTAACTGTTTATATTTGTTTAGTGACCCTATGTAACTAAATATTGTACAGGTATAACATCAGTACTGATGACTATGATCCCTACAATACCAATGGCAGCTCAAATGGGGAGAACTCACCTGTTAAGGACAACAGCCAGGTAGAGGTGGTGACAGGACAGAAACTCCAGATGGCCCTCAACACCGACCAGACTGGCAGGGTATTCCAGGTGAATGCCAGTTTAAACATCTCATCCTATCAACAGCTTGTACTATTTTTTTTTCATAACAATGGTGAAATTTGGTGACATTTAGATTTTGATTGGTGAACTGTAGATTGTAGGACAATTGCCCCATTGGAAAATTGTTCATTTAGGACTATTGTCTCTAAAATTCTCTGTTAAGATGATTTACCCTATGACAGTTGCCACTTCGAATGTTTGTCCTTTAAAATGATTGCCTTTAGGATTATAGTCCCTAGAAAAACAATCCTAAGGGACAATACTCAGACATGTGATCTTTCCCGATTTCACTGGGAGACTCCCGATATCAGGGGTCTGTCTCACACCTCACGAAGAACACCCTGTGACAACTTTTTGATATGATGTTATATCATTATCTGGGTAATCCGCTCTGATGTCAATATCTATTTTTAGCAGAGATCACTATCTTGCTTATTTATAGATTTTAAAGAATGAACAATTAGAGTGATTTTTTTGCCACCTGTACTGTCAAACAATGAAGGTAGTCTATAAAGTTCTCTCTACTACGACTAAAGTATGAGTTTTGCAGAAATGATTGCATTGGTAAGATATTGTTATATGTATTTGATATAGGCAAACTGTTGGATACCACCTTTAAGGGCTGTAATCCTTGGGGGGAAAATCCTAAGGGACAACAATCCTTAGGGACAACAATGAACGTTTTAAGGTGGACAAAAATTTCTCCCATGAAATTACCATGTCTCTACATCAAATGAAACGCATTTTTCTAGTTCCATTTTTGCTCTTTCATCTGAGATGAAACAAAAACAAAATCATTTATAGTTAGTTTGCTGACAATAACCTCAACAAACAAACATTTATACATATTCTTGCTGATGAACTCCTGTGACACAGTGTATTTGTTACAATCAAATAAGAAAATATGTATATGGCACAAAAGGCTGACCAAAGCCATAGAAATTGGTGTTTTTTTTGGGACCGACATTAATTTGAATAAATTGTTATGCTCAGTTTATGCTATAGATGTATATAAATAGTGGGCTGGTTGCAATATAAAGTAAAGCATGAAGATTTCATTATGATCAATGGCCTAGCAGAAAGTCAAAGCCAGAAGCAAGTTTTACACAATATATTTTATTTAAAATAATGTGTCCATGTTACCATTTATTACAATATTTATATTTAAATACTAAAATTAACTAAATTTAAGTCAAAGCTGATCCAAGATCTATTGAAATAGTCAATGTACGTGATAAAAGTCCAGTCTCCTTTTAAAATCCAAAATAATTATGCAGATGTCAATATTATCACTACAAATTCAGAAAAATACATCAACTGTAATTCAAAAAATATATTGCTGTTATTTAAAACATGTATTCACAGTTAATATTTTCATCTTGAAGGTCTAATCAGGTATAATGTAAAAAAAGACAACAACCCCATTTATTAAAGCTAAGAATATTTTAGAATGTACCAGTCCTAAAATATGACCATTACATGTTACAATTTAAAGTCTTAAAATGATGAATTTCAAAGAAAAGGTCTCAAAGTGGAATACCACAAAAAATCAAGTTTTATTTTTGCTTCTTTAATTTAATAGCCTTTTATTGACTTATTATTCAGCAGATATATGCAGACGTTATTCTAAGACAGTCAGTGATGGCTATGTGTTCTCTTTTTTGCAAAAATACCACACCTAAGCAGGTGAAAACATATGTTGAAGAAAGTTTTTGTATTGATCTTTTATTGTGTCCTCTGTAATAAATTAACTGTGTGTTCTTATAGGACCGATCTCATGCCTTTATTCTGATGCCTCGTTCAAAGTATTTGGAGGCCTACCGCATCTACAACGTGAATGTTCGTGGGAAACGTGGCAACATAGTCCAGGTGTACCCTGCCGTGGAGTATGACTTCGTGCCCAACAATCTCATAATCAAGCAGAATGACTTGGTTCATTTGCAGTGGACAGGTGGGTGTTTATACTTATCTATAAACCAGCTAAGCAGGAAGTAATTAGGTTTAAACAAAAAGCATAGAACCTTGCCAGTTTGCCCTGGGAACAGTCTGGTCTGTTCTGGTTTGATTTTCTAGCAATATATAACGTTATATATGAAGGTTACTGTAAATAGACAACTAAGCGTAAATATGTGCTATGAGCTGATGTAGCAGGAATATATTTAGTCATGGTTGGGTATTGTCCACATTGCGAGAATAGGTTGTACATTAAGTTTCAGTATAAAAATTGAACCAGGTGTAGTGTCCCTTGATAGCCTTTCACATTCATAGCTGTATCAGCAGCAATAAGTGCAATGCATGCTTAGATAGGTATGTTTTATTTTATGATCCCAACTGTTGAGATCTTCAATACAATAGGAAAAAGTCATGCAAGCCAGTTGCTGGCAGGTCTTGTTGACAATTCTGATTGTCTGCTATGTATCACTGTATCTGAAATAGTACCTTTAACTAAAACACCCTAACATCATTTACTAACCTCTGTTACCAGAATTTCATAAAAACCATCCTTGGCTGCAAATATTACTTCAAAATAAATACTTGATTTATTTTTTCATACATTTTTTATCGTTACACATGCATGCATGCATGCACACATTCCTAACTATTATATGTGTATTTCCAAAGAATGGAAGGCCATAAACATAATTATATAAATTCTTCATATTCTGTAACTACGACAGAATATGCAGCTACTTGTCTTATCATAACTAGAATCTTTGAAATCATTTAATTGGATCATTAATACTGCATAACTTTATTGGCATAAAGTCACTTCATTTAAATCGCAAAAACATATGGTCTTGCCAAAGATATACTGTACTGTTCAGTATGCTGTACCTTTTATCATACATAGAATTCTTCCCTCAAATAGACTTAAACAGTTATCATACATAGAAAGTATTTTTTTATGCACTCACTGATTGTAGGTTCCAACACCCACAACAATGGGCCAGATGCAGGGGATGGCCAGCAGGGAAGCGATGGTCAGGGAGCTGCTGGTAGGAGGAGTTTTTTTGTTTCATCACACCAACACTCTTATAGACATATTGGTGTGTCCAACAAATGGTTGGTGAAGGAAGACCCAAGACATATGTCTGGGATAAGCTCTGATTCGCTGCAGGTCAGCTAAAAGAGCTCTGGACAAGAAAGTTGTCACCCTGTCCAGGACTTGAAGCCACTGGGTGAAAAGCTGTGAAGTACGGCAACAAGTCAGTGACTATCACTGCAGGACCATGGGCGCCCCATGTAGATAGGATGTAGGAACACGGTTGCTGTACACAGTCATGTGTCCCCGCTAGACTATTTACTATTTTTCACTGTATGTGTCTTTAAACAAGCTCCTGATTGAGCCATAAATGGGTCTAGATACAAACTGTAGATGTGAGCTAGGAACCAAGTAAATAAGCAGAAACTGACAGTTCAACTTGTAAAACCAACACTTGAATCAGTCAAACTGAAATTAAACCATCTAATGAGTCATTGAAACAAGCCCAAATCAACATTTCAACCAGATATAGCATTACATCTCAGGTACGGGAGGCCCCGGGTTTGATCGAGGGCTGCGAATACCAAAGTCATTAAAAATGGTATTGATAAAGCTCCCTTGCTTACGCTCAAGCAAATATAATGGTAGTTTCATGACTGGTTGGCCCGGTGTCAGGATAATGTGATTGGGTGAGGTATCATGCCAGGTGTTCATGGCATGCTATACACAGTGAAGGCAGGACTATATCTGTTTCAAGTGGACACTGTCTCCAGATAACTGAAATACTGTTGGTGGGACGATAAACTTAATAAACATAAACAAACATAACATCTGACCAGCCAACACTAACATTTAAATCAGGTTTTTGGACATTTGAACCAGTGAAATAAAAATTTAAACCTTCCCAACAGACAATTTAACCTGCCCATATTTGGCCATTTACAGATGTTTTTTTCTTTCTCAGGTACTGACAGAATCAACATTGCCCAGATTAAAGATCTTAATGAAAACTTCCCTCTGCCATTTGAGCAGACAACCATGTGGAAGAATGCAGAAGTGATGTGGATCGAACATGGAAAGACTGACATTTCCGCCAAAGATCTGGCACTGGGGTTTTCTTCCTCGGGATATTACAGGTAGCTCAATAACTCTATTGTTTCAATTTTAATGTCTTTTATTAAAGATCACCTATTTCAAAGCTAAACAAATTTCACTGTTAAACTACCACTACTTAAAAAAGTCTTTTTAGAGAATACTAGGTAGTGTCAAATAGAAGAAAATATTATCTCAAGAGGCTGAGACAAATGTTTATCTTGAGGCTTCTGTGCAATTTCGGTTTGTCATGCCGGGAGATAACATTTTCTTCTTTATTTTTATTTATTCTGGCATCTGGTTAATAAGCAAAGTGTTGTTTAATGTTTAGATCTCTTTTTGTTTTTTCAAAAATGCCATTTTAAGTTTGGGTATTATGTTTTCATACACGCTTAACTAAAAAAGCAAAATTAAAAATCCTTCGTAAAATATCATCCGTAAAAGACGTAAATATAGGTAAACCTACTCGTAAGTCATTTAAACTTCATAGTAGGTGCAACACTGTATCTTCAAACATAAACTAAACCATGGGTGGGTGGGGTACAGTCAACATATTTAAGTTTTGGCAGGACCCTTGGATTGAGGTTCATTTTACATTGTTATCTGTGACTGAAATCGAGAATACACATTCTATTCCAGCACTATCTCAAATCCAATTGCACATGTTCGCCTTATCCTGTGAATAACACAAAGTTCTGCTGCTTCGAAGCCCAAATTTACAAACTGACACAGATAAATGATGTGTAGTTTTTGTAGAATTTACGTCACCACATAACACATTATATCACCTGAATAAAAAAAACCACAAAGGATTTTAATTCTTCTTTGCCATGGTATTTTTATTGTAAGCTGTTTCGTCCTGTAATATCCTGTAATATCTTAAAGTTTATATGATTTGATAATGTTTGTAACTCCAAGTGCTGCAGGGAATTTATGGCTATGCATTTAAAAAGTAGTCTTTTGGATGCATGCGACAGGTTTATTACACTGGTGTTCAAAAAAACAAATGTTATTACACCTGGCTTTATATGTCTAATGTTGGATGTGATGGTAAGAGGAGAATGTAATGTTTGCAGTGCCTACAGATAGTCCTAAAGCAGTCACAGCATTTATTGAAATTTTGTTGAAACAATCATACATAAAGTGTTTCTTGAAATGCATTAATATATAAAATACTATAAGTACAATGCAGTTTGCTGAAAAGGGAGTTAAACAAAATTCAGCCCTTTCTCGGCCATGTTCAGTCATGCAAAAACATATAAATACATATAACAGACACCATCTAGTCAGTATTGACTTTTGGCAGTATAAAGTTGAAGTTGATCTACACAAAGATTGTGTGCTTTTTGAATAGACCTTGTTTCAAAAGCCATATAGTATGTCTTGCTTTAAGCCCATTTGCACAGGTGAAATTACTGTTTACTGTGAAATGGGGATGAGCTCTACAAAGAGTTAGTATGGTAAACATTTGATCACATCACAAAGAAACAAAGGATGATTTCTAAGCTACAAGTCAAGTTTGTTTAAATATACTAGTTTACTAATCAGTGCAAGTATAAACCACATTGTGTAGAGTTGCCAAACATAACACAACACAACCCATGCTTTATTGTGTTAATGTTTGTTATAAATGGCTCTAGGTATGAAGAGAAACTGTTGAAACAGGTGGACGAGATGCATACAAATGGGCAGGACTGTTAATTTATAAGACCTGTAACCACCCTTACTTTAGCGACAGATACTTTCTGGTACAAGACAAACACTAGTTTAATTCCATTCCTATTCAAAACAAACTGGGTAGGCCATACAATTAGTTTTAAAAGACTGATGAACATGAGAGGCAAAAGTAACAACAGAGATATCAAAAGCCAGGCAGAGAGATCAAAAACCAAGTAGATTGTATGGATAAAGACACTAAAGGAACAACAGAGAGATCAAAAGCCATGAGAGATCAAAAGCCAGGTAGATTGTATGGATAAAGACACTAAAGTAACAACAGAAAGATCAAAAGCCAGGTAGATAGTATGGATAAAGACACTAAAGTAACAACAGAGAGATCAAAAGCCATGAGAGTTGAAAAAAGCCTTGTAGATTGTATGGATGAGGACATTAGGTAGTTTGGTATTTAGCCAAAGGATGCAAATAAGAGACAGTTATGGTGCAGAAAACATTGGTAACCATCACTAGTCAATAATAAAGCAGGTAGAAGAAGAAGCAGAACCGTTCTGTGAATGGTTAGAGTTATTTCACTGACCTTAGTGACAACACAGTCTTGTATGCAAGTGTTATCAATCTTTGATGTCACAAAAACAAATGAGTAGGTTTGAATGAATGAAACTGCATATTTGTTATAATATTGACCTATTTAAGACAAGTTAGAATGCATATACAGGCAAGTTTTGAAAAGAATGCCATCAAAAATATGTTGTACAATTAAGTACTTCAAGCGTGACTACTATGCCAGGCCTTGTTATTGTAAAAAATGTTGACAAGTTTTTGTTGCCTTAAAATGTAACAGCTTGTCCAGACTGTGATATTTATATTATTTCAGGTGCTTTAAGAAGTCTTCATGTCCGGAGATTCAACACTTGAACTACATTGTAGAGACTCAGCAGACGAAACTAAACAAATTGCTGGACAACGCTCCTGCCTCCTACAAGGGGGCTGTCCTTAAATTCAAGAAAGGGATCTATCATTACATGTGCACTCGCAATAACAATTTCACTAACAGATCCAATAAGGGCACCATTCAGGTAAACTGAATCAAGAGCAATGAAACTCTGATTATAAAATTGAGGACAAAAACTGATCAAGTTTAGTTTTGATACCAAATCTCCACATAGTATTGTTTTGAATGTTTATGAAAGAGGAATATTAATTATTTATCAATTCTCTACTATTTATTATTAATGATTATATCTCTTTTCCAACATGCAGTTGTTTTGTACGTTTATGCATGTGTATAAAGTACATTGTGAATTTCCTTAACACATGATTTGGTTATACTAGACATTAGTAGTATAATTTGAACTAGTTGTCATAAATTTATTTAAATTTATACATGAAAATATGTTTCAAAATTCTACCTTGGGTCACAGTTGAATTTATAATAGCGTTGATAATCTGCAATAACGTTGTGTGTCATATGTTTGTGTGTTTGTGTGTATTGCATGGCAGTCTTGTTATATTTTCACTTATTTCTAATACAATTGTTATATTGTTCTATTTTTGAAGCTTATATGAATTGTATATAACTTTGACTAGAGGATGACCTTAATTGCCAAGTGCATGTAACAAGTACTATTTATTACCTCATGGGGACTCAGTATACCAGGTCCAATAACAAGGAAGCCAGTGTGTGGATTCTTGTGTTCAAACTTGCCTAGGTAAAATCTTACGTAATAACACAGCTTTATTTGTCATTTTTCAATTTGTTGTTTATGCTTGTCTTAGTTTAGTACATGTATATTAATATCCGAGTCATTATAACTCTTTTGTACATGTGTGTATATTTATTTTCGTCAGCCATAATCCATTTATAAAAAAATTGGGTCTCTGTTAAATGTGCCTTTTCATAATTATATATATTTTTATCTTACCACATGAAAAATGTTTTTTTTATGCTAAGCATTCCAATAAACACAATATGGTCTAACTTCTTTCTGTAAATGATGTTGCTATACTGGAATCACCTAGTTAATCAATTGATCAGTATGCGATTGATCAGTATGCGATTGATCAGTATGTGCTATTGCTGGAATACTACTCTTTTTCTCTCATACTTGTATAAGTCTCTTAAACTAGGTGTTTTGAACAAAATAACAAATTAGAGATGTGTATGTCACCTTTGATCTACCCATCATATGAGGCCGGCTTTTGGGGTCTGCTAATGAAACAGGTAGACTTATTGATGTCCAGTAGGGCCATAACCCCTTGTATGGTGCTATAAATCTGTATCATAGTTTGCGAAAACTGTAAAATACAGAATGCAAGTCTCTGTGTTTGGTGACTTACTTAAGGTAAAGCAAGTGTAACACACACATACAAAATAAGAAAACTGACATAGTTGGTTTGTTGTATGCCTTAAAGGTGGTATTCAACAGTTTTAACCAAATGTTTTTTTCTGAAATAACCAAATAAGTCATTGTTACTTGAAAAGGTCCTGCAAAATGCTGTTCATTTTTGCCCTAAACCTGTGTGAACATTTAAGCATTATTCTACATTTATCGTTACAAAACAGGTATTTTCTGCTTGAGCCACACTGCAATTAGCTATTTTTAAACTAAGAAAACCACATGACCACATTTTTTGTGATCACAATATATCATCAGTTTATACATTCTAATAAATAGGTAGTGTTCAAAATTACCTCTACTTAGACTAAGGTATGGGTTTCAGCAAAAATTATACCCCAATGCTCCCAAAGTATTGATAAGAGATATTGTTTTATATATTTCATATAAGCAAACTGTCCTATACCACATCTTGGTTTTGCAAAATTTTAACAGAATTAATGCTATTGTTGGAAACCTATGAAAGCATTTAGACAATACAGCCAGACCCTTTCTTGGGTGGTTTGACTCAAACTATACCAAATATTAAAAAATCTGTTTACATACTCAACTCATTTAAAATACCGATTTTCCCATTTTTTTAAGTGTACCCGATTTAAAAATGACGAGCTCATGATAACTATACACATATATTCGAAGTTGCCCAAAATGTTTTATACGGTATTTTGTTTGATCTTGCCAAATAGTAAATACTTTTATCACAAGGGTTTGACCTTTTATTTACTTTGAATATACCTTGTAATAAGTTTGTTATCAAATTTACCACAAATTTGTCAATAAAAATAATGAAAAAAATCACAGAATTGATTCCTTCCAAATCCAGTATCAGAAATAAAGTAAAAAAGTAATAAGAGCAAGAGCTCCATGATGTCCATATATCGCTCACCTGAGTGTGTAGACATTAAGCCCTTGTGGATAGGCTTTCTGACAGATCAAAGTTCTTTTATCAATCTACAGAGCCACCCAGGAAACATGTATACCAAATATCAAGGCTCTAGCTATTGTAGTTTTATACAAGAAGATTTTCAAAGCCTTGTACATAAACAATGGTCACGCCCCTGGCCGTCATGCTTTTTGACAATCAGAATCATTTTAACAATCTTCATACAGGGCCACCCTCGAAAATGTATACCAAATATCTAGGCTCTAGCTCTTGTAGTTTCTGACAAGAAGATTTTCAAAGTTTTCCAATATAGCCCTATATTGATAATGACCACACAACTGGCGGCCATGTTTTTGATGGATCAGAATTTCAGTGTTTTTCAATCTTGATTGATACAGGGCCACTCAAACAAAATGTATACCAAATGTAGAGGCCCTAGCTCTTGTAGTTTCTGACAAGAAGATTTTCTAAGTTTCCTATATAGATATATATGAAAAAAGGCCACGCCCCGTCCATGTTTTTTGACAGATCACACTTCTTTGAACAACCTTATACAGGGTCACCCAAGGAACATGTGTACTATATATCAAGGCTCTAGCTCTGGTAGTTTCTGACAAGAATATATTCTAAATTTTTTGTATATAGCACTATATATGGTAAATAGCCATGCCCCTAGCGGCCATGTTTGGACGGATCAGAATCAATTGAACAATCTTCGTAATTTAGTGATGTATGTAGCGCTTAAACAGGAAATGCACACCTTAAATTGGTAAAATTGTGTAACTCAAGTATGGCCAAGTATTTTTGTCATACACTGATTTTTTTATTAGTATACCACTAGCTAGAGGTAGAGGTGTTGTGATCTACTTCTTACCTGGTTGTTTTAGAGTGAGGATGTAAGTTAAATAGCACAATTTTCAATTCATTCAATAATTACTACAATTTATCTAAAATAATAGTGAGCTTAATGGCAATATTTTATGAAAAAGTGTCTGTGGATATTGAAGGTTATGTTCATTTACACGTTTGATTGAGAAGACCATAGAGGCCGCACAACATGGCCTATGTCTATTCAAGGTAATGTGTGACCAATAAAATAGTTAATATATGTGTATTTAAGTATCGTTTATAAAGTATATACATTACATCTTACATTTAAACAATAATAACAAATTGTTTAATTGGCTCTAAATACTTTGATATTTAACCGTAGCTGTGATGAGTATACATCAGGACTAGCTGTGTCGTTTATGATGTTGTTTAACCGCCAACTAAGTGTCGTTGTACGTCAATTAAGCATCGGAATTAAAATATATTCACAAATAATTTGATTTCTTTGGTTCCGTTGACCAAAGCCACTAATTCTTAACAGTCAGCTCATTTTAGTTCTATATACCGCTTCATCACAATTTTTCTAATAAATCTTGTTATGCAGTGCGACACTGCCCTATCCTCTCTCTATTTTTTATTGGGCGACTTAATGGCGAGCTTCCTGGTGACGCAGATCTCTGTTTCAGGAAGATGTCACGCCTAAACAATTATCATAGAAGACGAATCCAATTTAAAATTCTAGTTTTATGAAAAGAATTTATCTCGCGGTTTTAGATCTAAGTATATCCATAGGCATATGGTTCTTTCCGTTTACCATTAATGCATAATTTTGCTCATCTTTTTGACTATCACAGAGTGAACTATTTTCTATGTGTACTTTTGTACAGAAAGGCATGTAAACAAAATAAGTTTTTAAATGTTCCCCGGGAAATATAAAATGCTACAAGACATTCCAAGGCACGCATTTTTAGAAGACTAGCTGACTTAAAAACTCAACATTTATATTGATTCTTTTGCATAGTAAAGTTAAACATAGTCTGATATAATAGTGTTTCTTATGCTGTAAAAAACGTAGATCCATCTGATAATCTAACAATATGTATCACGGGAAATACACACTATAAGTTTGGAGACAACTTCATCTGGAGAAAAAAAATCAAAGATCCGTCAATAAACAACATACTTCAAGAGAAATAAACAACATGTATCACTTCATAGTTATAATCAACCGTCAATTTCTTTCCTCGTCCTTCTTCTCCATACAGTCCGAGAACGGCGTGCAATCTTCGCTAGGCCTATTTAGGTGTTTTTTTCCTGACCTCATTCTGGTCATCGTCATGCGAGGCAATGTACACACCCACCAGTATCATCACTATGACAACGACCAGGAGGCTAACGGTCGCCATGACGATGTTGATAGTCCTGAAGTCGGGTTCGTTGATGTTGCCATTTGAAGCTTTAAATGACAATGATGGTAACATTTGTTGTTTTGTGTGATAATGCAACAACATTTATATCAGGTAAGGACGAACTTCAACATTATGTATACCTGATAATTTGGCCTCTAATTGTATACTGCAACATGACAATATGAGGGATGAGGGATTTGCCGGCATCTTTGCCGATACTGTGCAACGACATTTCTATTCATTATACTGACACCGACGAGTAAGGCGTAATGCTGTCCCTTAGCCCCTAGCATTAGGAGGGATGGGATAAGCCGGCATTTTTGCCGATACTGTGCAGCGACATTTCTATCATTATAGCACAGGGGCATTTATGAGGTGCCCAGGGACTGAACCCGGCCGGTTCATTATACTGACACCGACGAGTCAGGCGTTATGCTGTCCCCTTAGCCCCGAGCGTTAGGAGGGGAGCCACTACTACCAACTTTAAAGTATTGGTTCGACCCGGCCGGGGTTTGAACCTACGACCTCCCGATCCGCAAGCCGACGCTCAACCACGTTAGGAGGGAAGCCACTACTACCAACTTTAAAGTCTTTGGTTTGACCCGGCCGGGGTTTGAACCTACGACCTCCCGATCCGCAAGCCGACGCTCAACCACGTTAGGAGGGAAGCCACTACTACCAACTTTAAAGTCTTTGGTTTGACCTGGCCGGGGTTTGAACCAGCGACCTACCGATCCGCAAGCCGACGCTCTACCGCTTGAGCTATAGCTACCGGTAAACATGAAGATATAACGAACTGTAATGTTAACATGAAGACTTGTTTAAACCAGCTGGACAATCTGATAAAATTCTTGCGAATTTACAGTATGTAAATATTTATAGTGATGTATGTTGTTGTGTTTGAATGCTTGTTTCTAAATATATTTCGCTCATCAAATAAGGTAGAATAAAATATATCTTTCAATGTAACATCGTCTTTACTTTCAGTGAACAATGATTTTGCATGACTAAATAACTTAAATTCCTATTAACAAACAACAAAACAACAACAACAACACATACACAAACAAACAAACAAACAACAAACTTGATTTTCGGAGCAAGTATAGACCATTTACATGAATAGAGTAGCCTTACGTATATCGATCCAGCTTGTATTTCAATTAACTACTTTACATACTCATTATAAGGCGATAATAGAAACAATCAGGTGAATGTTAACTTTTGTGTCGGTGAGGTTGTAATTATTTTTAACAAAACAAAACCCTAAATATGCAATATAATTTCTGTAATGCATTTAATGTTATGGTATGTCAACTGCCGTGAAAACATCTTACTTTCATCTATAAAGAAAAATGAAATGAGTTTCCATCAGCGTGACGTCATAACGTCAGTAAATGAAATACTTGCTGTGATTGGATATATCTGGACAGGTTTGATGACGTAGTTTATCCCACCATCTCTGTAAATATCGGTTAATATAACCCGTGTGATAAAGATGAGCTTTATCAACCGATATTCGCGCACCTGCTCTAAGCCGGACTACTTTTTTGACGAAACGCGTCAGTTATCGACAGATCGGTCCGATCTTGCATTCGCAGAGTTTTCAATGTCTGGATCGTCAGTGATGTATTCAGAATTCAACTCTTTATCATTTCTGTAAGTAATTATGTATATAATTTAAATCCAATCCAAAACGCACGTATCAATCACCGTTTTGCCAAGCAAAAGTGATCGCACTTGTTCGACTCTCGCCACGTTGAATTCTTAGCTTGATCTGAAAACTGATTGGTAAGATTTTTCACTCAACCCTGCGACAACTAAGAAAATGCAGTAGTTTTCTCCAGTCTTGAATAGAAGCCATACAAAGTTGCTGGATTTTTAGATTCTGGCAGATAATTTTGCTAGTTGAAATGGAAAAAATATATATCTTAGAGGGATCAAAATGACATTAAAAATATTTGGGTAATTTGGCTACGCCGCATAACAAATAGACTGTGATGTTAGATTTAAACTGAACAGTAAGTGTCTGACAATGACTTAATGACTCTCCCGAGTTCGGTCATTGGGCTTAACGTTATTAAATAACTGACTGGCCATATCAAAATCAGTCTAAAGTCGCATTTCAGATTATCGAGTTAATCCGCTCAGAAGGCATGTAGGTGCAAAACTTATCGATTTTTAGATTTTGCTATATAATTAATGTTGAGACTCTTTACTACGAATTAATTGAAAAAATAGTTGAACTAAATAAGTTTTTGACTGTTTATTTTAACTTTGATCGGACCCTATACTCTGTTTACGTTCACGTAATTATCGAGATTACACAACGAACAATGGAAAATGAGCCCAATTCATTAGCGCATTTCAAGCAGAAAAAAAAGAAGAGAGTGGTTGTATTTGGTATCGTAATAAAGGTTAATTCCCGGGGAATTCAATTATTCTATTTTTAAACATAATCGTCATTCCAAGTAGCCACTACAATCTCTTAAAACAAGTGACCAACACAACGGAAATCGCGCACCTGTTGCTTAATAAGCCTATCGGCCTTTCTGATTGGTCAAACGGACGTCACGTGATACTTCCGGTATCCCGTTTAAATTATTTTTTTTTTCACCGATCTTACTGTTTACAGCATTTTTATCGATATAAAAGTGGATTTTGTCATCGATCTGTGCTATTACTGGAAAATAAATGATAAACACAATGGATTTATCACCAGAAGAAGTGGCTAAATGCCAAAAAGAGTCAGTAAATGGGTCAAATCTCGGAGGTATCGGAAACTAGAATGAATTGATTACAACTTACTTTACAAGTGCAAGTGGTGCGTTGGACTGAGATAGTGAACGTGACAGGGAAAGCTGTAATGATATGGAAGAAACATTTACAGACATCGCTAACCCTCACGTGTATTTCTATTAAAGTAAATGCTGAGGATTTATTTACAATGGCTTAAAAACAGTGTCGACCTCCTCATATAATTACCGAGACAAAAAGTTATGAAATTGAAACTTTTCTATGATACCTGTTGCATTATATGGTTGCTTTGTTAATAATTAAGTATGTGCATTAAATAGAGTTGTGTCTTCTCTTTTCAACAGTATATGACATATTGCCTTACAGCCGTTCGCAATCACGTTGTTAAATATTGTGAAAAAGTGTATGAAAATTCAGAAATTAACATTTTTTGGTCTATTAAAAATTCTTCAGAAGTCTTAGACAAGTTTCGTACTTTAAACTTTCATTGCTCTGCAGTTAATACTTACGATTTCTCTACGCTGTACACTTCTTTACCTCATGATTTAATTAAGACCAAATTGATTGCTCTTATTGAGAAAACATTTGCTCGAGAGCAACGTCTATATATTGCATGTCATGATAGTAATGCATTTTTTACCAGCACTTTCTTAGAAAAGTTTACTATGTGGACTTGCACGGATGTTTGTGAAGCTTTACGTTTTCTATAAGACAATATTTACATAAAATGCGGTGACACTTTATTTAGACAAGTTATTGGTATCCCTATGGGAACCAACTGTGCACCATTAATTGCAGATTTGTTTTTATACTGCTTTGAACGTGATTTTATGTTAACTTTATCCCCTTCGAATCAAAGCCACATTATAGAGGCTTTCAATTTAACGTCACGCTATCTTGACGATATTCTAACTATAGATAATCCTTTCTTTTCTCAAATGATCCATCTGATTTACCATCCAGAACTTACCCTTAATAAAGCAAATAACTGACATTTAAATGCAGCATTTCTAGACATTGAGATCAATATTTCCAATGACAGCGTCTCTACTAAAATCTATGACAAGAGAGATGAATTCAACTTTAGTATTGTGAATTATCCATACCTTGATGGTGATTCACCTCGTGCTACCTCCTATGGTATTTACATATCACAACTTACAAGGTTTGCACGAGTTTGTACTAAAGTAGAAGATTTCAATGCTAGAAACCTGTTTATTTCTTCTAAACTGTTACAGCAAGGCTTTCGTTTTCATAAATTAAGAAAGGCGTTTTCAAAATTCTTCTAAGTATAATAGCAGTATGAAAACACTTATGCTGAAAGGCATAAGCCATCCTGCATTTTATGGAAATGTTTTATACAAGTTAAAGAAGATCAAGGGTCTCAATAACTTTTCTGACCACTTTACAAAACTTATCAGAAAATGTATTGCAGACGGTTACAACCCGGGAATCCTTCGATGTACTGCATTGCTTGCAAGTGACCCTTTTACAGTCAAGAACTTGCATTGCTTTTAAATTACACGATGACCGGACAGGTCGTTGAGACTATATGAAAACAGTGACTTAAAGCCATAATTGGACAGTCACTGTTGGATTTCTTGTCTCTTCATCTCTCCAGTCGTGCCCTATATAGGTGGGACAACTTGAGCAGTCTCCATACCCTTTACGTGAGATTGCACAGTAGGTATAACATCGGGATTTTTTGTACCTTTATCATATATAATATGTCAACTGCGGATAAATCCTCGGCGTTTATGATATGTTTTTAAAACGTATTAACTCTAAACAATACTACGTTTTATTTTGTTGATTTTCTAAAATTCTATTGTTTCTTCCGTATTGTTTACATTTCACTTTTGACACTTTTGGCATATGACGTCATGGCATTTATGACGTCATTATATGGTTCTTATAATATATCAGCGCTTGTACTGCTTGATTTTATTTTAAACTACTCTCTCATTTGGAATTTTTCGGTTGCCGAGGCTTTTATCTACTGTAAATACTGTACATATGTTCATTATATCTGTTTTAACTCCCGATGCAGGTGCTTACTGTTAGTTGTGTCACTTTGACGGGATATTTTTATTTACACTGTTTGTTTGATAGAAAAACCTTCAGGAAGTGCGAGGTTGGAGCGCTCCACAAACCAGGTTTAAGCACCCCAGTTGGCCCTTTTGCCGACTGACCGTTCCAAGGCGGTAACTGATGGTTTTTCTTTTTGTGTGTTATGTCTCGTTTCAGTGTTTTTTTGTCACATTTACATTTACCTTGTTTGCCTTTGTCTACAGGTAGATAACAATTTAAATATCTGTGGAAATTTTGATAGGACCTTTTCTTATTTACCTATGATGGTGTATTTTATATAGAAAATGTTGATTGCTATGGCATTTCGTTTTAGGTATAGACCAAAAATGTTAAAACAAGTTTGTATGCTGTTTTCTCCACATTTATGTGTAGCCTTTGGCCTTAAACTGTGTTACCTAAATTTGAATAACTTACCACAGGATTATAGTATTGTGATGGTTCTTGTATCGTTTTAAAGGTCTATTTATGCTCTATAAAGTAAATTTAAAAACTAAAAATATTATTTTTGCGACTTTAGACTGATTTTGGTATGGCCAGTCAATATTTATTATTTTTACCTTCGTCAACCCCCAGTTCGTCAATGGACATCACAGGAGACTGAAAACGACACAAATTACTATTAGCACACACTTTTTTTCAATAATTTATATTCGTGAACATCGTACTTATTGTCAACAGGTAAATGCAGTTTCAATGAGACCAGTAGCTGAAGATTCGGCAGCACACAATGTAGATCATCATTTCGACTACTGTATTGGCTTAAACCAACAACAACCTTGTTTTAGGAACGTGGTCTTAAGAAAAAGTCAACACTCCAAATAAATAAAGTACATGTACTAAATAAACGGGTATTTATAAGTTGTACATAATATGCAGAAAATGGAGTGAAAACACTGACAGTTGCGTACATTCTTAAAGCGAACAACAACAACAATATGGCAATCAGAATTTGAATTAATGTCTAGAACATACACACTTTATTGTAAAAAATCACGCATTTTAGAGTTTTGTACTGACTGTTTAGAATTGTTAATATTGTGCGTCTTTTGACGAACCATGTCTGGTGGAGCGGCGACCTAGATAGGGAAGGTCCTGGGTTCAGTCCTCTGTTTAGATGTACCAACTTCTGTAAGTGATCCAGTTGAGGTTGACACTAACAGTCAGTTTAAACAGATTAAGGGTCCGGTATCAAGATACGTCGACAGTAATGTTAGAATTCCTAGCAAACTATCACTGTGAAGACATCACTTTAACTAGTGAACACAGTCCCTGGAAATATTAAATGTTGTTCCTATTTCTATAGGATTTTCCTATGAGTGAGTAAACGACTGTGCAGTGTACAACATTAAACATGCCGTGAGGACTAATTAATATCTACATGTACATTAAGTTTAATTAATATCGACATGTACATTTATTAATGTTTATTACAAGATCGCTTGATGATTGTATGCATATAATAGAGATGAAAATGCATTCTGAAATAGACAGTTGGCGACAGAGAATTACATACATGTCCTATTAAATTCATGTTCTATGACAGATCGATTTTAGTTTGTAGTCGAATCACATTCCCTCTAAACAACCCCACCCCTCGGCCCACGACAAAAAAAAAAAAAAAAAGAAAACTTGGACCAAGTGCAAAAATCTTTGAAATGATATATAAATGTCTTGCCTTTATCAACTTTCTCTAGATGAAGACTAGAAACTACACAAGTAGCATAATTTAACAATTGGGTGCTTTTCAAGCCACAACTACAAATCATCATTATGAACCAAGTGTTAACGTTTATACATAAAACACACACGCGCGCCGCGCGCGCACACACATTTTTTTTCGAAAGGATATACGCTTAATTCACTAAACAGTTAGTTACATGTATTGTTTGTGAGATAAGATATTCACTCGGTTAATCGTGGAGAAGCGTCATACAGACAACAGTGGTCCGTAGTGCTACATTAGCATGTACATGGTACATGGCATACGATTATTTTCTTGAACAGCTTTGGAATCCATAAATATTAGTTTATTACTACTTATAAACTCATACTTTTCATGTCATAAGACATTAATAATCAGGTACGCCTAATGAATTTTAAAAAGATTTAAAAAAAAATGTTACCTACTTGATCTCAAAACGTGAAACTTTAAGAGGTGGGTTCGTGTAAATTGAAAAACGACCACGACGACACACCTCGATGGCGCCTATGTCGCTTTTCGATCTTTGCTGCAACGTCTTCTGTGGAAAAGTCGTCTACAAAAAATGGCATCTGTTGACAACACCATGTGGATGATTTGGGTCGCTTTTTGCCGATGGTCGGTAGCAGCGAATTGTATATGTGACTGATATCATGTTCACCTTAGACATAAACACTGTGCCATGAGTCCATTCCTACAATGATAGCCAAACAATGTGATGTCTATGCTCAATGCTTTATCATGGCAGTGTCGTTGGCATGGCTTTAATATAGGCCATTTAATGAGCTTTTGAAGAAAATAAATTTGTAATGAATAATATTTTATTTGGAATTATATAACAAAGAAAAAACTCGTTCGTGATAAAAAATCGTGTTTGTATAGCGTGTATATGTAACAATCACACTCTTTTGTAAACACTGATTATTCCAAAAATCAGATCAAATACAACACAAAACAACACAACATTTATATAGCGCAGTATCTGATAAAATACTCTCAGCGCTTTACAAAATCATCATATTTACTAAGTTAAACATAATAAAAGGAGAAAACATATAAATATAAGAGACCAATAAGATGTTTTAACAAAAGAATAACAATACATATTTGTAATGAACGATAAAGACATGATTTAGGAAGTGGAGATTTAAACAACAAACTGAGCTGAATACCACTGCTAAGGTGCTTAACACAGAATGTGATAGTCAAATGAATGATCTCTTGAAAGCAGGTAGAGCTTAAGAACTTAATGCAATTTGAAATAAATTAAGAAGAAAGTGGTAAACTCGGTCAACAAAATGGGTATTAACAAACAAAGATAGGGAACATAACTTTGCTCGATTCGTTGTTAGGGATTTGAAATCAAAGGATGCAAAATATAAAAAAATAACAACAAATAAAATTAAATCAGTATTCTTCAAGTCAAAGAAGTAGATAGATCGATATATATAAAACCGGAAGTAAAACCACAAAACGATGTTAGAATCAGAAGGATCGTTTCGCTGCATAGGTCTTTTTTTGGAACAAAATCAGACGGCCACTGTGGTCAATCATTCTCTGACGAAAGATAACACACTGCACTGAGTCCAATTGTCTAAAAATAAACTGGATTGTACAGGGTTTAACACTAGATATGGCTTTTATAATGATTTACTTAAGTACGAAATTAATTAAAACATGGTACAATAAGCGACTTGGTGAAAGCAAATTAGAATTATACACAGACTTGAAGAGACATCAAAGATATTGTTTTACCATGTGTTATCTGCATGTAATGGTCGTAGAAAAGCTATATTGACTTATGCATCGCTTGGTAATATTAATGACGGGGCTGGAAGTATTGGAGCATACATTATTTGGTTGATGGACAAAGAAGGACAGTATTGTCTGTTATTGTACCAGGCAAATAAAAAAAAAAAAATATGTGATCAACGACAGCTGTTCAAGTTCTTTGTCTCCAAGCTCCAAGTATAAAATGTTATTCTTGCCGGAAGACAAATTGATGTCAAAATATATGCTTTCATTGACAACAAAAGTATAATAGAGGTAGTGATTTCATTAAAAGGTATTGCTTACAGAGTACTGAGATTGAACATAGCGAATATTCAGGAACGATTCGGCGTGGAGAGGCGAAGAACATCAACTGGATACCAGGGAAACTGGCGAACATTATGGCTAAAAGAAAGGCCTCTTGTAGTCATCTCCAGCATGTCTTACATACTGGTTACATATTACAAGCTGTAGTAGAACTTATTAGTTAACTAATACAGTCATGTAGTAGATGAGCTGGCAGTGTGAACTTGTTGCACGATATAAGTTCTAGTAGTGACAAGTTCACGCTATCTACAAACATACTATGTTTGTACAGTAAAATTATTTCCAACTTATTGTTTAATGATTGTTAATTTTTGATTTTATGAAATTTAGTGCTTAGCCGTTCATATATTTTTAAAACAGAAACAAAATTATTATACGTCAAATGTCGATTTTAATGCATTTGCAGTGAATTTGTTTTGTTTTATTGTGTTACGATGGCCTTTTTATAAAGGAAAATAGAAAAAAAAACTAAATAATGTTAGAAGTGTTGATATAAGGGCGACAAGCAATGTAGCCTTATCTTACTTAATATGTTACGGGAAAAACGTTTTAGGACCGTCTTGTATGGAAGTTAGAATGGTTATGAATGCACCTGGCGTTTTAATCTGATCTTGATATGTTTGTGTGTTAAATAAACAATTAACTGAGTAAGTGTTGTTGTAACACATGGCACACATCTTGGCAGTCATAGAGATCCGCAATCATCCGGATTAGAAAACTGGATTTGCAACATTTAAGATAAGACATTTAGTCGTGTCTTACGTGAAGATCAATACTGATTTGAACTTGTATTGCAGAAAATATTTCAAATAATGCATAAAGGTAAGTTTATGGTAATAAAATAGGAGTCAATCGTAGTAACTGTAATTACTAATCGTACATCAACACATGCCACCATGAACTACCGTTTTCTCTGCCAGAGGTGCTTTGGTGCCAGTGTCCGTTTGATTGAACTTCGCTGAACACCTCTGAGCTCATTTGAAAGATCTGACGCATTTAATCGCACTCTAATATTTCTATCCAAACACTGCAAAAGTCTTTTTTCACTATTGGCGAGAATGAAGAGTTTTCCACACTACTTTTGAGGACAGACACGGCGTATAGTTGAGAGAATTCTCGTAGAGATAATTTCCGCTCCACGTTGAACGCCTGGAAGTATCTGTCTTTGACCTCTAATGCTAGAAGGGCAAAATAGTACATGTCAGAGAAAGACATGTATGTTTCACCAGCGAGAACTTCCGGTGCGATGTACACGCGGTCAGAGGCGAGACTTGTTACCGGACTAGCTGGGTTTAAATAGTTCAACAACAAGATGTCTTTCTACCAATGAGTATTTATTTAATGGAAGATGGGATGATCATCATAATAGTACCGATCTAAGGAAATATAATTTCCTGTAGCATAAACTTCTACATCAAAAGGTTCATGTCGGAAAATAATTTGAAAATGACCGGTTGTCGAGTGATCAGTGGTTGAAGCATAAGCCAATGAAAAACGATCTACAAGGATCATGACACAAGAAAAGATAATAAGTATGTTACTACGTAAGTCTAGATTAAGTTATTTCCCTTTGCCCATTCATTTAAATAATGCGAATACACAATTTTATTAAAGAAGTCTACACTTACAATGATCATGTATCTACGATAAAAATCAACAATTTAGATGCATATAAAATCTAGTCCTATGACATATTCCCCCCACTTTGAAAATGTCGTCCCGACATTTATAGAAAGAATAAAATAATAACTAGTACAAACACAAAATGATTACCAAAATAAAAATAATTAGGCAGTACAACAATGTAAATAGTTTCTAAGCAAATATTTGCAATTTGCTACATCGAGTACTTGACTCGTAAATAGCGTCAACATGCTTAACATAACTAGCTTATGTTTACATACTTTGTATGTGGTGTACACAAATTGAAACAAAGTGTGCGTGTATGTGACTGTGCGGATGCATTTAACGTTTAATAGTCTGGCACTAACCAATGCCTCGATATATCGCACAGTATTTAACGTCTCGCACGTCAATAAATATGTACTCGTATGACGGAGTCATGCGCTTAAAAAGAAATATTACCGTAAACATGTATTAATAATAAGATAATGTATTTACAAAAGTCTTGACGGCTTAAAGATATTTTATCTTTGTGTGTGTGTTGTTGTTGTGTTGATTTTTTTTTTCAAGACAGAATTGTTGCATCGTTCTGCCTTTACCACTGTGGTGAACGTCTTGTTCTTTTTGAACGTCTAAGAGGCACTTCAACGTCAGAGTCGTCGCTGTCGTTGTAGTTGCTGGGGACAGATCTGCGTTGTGGAATAATGTACTTTGACATTGTTTGTCTTGCAGGTTCAACTTTAGTAGCTTCATTCTTGTATAAATTTAACGGAAGATGGGATGATCATCATAATAGTACCGATCTAAGGAAATATAATTTCCTGTAGCATAAACTTCTACATCAAAAGGTTCATGTCGGAAAATAATTTGAAAATGACCGGTTGTCGAGTGATCAGTGGTTGAAGCATAAGCCAATGAAAAACGATCTACAAGGATCATGACCCAAGAAAAGATAATAAGTATGTTACTACGTAAGTCTAGATTAAGTTATTTCCCTTTGCCCATTCATTTAAATAATGCGAATACACAATAAGTCTACACTTACAATGATCATGTATCTACGATAAAAATCAACAATTTAGATGCATATAAAATCTAGTCCTATGACAGACTGTCAAGGTCAACCGGAAGTAGTTTTATGGCACGCGGAAGGCACTGCCCAGTAATCTTTAATCTCCTGTGGATCTTTCCTGCAACAAAGGTAACGGCCAGAGTAAAAAACAATGGCATAACCATATATGTTTATAAGAGATATTTGATTTTTTGGCATCCGACTGTGATGCACATTAATCATTTTTACATCATAGAACACCGTAGACAGTTCAAAAGCAATCAATTTCTTTGACGAACTGCAATATCAAATTATTGTATGCACAGGGTTTACAAGATTAACTTCCCCTGTGATAGTTCGTGTGATCACTTGAACCTTTTAATGCATATAAACTAACAAAACAATACGGACTGTGTAAAGGTTGGGTTGTCTTGATTGATTGAGATGTGGTTTGTGTATTATATATGTCCATGTATTACTAAAGTGATATTATGTGAATACCTTCGTTCAATGCCGTTTTAAATTTTGCTATATGTTGTAATACTCATAGGACTTTGTCACATATTCTTATTATTAATGATAGGCCGATCTGTGAATTACCACCAAATTACTAGATTTCTTTGGAGCCATCAAGTTAGGATCTTGCTCATACATTTAAAACTGGAAGCTAAAAAACACGACAACAGCGACAATGAAATTGAAGCCTTTAAGATAGCTTTACCACAATCTCATTAAAATCATATCCTAATTTCCCTCATCTACTGTCCGTGATTAGGATCTGACTACATCGCATAAGAGGTCGTGTCAAAATGACCTTTGTGTAATTGAATATGCATAGACAAGTGCCCGTATTTCGACCAATGCAATCGCTCCTTTCAAAACTACTATAGAATCCTTCCCGATACACCAGTCAACACATACCACTTTTTAAACCGCTGAATCAGCCATCCTTTCTATTGGCATGCATTAATTTTTACACATTTTGTTCAATCAACAATTTATCTATCGGTATCTACCATAACATTTCATAATTCCATTTTTAAGTAGAATACGAAAGGATTTTCAACGCAACCCACTGCGAAAACGCTTTCATTATCCGCCATGACAATTGCAGCGAGCGAGTTGTGAATGTATTTACCAGTGTTACTAAAATAAGGATTTCTAGTTCAAAACTTCTTTTTGTTGGATGGTTTATACATATTTGTAGAGGTTATATATGTCTCTTTTGAAATATGTAAAGTTAAGTTTAAGAATGTGTGTAGATTGCATGCAATCACGAGTTAAACGCGACCCTTTACCATTAAAATTTTATACCGTGTAGAACGTTGCTCGCAGTATACCACAAGATTTTGTTGCCGAGAATTTCATTGGCTACTGAAAAGGTCAACTTGAGGTGAACCGTAATGGGAAGTCATCAGATCCTATTACGCGTAATACTGGAGCTGATTTTAATGAGATTGGCTTTACCACAGTAAGTGAGTCCTTTCTCAGATCGAGACCCTTTGAGTGGATGTACTGGAGAGCCGAGAGTGTCTCTAGCAGAAGTTCTCTTTAAACTGGACATGATCTAACATATAGTCGGCCACTGACACGAGATCCCCTGCGAAGATAAGGGCAGGTATGGGCGTTTCCTTATATTGGAACACGCCCTTCAGTTCCGCCACACACACGTCGCTGACTAGGAGACACCTGGAAACGGAAGAAATTGATTGATTTACATTCTGAATATTCAATTAAAACTCTTGTGAAGTCGTTTTCTGTTAATCAGAAATTGTTCAAAATTAGGCAAAAAGTGTCGATTAGACCAGTCAGCTTTCGACGGTTTTTGATATTCATTATATTTAAACCTTCTAACCGTTTATCTACTACAGTATAATAACTTCGTGCCACTTTGTATGTTACTGATACCTTAGTTTGGCCACATCTTGGTCAATGCTCTCGGTGTTGGCTTTGCTCGTGTATAGTTTTACCATGACATAATGCGTCTCACTGCCCTTTGTTATTCTTCCATGGTAAACTGGAACACATACAGAAACTTGGTTTATAAACACAATACAATATATCCTCTTTATGACAGTCTTACTTGTTTTGATTTTGAACCATTCTTAATAAGGACATTACAATTTGCAAGGTTAACACAAACTGTTTATCGCCCTTTACAAATTAACTAATGCAAACTAATTTTGCTACAAAAATGTGTTCACTGTTCAATTATTTTTAGAAACTCAACTGGAACTAACACAAATTTTAATGGTCAATGAACATTTTTTTTATAAAAAAAGGATCTGTAAATCTACGATTTGTTATGAATCCAAAATAAGTCATATCGATATTAAATCCTAAACACGGCGCCTATAGCATTAAAAAGGAACACTTATTATACTGATTCGTAGATGAGTAAATAAGAAAAGGTCCTATCAAAATTTTCACAGATATTTAAATTTTATCTACCTGCAGACCAAGGCAGACAAGGTAAATGTAAATGTGACAAAAACACAGAGACGAGACATAACACACAAAAAGAAAAACCATCAGTTACCGCCTTGGAACGGTCAGTCGGCAAAAGGGCCAACTGGGGTGCTTAAACCTGGTTTGTGGAGCGCTCCAACCTCGCACTTCCTGAAGGTTTTTCTATCAAACAAACAGTGTAAATAAAAATATCCCGTCAAAGTGAAACAACTAACAGTAGGCACCTGCATCGGGAGTTAAAACAGATATAATGAATTTATGTACATACATGATAACTAGTAATAAAACAACATATGTACAGTATGTACAGTAGATAAAAGCCTCGGCCACCAAAAAATTCCAAATGAGAGAGTAGTTTAAAATAAAATGAAGCAGTACAAGCGCTGATATGTTATAAGAACAATATAATGACGTCATAAATGCCATGACGTCATATGCCAAAGGGGCAAAAGTGAAATGTAAAAAATAGAAAGAAATAATACAATTTTAGAAAATGAACAAAATAAAACGTAGTATTGTTTAGAGTTAATACGTTTAAAAAACATATCATAAACGCCGAGGATTTATCCGCAGTTGACATATTATATATGATAAAGATTAAAAAAAATCCCGATGTTATACCTACTGTGCAATCTCACGTAAAGGGTATGAAGACTGCTCAAGTTGTCCCACCTATATAGGGCACGACTGGAGAGATGAAGAGACAAGAAATCCAACAGTGACTGTCCAATTGTGGCTTTAAGTCACTGTTTTCATATAGTCTCAACGACCTGTCCGGTCATCGTGTAATTTAAAAGCAATGCAAGTTCTTGACTGTAAAAGGGTCAATTGCAAAACATATTTGAGAAATAAAAAATTAATACATACACAAAAATCAAAACTAATTTTATTGAATCACGGCTGAAGCTATATTCGTAAATTCTGGCCCTAAAAATGAAAACAAAAACACAAACTAATAAGTGAATACAATTTATACCTGAATGCCACAGACCGTGAGGTAACTTTGATACATCTGATCCTTCTTCCGATGAGAACTTTGTCATCAAATCGAGAACCGAATTCTTTTTAACAAACTTTCTCTTTGACGCTTGTGATGGCCTGTAATCATAATTCAGAACCTCAATCTCGTTTTCTTTAAAGTCATTAATTGCCATGTTTCCCTCACCATATCGTGCAAGGGTACTGCGTAATCGCTCCACTTTAGACATCATTTGTACATAGTGGTCAATGCTATTTTTATCCTGCATGATTTCTGATTCCAACTTCTCAAGAAGTGTCATATTAGAAGACACAAAACTGGGCAATTTATTCTCAAGCTGATTGATGTAGTTTAAAGGCTTCTGCATCATTTCTCTGACAAATGTCTCTAACCGGTTCTCTTTAGACTTTATCATTTCCTTAAGAAGCCTTTCTGCTTTCTCTTGTGCAATACGTGCCGGATTTGCTTCATAAGCCTTAAGCTTTTTGTCGTCATGCCTTTTCCGAATTTTCTTTGTTAGCAATTTTGATATTCTATGGATAACCTTAGCCGGCACATCGCTTTCGACAAGGCCTGCTTCTTTAAAGTCCTCAAGTGAGTGGCACATACTTGTCAGGTTTGCGATGCTTGACGTTCTAAAGATTGCTTTGTTCATGGCAGATCGCTCTATGTCTCCGAGCTAATTTTCTAGATGGCACAGGTTAAGTTTCGCTTCTCGAGCAAGTCGTGTTTGTAGTCCAGGAATGTATTGTTGCTCTTTATCCCATTCCTCTAACAGGTCTGTGAGTCGATCTTCAAAAGCTGCCTCGATGTGTCGCATGACCCAGTCCCATGTTCCGGATGCCATTTCCATGTCAGGCAGTTCACCTTCCTTTTTCCCCCAACCTTTGGTAAGTTTTAGTTTTGCCTCTGGTGTCTCAAGATAGGACCGCACCTGCGTTGCATATTGAATGTGTTTATTTAAAAACTTAAAATAAAAAATAATTAAGTGTCTCATTTTAAAAATATGTGGTCATGTGTTAAATACGTCATCATCTTGTTAAGTTCTATTCACATTGGAATTGTTTAGCATTTATACAGAAGACTCCATTCATCCAAAACTATGGAAATATGTGTGCGTTTGTGTTTGTTCTTAAACGACATTCAATAATCAGAGGTCAGTTTGTACTATCTTCACGCGCTTCTCATTTTGTCGTTTCTTAGAGGTTAACGTTAAATTATTGAGTCTCTTTTGCTCTTAAGGTCAATTATTTCTCTATTGATACATTAACTGTAAAACAGATATACACGTCTCAGCTGGGATGAAGGAACATATATTATCAAAACGTCTCATCTTGGATGAAAGAACAGATATACACAAAAGGTCTCACCTTCTTCTTTCAGTCCCCGGACAACGTCGTCAGATTTGGTCCTTAATGTTTTGAGCTTCTGCTTGATGACACTGGTTCTTTTCTGACGATCTCTTTCGCTCATCTCCATCCGAGTGACAACTGTATACATATAGTACACGCTCCGGTTGATTACCACGCCAAGCCATCTAAAAGACAATTACAGTTTAAGTTCACAGTTCCGATATATTTGATATGTAAGAATGTGGTTCTGTAATGTGTTAGGAAAGCCAATGTATCAAACGTATCTACAGTACATATTTAACTTTGAATATTAAGAAGTCAATTTTAAAAAAATCTACATAATAATCAGTGTTTGTAAGAAAAACAAGTACCAGTAGAACAATTGTTAATTCTACAGCGTTATTTATTTATTACAAAAGTTATTTTGTTTACCAGAGTTATACAATAAATGGTATTTAACTTTCCAAATATAACTTATCAACGTATTTTTATACATGTTTTTACAGTATTTTTCATTATAAAATCACGAATGCAACTCTTAATAAGGTTCCTTTTAGTAATTAATAACGCATATGCTTAAGCGCGTGATAAGTCATACTTTATTCATGATTGGATATAATTAATATCATTAATCAAATCATATAAAATAAAAACGTACTTGTAAGAGGCGCGTATTCTTTTGTCAAGAGAAACCTCGACCAATTTATTCAGGCCGTACAAAAGAGCGACGAAATCTTCAGTGATAAAACTAGGATTAACGGAGAATTCTCGCTGGGCGACGGCGGTCGAAAAAAACACTGTGCTGCTGGGATCAAAGTCAGGCCAACATTTGCTGAGTTGTTTGAGTGTGTTTGCGCGGACCTCTTTCTTGTCTTTGTCAGGTACCATGTCCCAGCGGTTACACACAAACAGAGCCGCCTTTGGGTTAAACTTGACAATATCCGTGCTGTTCCGCTGACTCTTGATGATGAGACTCATGAGATTTACAAGCTGGAATACAATGAACAGTGTTCGAATTAGAAAGCTCGATTCCTTACATCGGAGTGCTTTAAATGCATCATTCATTTTTAACATCGGGAAGCTTTGAATACACCAGTCAATTTTCTGTACATCAGGTTGCAAGTGTATGCATACATCGCTAACAACAGTTTTTGCTTTCTTTTGTATGATGGTTTAGCGCTCTGGTTTATATATTTTATTTTTTACGTTTAGTCAGTAAGATCTAAAAATACACCGAATATAGTGTGAATGTGTAAACTTTTATAAGGGTAAGGCAATTTTCTTTTAAACTAGTGTTGTGGCCGTTAGTTAACCGTCCAGTTGTTCTACTTAAAATTATAATATGATTATCATAGGAAATTTGAAAAAGTCATATGAGCATTGCAACATATACCAAATTTTGAAAGGGCACAGGACAAATGTATTCACATGCAAGCCAAATGTTAAAGTAACAAATCTGTGATGAGTCATTAAAGAAAAATAGCTAACCCAACAAACCGCATTGGAACGGTCAATCGGCAAAAGGAACAGACTGGGGTAAACGCATCAAACATCATTGATTGTAACGGTTGAAACGGTCAATACAATGAAATCAAAATAAATAAATAAATAATATAAATATCTTATATTATAGATTTGTGTATGACCATTTTATAGACGCAGTCATTGACAGGTGTTTTAGTGTAATAAAAATAGAGAATATAAACACTTTCATAACTTAACCTAGTTTGGAAATTGTCCACATTGTTATAGGGCTCTTTATATTACATGTCCAAGTTAGGTCATGGCTGCTTTAGTTTGTTCTAGGATAAGGTGACTATTGACTGAACTTTAGAGAAATACCCGAAATAATTAATACGCCAGGTGTTTTGCCAATAAGTTTAGAAGCTAAATGCCCGCACCTGAAAAAGAAGTCTGATGTTCGTGTTAGTAAAGGTCATTGTCGTGACTTTTTTGTTTTTGTTGTTGTTGATGGTGGTTCCATCAAATACTCCTGTAGGTACTCGTTCTCCCCTATTCCGGGTGTGTCTACCAACACCAGGCCAGACTGGATTACAGAAATATTTATTATAGCCTAATTACATATAATCACACATGCAACAAAGGATTTGGTGACTGTGAATGCACTTTATAAAATGGTAGAGCACATATCTCCGATTATAAAATCCCTGAAGATGTTATATACCAGGCTTCCATTTATAACTCGCTCTCTTCTACATAGGGTCTGTATAGTGATTAGAAATATATCAATATAGAATGAAGAGTAAATTATTAAATGTATCAAATATATCAGAAAAAAACTGACCATATGTTTGTTCTAAAGACCTGTAACACTACTAGCAGCAGTATATAGTAAGGTAAATATTCATTGAGATTATTATATAAATAATTTGCTGAGTTAATAGTAAAGTAATACATACGCAAGTACGCACGCACGTACGTATTTTATGTATGAATGTATGTATGTATGCATTCTTTGCCCATTAAAGAGTAACTTACTGCAATTGACTATAAACTACCAATAATATAATTCAACCTCATTTAGGAAATTATAAAAGATTATTAGACCTTAATCGTACAGAAAACACAACGCTATGATAAATTAAGAATGCCCATATGAGGAAAGGATGTAATAAAACTCAGCAACCAACACAAATAAAACAAACAAAAAAACTATTGAGAAATAATAATAACATAATACACATTTTTTATTTATTGCATTTTGTATAATGACTTCACGAAGTATAGAACTAAAAAGTATACCATAATTATGATTTACATATTAATTATATGTTTAACCTCTTCAGGTGTTGCAAAGCTTAAAACATACCTCCAGCATCGTTCGTGGCAAGTAGATCTGGATTTCAGAGATGTCGTGGGCCTTCTTTCGTTTCTCGTATACATCAGCCTGGCTGGCGTCCTTGCTAAAGTAGGCCCGGCTCTGGAGCCTCTGTAAGCCCTCTAGGTCCAGTTGGTCTATAGTCTCGATGGTGCCATCTTTGAAGAGAATCTTGGCGCATCTGCGGATACTATATCGGATTATGGTGATGCATGAGGTGCAAGACAGCATATGGGACGGCAGTATGGACTCTCCAAGGAGTAGGTTAAGGAGACTTGATTTGCTTACGGAGGGCTCGCCTATTGGAGCAGAAAGGGTATTAACGTAAATAACAATATATGATTACAAGACAGTATATAAATGATATATTTGGTTGAACAACTAATTGCAGAGAATTGGCCTATAGAGAGAGAAATGGCAAAAGATTTAAACTGATCTAGAATGTGTTTGGAGGATGATTTAAAATATAATATCAAGTAAAAGTTGATGCAGAGCATAAATGTCGCCGAAATTAATGTATAAATAGAATGTTGTGAACAGAGCATTCGACAAATGAAATGTTTTCGCAACGCATTTGCATATATGAGCTATGACAATCTTATACCTCGGACCAACATTTACATTATTATTAACAGAACAACTCATTTAGTATATAAACAGGTCCTGTTTTAATAAATAAATCATCATCCAAATCAACCATCCATAAAATATTCTTAATACACGATATTTAACCTTTAATACTTAAGAAACGTTTCCGAATTGTTGGTCAATGCCTGTCTTTGTTGGTAATTTTCGGTCATTACAATGTTAATTCGTATCCATATGGTTTCGTATATATGCTCACTTACTTTGTATGTACTGATCCAAGCATGTACTTCAGGGCCATATAATTCGTTATTACTGTCATTAAATGTAGACATATGTCAAACCATATAAAATATTTCTCTCTGTTATTCACAACACATCAATTTCAGTCGGAAACAAATTGAACTAGGTATCTATCTGTTAATTCATATTTAGCACATTTTACATTAGCACCCTTTGAGCAAGGTCACATGAGTGTCTGGAAATTTAAAACGGATAGGAAAAGCTCAATCATAGTACAATATGCATGGGAATTGTCGATTATACCAATCGTGAATTGTCAGAACATTTCTGTATTAAGTGCGCATGCACGAGTACAACAAAACAGTTTGAATCTTAACAAAACTTGAATGACGAAGAAATTTTACACATCTATATATTAAAATGTTCTGTATAAGTCTGTGGTAATTATTAGTGCAGTTTGCCCTTGCATAAGAATAAGTGCAGTCATGAAATATAAAAATCAGAATCAGCAAGTGATATTAGTAAGGTTTTAATTGTGTTCGTTTTTTGTCAAAACTCTTGCGTCTATGTTTTTATTTTAAGTGGTTGTTGTTTTGAAAAAAAAAAGAAACCAATAATAGATAAATAAAAATATGCTCATTTTATTCATTTAAAATAACCGTTAAAAATAATATCGCTTCTCAAAGCTGTGACGTCACCCCATAAACATTTCCAAAACCAATTATAAATATAAGGGCGACCCAATTAGATTCAAGAAGAGAATACTGGGGGTAATAGAAAGAATGGTTTGAGCATGTACGCTACAAAAAATTGGTTGAACATCTCCTTGATTCCTGCCCACACACACATCTAATAATTTACAAATCATGTGTGCACATTGCGTACAACCTTGGGAGAATATTAGTATGTAGACCATGTTAAAGCTTCAGTAATAAAATATAAATATATAATCTTTGATTTCTGGTCCACTCGATTATCACTTATGCATCTTGTCGAAGTTGCGGATTGTTCATTATGACACTGCTAATCATCCCTTTTATTGGTTGCACAATGCAAAACAGTCAACTTTGTACTCATATTGATTACGCTTGACTAAAATAACATTCAGCGCTAGAGAAATGGTAAAACTCCAAATTAGCGATTGAAGTTTGTTTTTAGCATGTTCTGTTGTGCAAATGCGTGACAAATTAAACATAATACTATTGACATGTGTGCTCAATAACCTTCGAATTTACCCACCTGAAACGAGTATAACAGCTCGATGTCTCATCGGGCCAAATTAATACTCGAACTCATCTTCTTATCCAGTACCTTCCTGAGACGAGTATAACACACTCCTTCTCTCGGAGACTCTTCGTCCTGAGGTTGCAGTCCTCTAGGTTGTTCTCTGACGAACCATCCTGTAGAAGCAAATCCTGGACTAGTGCACTGGAGAGCCAATGGTGGTGACGTCCGGGGTCTACCGGCGGGAACACATCACGCACCTGTTCCACCATTTTCAACAGTTCCTCTCGCCTTTCACGATCTCGGATTCCTAGGTTGTTTATTCGCAGATACATCTTGACAAATTAAAAACAAATCTTGTAAAGGTAAGAAAAATAGTTTTTATACATGTTTATATAAAATTTAGATATATTTATTTGGATTTTAACATGATTTCTTTTTACTGGAAACTATTATTATTATCATCATCATTATTATTATTATTATTAATATTATTATTATTATTATTATTGTTATTATTATTATTGCTATTATTATTGTTATTATTATAATTATTACGGTTGTTATTATTATTATTATTATAATAATTATTATTATTGTTGTTGTTGTTGTATTTTGGTGCTTTTGGTTTATACATTTAAACCATCAATAAAGCTACTGTGTTGAAGATATTTCGAGAGAACAATTTAAGAGGTATCAATTAGTTAAATACTTTTAACAGCCTTTAGCTGTCTCTTGGTTTTCACACATAACATAGGCATTTATGTATTTATCTCCGTTCTCGTCATTTTCTTTTCTTTTTACTTTTTTATTCTTGTCAAATGATGCCTAGCAAACAATAATATTGTATTGATATTATATTAATTTATCAACAATTATATTGGTATGCGGAAGTATTAATCATGTGTTAAGGAAAACGAAGGTTGGTATAGTCTGGTACGTACTTCAAATTTGTCACTGAAAAAAGACATGTGTAACTCCATTTATCCTTTCCATTGAACACCATTTGTCGGGATTGCAAATTGGGAACAACAACAATAACAAGGAAATATGTCAAAATGAGGAATGAAATGTCATAATACTGGTAAATACAACTGTTTAATCCATATTTTCCTTTTTATATAAAGTTTAAACAAATTTTCAACCCGTTTTTTCAACACTCAGTCCAGGTATCCAAAAACAATAAAATACACTCGGAAAAAAACTTACGAATAGAGAGCAACCTTACCTGTTCAAGTCTCCTCGGCTCTGTTTAGCTGGTGTAATGAAGCAACATGCGCACCTTCATATCCTCAACGTCTTCGAGGTCATCTAAGAAAATGCCATGTTTGGACATCAACCCTATTGCCTCGACGATGTCATCAACCTTCTTAATTTCATCGAGGCTCAAACCAACGTTCCCATTCTCCGTCATGGTGCCCCCTCAGAGTCTCGCGTTTAGGATAGTCTAATAATGTTAAAATCAGGCAAAGTATTTGTGTATTAATAACTTAACACACGTGTCTTGAGATAAAGTCTCATGTTTCTATTTTTATATCAGTATTTATCTCTTTGAATTGAGTATCATACTGTTTCAATTACACATATGACATGGATTCTTTTCTTTTCTGGCAAGTCTCCAGTTGACGTAGTCGATAGTGTCACATTAGTTTGCCTTTCTGATGTTGCCCTTTTATGACATTGACGTCTGTGACGTCTGGTGAATACCAGCTGTTTTAAAGCAGAACTATATAAATTGGTAATAAGACTTTTTGTAATCTTCACAACATGGCTGACATTTTTCAATTGTGTCCAACCTGATCCCGATATTCATCTTGACTTTCAAATACATGTATGCCTTTTCATGACATCAATGTCTATAATTGTTAAATACTGCACACATAGTTAACTCATAATTTATCCAATTAGAGGAACTGTATTAATGACATGTCCAATACGACTGCCTACTTAATAGTCATGAACTTCCCTTGCAGATACCTTGTGAAGATAAGTCCAGTTATTCTATTTGTTTGAATTCTTACACATAACGCTTTGACACTCTGATACTAGTTCAACAAGAGTGAATATTGAACTTATTAAATAATATGTAAATCATATAAATTGCATCTTCACACGTTTTGCACTTCGAGGCCTTAGTCCGACTGAATATATGTTAATAGCTGTCTGCTGATTATACTATTATTAATCGAGTATATATATTCTTTACTCTATATGATGCGCCAAAAAACAGAAATCGTAACTGGCAGTAGTGTCAAACCTCCTTGATTGCACTGGTTGAAATATTTATCACAACAGTTTGCAGTTTTAAATCAAAATTATCATTATAGCAAATGAACTTCTAGTGTCCTTAAAAAGTGATTATAATGCATTTCAGGCCGTTTCTAAATTTCTTACATCAATCGGTTAGTTTAGGCTGCTAGGCTGCCAACTTCAGGCTGCTAGGCTTCTAGCATCACATTCCAGCAGCCTAGAGATTATGTGAATGTTTAGGGTTTTAAGGTTCGTTTGATATCTTATATGCGTGTATTGTCGTAAGAAAGTGATCATAATGCATTTTAGACCATTTCAGAATTTCTTCAAATTTCACAAGCGAAAGAAAATCGGATGCAAATAAGGCTGATTTCATAGCAAATGAGCTTCTAGTGTCCTTAAAAAGTGATGATAATGCATTTCGGGCCGTTTCGAAGTTTCTTACATCAATCGGTAAGTTAAGGCTGCTAGGCTGCCAGGCTGCCAGGCTGCTAGGCTGCCAGGCTGATAGGCTGATAGGCTGCTAGCTTCACATTCCAGCAGCCTAGAGGTTATGTGAATTTTTAATGTTTTAAGGTTCGTTTGGTATCTTAAAAGCTTGTATTGTCGTAAGAAAGTGATTATAATGCATTTCAGACCGTTTCAGAATTTCTTCAAATTTCACAAGCGAAAAAAAATCGGATGCAAATAAGGCTGATTTCATAGCAAATGAGCTTCTAGTGTCCTTAAAAGGTGATTATAAGTCATTTCGGGCCGTTTCTAAAATTCTTACATCAATCGGTAAGTTTAGGCTGCTAGGCTCCCAGGCTGCTAGGCTACTAGGCTGAGATTTATTTACAAAATAATTGTACACGTTATGCTTTAGACAAATGAAATCCGCCTTTTAAAGATGTTTAATGCGATTGATGAATCAATCGCGCTGCTTTTATGCATGTTATTATTATACCGTACTGTACCAGAAATTCTCTTTTCGTCGAAAATGAACAGATAATTGGGCCTTCTTTTAACTGATACACAACCAGATACTAGACTAGGAAGTTTGCTTTAGATTAGGCGCTATTGTTCCTGTGGGTATACACTACGATAACTTGAATTGTTTGAGAAAGGTGTATAATGCCTTAACGTAATTCTGTAAGAACGATGGATTGTATGACAAAATAATGTATTTGTTCGTTAATAATCTCTCCCTGATACACTGGCCACACATTGTTGAGAATCTTTCAAGCGTTTCTTCCTAGTCTAGTCGATTCATGATATTCACTGAAGACTAGCACCCACTGCGGGCAGTAGTGAATGCTCTGTTTGGGCGGTGTATATTTAACCCTGTAAGCGATTGTATTTGAAAAATTTACTGAAGTCAAATTTATCCCCCGATTGCACCAGTCATTTCCGAACATCGGTCGTTTCACATCCCCAAGTTCATCGTTCGAAAGTTTGTAAAATGCAAACTTGCCATTAAAAATGCATGAATATGGTATTGAATATATAACTCGCAACAGAATGCATGCATTTATTCGAAATGCATAAAGGACATGATGAACACACGTTGTCAAGGCGCTAATGTCCTTGACTTATGACCTTTCAGTCTTCTTATTGTGTCCCTGGCTATTTGTAAGGGGTTTTCCATTCAGAAATTATAACAGCTGGCCATATATGTGTCGGTGCAATGTCCGTATCATAAACAAATCAAATACAACCTCAATAGATTTGAATATAGTAAATATCTTAAGCCTTGTGAACATCAACAACAAACATCTCCTGGATAAACACTTAGTGGGATAAATATAAACACAACAAGGCTTTGTATCTATACTTTATTGTATGTACGAGAAATATTAAATATTCCGAAAGACAAAAAACGACTTACACGACTTGGCACATAATGCAACAATTTAGTAAAATCGTTATGCCTATCGCACCATGTTAACATTATGTTTAACATAATCATATATCAAAAGTAACTACATCAACAAAACGAAACAGCAACATGCTGATGCCGTTTTTCACTATGTTTAAGATATCGTGATTATTCATATATGAGGTAAACAAAATAAAATGCGCCAGTATGATAAAATGATGACATATTTCTAAAGTTTAAAACACACACACACACACACACACACACACACACACACACACACACACACACACACACACACACACACACATACACACACACACACACACACACACACACACACACACACACACACATTTGCATCAGTTTTACTTTGACTCAATCGTGATGAAAACTTGAAGTCGCAGTCGCCGGGGAAACTTTTAATTTTTACACAGTTTAAACAAACACGTTCCCTGTGAAAATCTGTTTTAAGACATATCAAATATATGTTAATTAAAACGAACGCAACATACACATATTTAATAATATCATTAAACGTCTAAAGTTAACATTTAATTCATTCTATAAGGATTATTACGTGTATTTCCTTTGATGGACATTGGACTTTGGTTCTTCAATTTCATCTTCACATGAACAGGTTGCTACAACCATTTATTCGTCTCAGTTCATGTTTGTTCATGATTCAGAAAGTTAATTTTATTTATAGTCAAACATTTTTGTGTAGTTTTTCAAATCGAAATAAAACCATATTCTTTTCTTAACAATATGTGGACATTAATTTACAATGACGTCACTACTTTCGTCATAAATTATAGAAAATATCAGCGCTTGGACATTTTATATTCAAATAGATCGTTTTTATGTTCATTGCTTGCATTTGAGAAACTCGTCAGGAATTGCGAGGTTATAGCTCTGTCAAACCGGTTAAAGCACCCCAGTCGGTCCATATTGCCGACTGACCGTTCCAAGGCGGTATCTGTCAGGTTTGCTCTTTTCGTTTAATGACTCATTACAAATTTGTTCTTACTTTTCGCTTGGCTTGCATGTGAAATACCTATGTTCTATGCCTTTTCGGGGATTAATATATGTTGCAATGCTCATAGGACTTTATCATATATTCTTATTCATTTGGGTTATACCTTTTGGGAGAAGAAACTAATAAATAAATAAAACAGAGGATACAAAATGTAGGAATGTAAGCAAATACTTGTGTTTATCTCTTAGTGATAATACTTTAAACTAGAGATATCTTTTAAAAGGGGTTGCTCAGGTATTATTAGAAAACATATACTGGTCACTTTTTTCTTTAGAAAATGAGCTTTTTTAAGAACCGATGCATCAAATTCTTTTTAGAACAGTCACACGCTTCGTTTGCGCCTCTCTAGATGAAGCTTCTCAAATTAATGTTGCATTATTTAGGACTTTAGTAACCAGCCTTTTTAAACATATTACGACAGCGGATAACTTTAATAGGAACGTATGTGGCGCTGCACGGAACGTCTACCATGAGATACGCTCTAATATTCAATCTTAGGTCTAACGTGTGTTAAGAAAGCTACGCCGACAATAAGGTTGTATGAGCAGGCGTTTCCATCAGATGTTATTCTAAATGAGCCAGGCTGCAGACCAACAGTTCATTGTCAGTAAAGACGTCAAACGTCAAACCCCTACTGTATGTCAATTCTTATTTGTCTTTCTGCTCGGCTTAAACTCTTATTTTAAGAACAGACCAAAAACAGAACATAATTTATTTAAGATGTGTACAAAGTACACAAAGTCTTCTCCATATACAATATCACAAATATAGTAATGCCATGTGATAGTTATACAGTAACAGTATAACATAATAACAAGTGAAACATGTAAGATTGTAAAACATGTATGAGGATGAACACAACAAGTTCATATTAACTTTTAACATTTAGAATAGTATTTCTTATATCAAGAGCATCTTTAACAAATATAGATAATTTCACAAGTTCTACTTTATTCCTTGAATTCAAATAGTTAACAAATTTAAACATTGATAGATTCTGGTAAAGAGCTTTGTGCAAATATTTTTTCTAATTACACTATAACACGAACAAACACAAATAAAATGATATTTGTCCTCTAAATCACGTGTATCACAACACAAACAATAACGTTCTTCTGGTAAAATTCTAGGTCTATCATATCGGCCTGTTTGCATGCGTAAAGGATGAACAGATAATCTCAATCTACAAAAATAAAACCGTAGACTTCTAGGCAAAATATCTAGATAGTTTTAATAGCCAAAAGCATGCTTGCATTCCTTATATAACTTTAAAACAGGGCTTTCTAGAGACCGAAGCCATTCATTTTTAAAACAATCAATAACTTTAATTTGAACTCCAAAGTAAACATTTTAACATCAACAGAGTGCGGATTTTAGACAGCCTTCTTACAGAGACATATTGTTCGCATTTTAATTATCATTTTCTTTCTAATTTTGTCTAATCGAAACACAAAATGAGCTGAAGCCAAAATTCAACTTAAAAAGGTTTCTGACAGTAGACCATTGTCGCTTTCTTATACATCTTTGTTCTTTTTAATCAGCGGTTCTCTTTAACTTCTAACAGATCAGAAAAAACACAGATTACAGCCATTTTTCTTGCAATGTTGATTTTAAAACAATGCAAAAAAAAATGTCTGTACTCATGTCTTTACTTGAAGTTTCTTGGAGTAAAATCCCGAGACTGTTAACTATCCCCTAACCTTAAAACACACGGCCTAGTCTACTGTATTAAATAAAGCATACCTTCAATGTATCCACTCTTATCTAGCTTAAAAAGAACCCCCCCCCCCCCATGCGAAATTGGTTAGTCTTGCGCATTTTTATAAAATGATTTTGCGCATATTCGTACACCGTTTTCAATCTTAATATACAAAAAGCTTCGACCGGACCTGGTAGCGCAATCGGCTCCAGGTACGGGAGGCACCGGGTTCGATCCCGGGCCGCGACATACCAAAGTCGTTAAAATGGTAGTGGTATAACTCCCTTGCTAACGCTCAAGCAAATATATGGGTAGTTCCACGATTTGTTGGCCCGGTGTCAGGATAATGTGACTGGGTGTGTTATCATGCCAGGTGTTCACGACATGCTATACACAGTGGACACCGTCTCCAGATAACGGAAATACTGTTGGTGGGACGATAAACCCCCAAAACAAACAAAGCAAACAAACCAAAAGCTTCAAATTCTATTTGCTGAGTTCTAAGTTGTTTGTCTGCTTAAACTCTGATTCATAGACAACAATCTTATAGAGATATTTTGGTATAATTTCGTATTTTAATTGCCATTAATTTGAATAGATACTAACATTAAAATAAGAGCTGAACATAAAAAATATATATATTGTGCAATCAAAACAAAATTTTGAACTTAAGCCAACACTCAACTAAGAAAGGTTTCTTAAAAAGAACACTTGTCGCATTCTTATACGTATTTGTTCTTCCTAATAAGCGGCTCGCTTAAATTTCCAACTGTTTGAAGTGAAGACCAGAGTACAGCCATTTTCTTGGATTGTTGTAAAAAGCTTAAAGTTTCTGGGAGTAGAAACCTGAGAACGTTAACTATATTGTAAACATCAAGCACATATCACACTTTAAAGTATTAAATCAAACACACCTTCAATGTGCCCACATTTATCTAGCTTTAAGATTTTTTAAAAGAAACCACAAGCTATATGTTTCATCTTGGACAATTTTATTGTAGTACGAGATTAAACGTTATATATAAAGCCATCTGATATGAGTATGCGCATATTCGCACATTATGCTCGTTTTAATGGATAAACGCTTCTTTGGCAATGGCATGAGTACAATGAGTAGAAAATGAAGTTTTTAAATGGGAATAATACCGGATAATACCGGATAATACCGTAAGGTTTAATCAACCCAGGGATGGATCCGGGGGATGGGGAATGCATCCACCCACCAACCAGGTACAAGAGTAAAGTTGTGAAAACACATACATGTAAGCTTAAAAATACACAGCTTTTAAATTAAATTGTGTCTGTTGACTGCTTTAGGGCGTCTTACTGTGTATATATGTAGTTTTACTGCGGTAAAGTTGAATGGATCTTGAATTATAACCCCCACTACCCCCACCCCCGACCTCACCAAAATATTCTGGATCCGCCCCTGAATCAATCCCACCACTCTGCTAACAATTGGATGTATTTGTTATTGACAATATGAAGATAGTCATAAAATATTACATTCTTGGAGCTACAACATAATTTTTATAAAATTTATATTAGAATATTAGTCTATGAATTTGAACAAAATAAATAATAAAACAAAATATTTGATGCGATTTAGATATAATCACAAATTCTTAATTCAGAAATAAAATTAATAAATATGATTAAAAAACCTTTGCGTGGAATCTGACTTACATTCTGCTTATATTGTGTAGCAAGCAATAAGATTTTTAAAAAGTTCAATAAAATATAAACGTCAGAAACTGTACTAAATTACAGTTATAATTTCATATTGATGAACCTGGTTACGAATTCTGTCTAGTTTTCTGCTAATAATCAAATGAATAAAACACGAATTGTTAAACAAACATCCTACATCCTATGTTATATACACGCTCTCAATCACTTCATGTTATTGAGCCCGCTCGTCAAAATGTTAATTGGTTAAAACAGATAATTGACTTAAATGTAATCATTTGAAACGGATGAAAAGAAAGTGTACATTAAATGTAAATGGGAAAATAATAAATTTTATGTATATGATTTGTGAAAAATATTTATGCCATGTCAGTGATTGAATAATGTTGACGAAACAGCAAAAAATCTTGTTATTTTTTTTTAAAACACGACAACAATACAAAATGTACTAGAAGACGACAACATAACAGGATGTGCCTCCAACGTTGACACAGAACAAAATGTGTCTAAAAAGCAACAATAATTCAAAATGTTATAGAAGACGACTACGCATCTAGATGTGCTTAAAACGTACACAAAAACAAAATGTGCTTAAGAATGATCGCAGAGGGGATTCTTCAATTTATTGAAGGAAAACACGCTGGTGTAGGTAAATTTGCTTAGGGTTAGAAGTGATTATATGATACAGTTGTATTTTTGTTAGGTTGATACTTTCAAATTGAAATACAATGTAAATGGGGTATTTTGAAGTAAATCAATAACAGTTTTATTACGTTTGGAATCAAAGACAGTTTATTCTAGCTGAACATCATTCAGTTAATCTTATTATCTTAGTGGTAACTGATACTCAATGCTCATTTCGCTCCGAACGTCTGGAGCGTTGAAATAGCTCCGCTGGAGTAGTGGTCCGTACTGACGACCTTCTGCACATGTCGACCTTAAACTCCTGCAAAATGTCAACCACATCCACCATTTTTGGCCTAGCTGCCATATCCACGCTGACGCATTGGCAGAGAACGCCAAACACTTCATCTGAAAACCATTGCCGTGTTGTGGAGTCCAACGGAAGCATTGTCACTGGGTTTACCTTCTCGACAAACTCTTGGAACGAGAATTTTCGTTGATGACGGAATGCTTGTTTATTGCTTATAAGCTCGAAAAGTAGAAGGCCGAATCCGAACATGTCTGAAGGTGTAATGTAAAGGTTACCTTGGAGGACTTCCGGGGCAAGGTAGACCAGGTTTGATACAGGGTTGTCCTTGTCAAGCGGTAAGATTGCTCTTCTTGGGTAGCATGTACCTGTAAGTCGAACCGCTCCGCTAGTGTTCACCTATAATTTCAATATAAAACGATGCCTAATCCATTCTTTGAATTTTAAATAAATTTTTATAATTGCCACACTCCCGTCCATTTAACTTATGTTTATAAGAACAAAGCAAAGCTATCAAAATCTATCAGCAATTTATAAATTTAACTGTTTAAGTTTCACGGGCAAAATTAAAGTATTAAAAATCTAGAAATAAAATATAAAATATTAAAGCATTGACAAATACCGTGACGGTTGTAGTCGTCAGTTCCATGTGGACTAGTGTCTTTGAGTGGATGTACGCCACCCCCTGTGCAATCTCAAGTATAATCTGCCTGACACTAGTTTTGGTGTCAAAGTTTCTCTGCATGTAGACTTGCAGGGAAAACAGTTCCTCATCGAATACAAACGATGGAATTTCCGCATTGGCATGGTGTATGCCCAAGAATTCCGCTATAGGGATGTCTTTATGCAGAAGGCACCTAAAATTATACCATTTAAAAATAATAAATATATGTAGCAGATTTATACTTGCTGCACCACATTGCACAAATAAAATGTGGTTGTTCTTTTCTATGTTTTGTTAAAATAAATAGTGATAAAATGATATATATATCTTGCTGTCGGCCTAAAAAACCTGACCTTAAAAGAATGAATTTCCAAATGAAATTACCATGAAGTTTTTTGACATTTTAAACACAACGTGTTACACCATGGAATATTACCTCAGTTTGGCGATCTCCTGGAATGTGTTTTGGACACCAGATGACGGAAGGTAGACCTTTATTGAGATTTTCCTTTCCTGGTTGTCCTTTGTCAGTAAGCCAGGTATAATGATGGTCCAAAGACCGTTTATCGCGTTTGATTTGAGAGAATTGGTTGTTGAGTAAGACCCTAGCATGCTGCCTACTGTTTGTCTCAATGGCTCGCGGAAACTCTGCCCACCTGGGGCATCGCGAAGAACCATGATTTCATTTATTTTGAAGTCATTCACAAAGATGTATCCTTCCCCATACCCCATCAGCAATCGTCGCAGTCCCTTTATGTCCTCCATGACATTTCCAAATCTTCTCAGTCCACCACGCTCTTGCATGCTTGCTTGTTCAAGTCTGGTTAAAAGTGTTAAATTAGCTTCAGCTAAAGATGGGATTTTCTGTTCTATCTTATCAATATATTCAATAGGACGATGCATCAAATGTGTAATTAATGTCTCAAGAATACTCGAATCTCCATTTTGGGTTTTTTTCTTGTCCATCAGTTTCTTAAGCAACTTTTCTGCGCGTTCCTTTGCCCATGCTTCAGGGTTTTTGTTAAAGAAATTCCTTGAACGAGGATTCCTGAGATTCTTCAACAATGGATTGCCTGTAGATATCTTAACACCAAGCGACAATTTGGGTGCCACCATGTCGGAACTGAGTACAGGCCGCTGACCTACAAGTTTGTTAGCTCCCAGAAAAAATCTCCTGTTGGCCTCCATGATTAAGATCCTTCTTGACATTCCAGATTCAATGTCCTGGATTTCAGTCTCTAAGATATCAAGTTTTGACTGAACCTCATTTACCAATTTCTCTTCTATATCTTCCACTGTGCCGCCCTCTGTGTCCCATTCTTCTAACAAATCACACAATCTGTTGTAGAATGCTAGGTCTACACGCTCTTTGACCCAGTTCCAATGCTCCTGGTTTCGAGCCTTCTCCGACAACTGTGGTATTTCTTCCTGCTTCCACACTGAACACAACCGAAACTTGGCTTGAGCAGTGCCAAGATACGTTCGAAGTTCTTTTGAAAATTTTTCAATTTCTATGTTGACTTCGGCACGTAGTTCCTTGATTACAGTGCTGGTATCTCGATTCAGCTTCCCGAGCTTGTCTCTGATCCTCCTGCTCTGTTCTTCGTAATCTCTTGCAGTCATATCTATTCTTTTGTACACACTCTTCACAATGTGGGTTATTCTCCCCATTACCTTCTCCAGCCACCTGAAAATATAAATATGCAAGCAAAAATTAATCAAATAAATTCGAAATTTATCATCAGCTAAAGATGGGATTTTCTGTTCTATTTTTCTGTTCAGACAGGAAACCCATGTTTGCTACTTATTAAGTCTACTTAGTTAAACACTGCCGGAGGCTTCTGTGGTGTTGGTGGCATTGATTTTTTTCGGATTATTGTTCCCAGGAAATGCGACCAATTAAAACAATGAAAGTCTGTATGCATCAAAGGTGACAAACATTACAGAAATACAGAATTTATGGTTGCATTGTCATCTTCTCTATAACAAAGGGCGACCTTTAATGCCTTAAAATGTGTTATTTAAGTAATGTTAAGGTGTATTGAACTCACTTGTAGGATGCTTTTACCTGCCCGTCAGCTGCGATCGTAAACAAAGAGCTCAATGCTTCTAGGAGTAATTTATACTGATCGCTGATATAGTCTTCGTGAGCTTCTACGTCCCGTTTGGCATTCATTGTCGAGAAAAATACCGCCATGTTTGGCTCAAAGTCTGGCCAGTGTTTGCTCAGTTGATCTATGATATGACTTTTTACTTTACCCTGTTCGTATTCAGGAATTGCATCAAATCTGTTGCACACAAACAAGGATGCGTTTGGGTTAAAGGGAAGACCTTTCTTGTTCTTTTTCTGTTCCTCCATAATCAATCGAAGTAATAGCAGCAGCTGAAACACGTAGACATGTCCTAGGCTTAGATTCAAGGTAATGTAAATACTCTTATTTTTAGTCCGTGTTTTAATGTTAATAAACAGTTAACATATACAGTGATGTCTGCTTATACGTGCTTATGATAACTTTCAGTATGGAATCCGACACTCTGGTGTCTTAACGTGAAGTGCTCTGATTGCTAATAAATGTATAAGGTTGCTGAAAATATTGTTCTAGATTGACTGAGATTTAAACTAAATTATTCAGCAACGGATAATTTGTTGCCTCTTATGGGATGCATTTTATGGGACTGTAGTGTAGCAGTCAATGATACGATGTCGCCGTTGTTTTGTAAGGCCTTTTTCAGAATGAAAAAAACACATAGTGCGCCAGGTTTTCTTAACACTTTGGCTTGCAATTATTAAAAAGTAAAAATATTAATTGTAATTCGCAGCTGTTTGGCGAAGTCTTGTTTAACAAAAGAGATAGAGTATGCCGATGCAGCTTTTAATTACAGATGTATCAAACAACAAGGAAGAAAACAAAGTAGCAGATTGTCTAGTTCCCGTTAGAGTTACGGTTCGTTACTGTAAACTATTTATGTAAACTATTTATGTAATGAATCGACAGTATAATTAGAATGTTTAGTGCGCAAGATAGCCATCTTCTTGTTTACAGCACATTCTCCCAACTGCGCCTTGGATATCTCACATCCGTACATGCATGTATGTATGTATGATTATATTTCATCGTGTGTACTGGTGACAAATGGGTTGTTCCAAACCAGCTGATTTTAGCCAGTCAGAAAGTGGCAGTTCAATATCAAAGAGCTCAGCGGTGGATGGGGGCAAATTAGAATAAAGCCAATGGCTCTCAACGGGATCAAATTAAAAATACACATCTAAATAGTCATACTTGTGAATTCGAACTTAATTCCTATAAATTAATACATTTGCTGATGGTCAATAGTGACTTAAACACTTTTTTATCGGTAGGAAAAAAATCCTGACACATTGTGACTGGCCGTAGTGTAACGGTGTAATTTGCAATTAAACATCACCATTTTGTTTCGCTGCATAAACAGTATTTTGATGTGACAATGAGAAAACTGATGTTTCTTTACAAATTAATCAGCTTAGATGTTAATAACATAAGCAGAAACATTTGTCTTAGACGCTTCTATAGCTTCATGTCTGAAAAACTCTGTTGTTTATGGATTCGTTCCAGATATTTTAGCCATATTATATAAAAACGATATTTTGCCGTTTGGTAATGATGTTATAACACACCCCTTGTCACTGCCAACAAAACGTGTTGGAAACGCTTCGTAAAGAAACGTGCGTACACTACAGACGGACGAGAATGGTTCGAAAGAATATCTGCTAGTGCCGATTTCAAGTTGTTCATAAATTTACAGCAAACTGTACATCCCTCTATTGTATAGAGAGTATGCAAATTCAGCTCAACTCAGAAAACAATGAAAACTATTGCTCATATCTGGGACAGGCTACTAAAGTCCGAACATTATGTATGTGATCTATGTAAAACAATAAGTTCTAATTAGTGATTGTGCACACACTCAGCACGACAAACACCAGTTCCTGTCTAATATTTCAAATATGTTTGGTATTGGTTCTGCTGACGAACTAAAATCGCCTAATAGGTAAACCTTTCTCCTATGTTTACTAGGAGCACCAGTGCTATAAACGATTGAAGAAGTTCAAACTCCACAGTTTCTACGGAGGTCATTTAAACTTGTGTGCCAATGTATGCATTTCTTGTTAATTAAAGAGATTTGTTTAGGCTGGACACTACTGCTGCAAAGCTCTTTAATCTGTTGTATAGATCCGATGTTATTGAAATGTTATAGCTACTCTTTGTCAGTCTGTTAAATATGCATATCATGCTTAATTACAAATTGTCTCTATTTATTTATCTACCTATTTAATTTTCAAACTATTCTATTATGTATTTTCCTTACTTACTCACCTTTTGTCCATATTGTAAACCATGTTAGTTTAAGTTTAATAATGTCTCTTCCCCTTATATTGTCTTGTTTTAGTTGTATACCATATTTTGTACATATACAAGAAATCTCCAACAATAGAAGGAATAAAGACATTGTATTGTATTGATTATTATTCAGCTTTGGTGAATATTAGAATTAAATTAGATTATAGTTTAAGTTTATGTTACTTAACTACCTGACACTTGAAATTATTAATGTTTCATGTGTTAATGTATGATTTGTTTAATTTAAAATGCATTTGTTACGATGTAAAAGTCATATGTTATGCTCTTTTCTGTTGGTATTCGGACCTTTTCCCAAGCGTCAAAATACAGTCTGTTGGTGCATATAATTTTAAGACATTAACTTGACGGCATTGTAAATCTTTTTATTAACAATATGTTTTTGCTATTTTGCTGTTCCTTGGTTGGTGTGTTGTTAGGCACAAATGTTCCATTGCTAAACAAGACCTCAACTGCGACTTTTGATGCTATGCATCAATGCCAACTGGAGGTAGCTTGTGAGCAGACAGAAACATTAAAGGCGGAATATGGTAAATTAACCATCTGACTTGATAACGTGTCACAATACATATTGGTTTGTATCTGGCATATTTGTATCCTTACCCTGTCTTCCTTAACACCACCAGCGGCGTCTGACATAATGACGTAGATAAAGCCAAGGATCTCGTTGTGGGCTATGTACTGGTGCAGGTAGTCTTCCATAAAATCATTTTCTCCAATTCCTGGAGTGTCGGCAAGAACTATTCCAGTCTGATAATAGGGTAGAAAATATCTTGTGTCAATATTATTCCGTTAGTCTATATGTAAAATAAAATAAAACAAACAGGAGACACTCGTCGTGGTTGATGTAAATGATATTAAACATATAAGTGTAGGTGTTTAAAATATAAATGAATGAAGAGTTGAGCCTAAACAGAAGTATATAGAATTTAGTGCCAGTCTGTCTGGATTCTGGTAAAAAAACAACAACACTGAAATAAGACGAAATTATCAGCCAAAGAAACAATCAATGCAATATTGATTAAGTCAGTTGAATGAACTTTTTGACATTTTTAATTTAAATAAATTAAGAATGCTCTTAATAATTACTATTATTTTGTAATTTCTTTATACCTGCAAAGTATAAACTTTAATGTTCTAAATGTACCAACCTTGAGAAACCACAGGGGTAGGAACACCTGGACCTCTTTCACGCCATGGCCTGTTTCCCTCTCGTCACCTCTCATGAAGGCAACTTTGTGTAGTCGGTCCACACCCTCCTTGTCTAAGTTCTCTATGACGTAATTCTCCCTCCCTGGGTCGTTATACACCACGAGGGCACGTCTTGTGTCGCCGTAACGTATAGACGTAATGGTGGACGTGCAGCTGATAACGGCAGTCGGTAGGAGGCCTTGTGTCTGCAGCAACAGGTTTAACAAGCTGGATTTCCCGGCGCCCGTCTCTCCTAGAATGCAAAAGAAGAAAAACTAAGAAAACCCAAAAGTATGTGATCAATCGATGTTTAAATTATACGTTTGTTTGTTTGTTTATTGGGTTTATCGTCCCACCAACAATATTTCAGTTATCTGGTGACGGTATCCACTTGAAGCAGATATAGGGCTGCCTTCACTGTGTATAACATACCGTGAACACCTGGCATGATACCATACCCAGTCACATTATCCTGAAACCGGGCCAACCAGTCCTGGAACTACCCTTATATTTGCTTGAGCGTTAGCAAGGGAGCTATACAACTACCATTTTAACGACTTTGGTATGTCGCGGCCCGGGATCGAACCCGGGGCCTCCCATGCTTGGAGCCGACGCTCTACCGATTGCGCTACCAGGTCCGGTTTAAATTATACGTTTATTATAATTTCGATTCTTTCTGAGTGTGTAAGATTGCATTGACGGTCAAGATATTGAATTGTTCACGATTAGTGGTGATGTTTTCATGAAAGATAGGTAAGTTCTATGAAAATGTCTTTGCTTGGATTTATTATTTTGTGTCGTTTAGTTGTTGCTTTACTCACCAGCTATAAGAATAACACAGTCGCCTTTTTCTAAATCCTTAATCTTGCCCTGGCAGTCTTTTTTAATATTGTCTGTGGTCCCTTCGGCACTCAAGAACTCATCGACCACAGAGGAACTGCCGCTGCAGTCGGGGTTCGAGTTCTCAACATCTGTGCGCTCCAGAATTTTAAGTAGCTCATTGAATACCTCGATCAATCGTTGACGTTTTGTTCTCTTTACTTCAGAACTTTCAACCATTCCTTTCGCAATCTGAATAAACATATGACAAAAGTCAATTTGTGTAAAAAAATACAGTCGAAATTTTGCTAAGTTATACACAGTCGTGTATAATTAAATGATATTATAATACCAAGAGAATTCAAAGAATGAATCAGTAAAAGAAATAACATGTTCTCGCTTGTAAACATGAATAATATCTGCTGTGCTTTTTATTATTTCAGTAACAGTAGGAATAAGGAATTATTTGTACTGTAAAAGTAAAGATTGGAGAAATTAGTGCCATAGAATTAGGACGGTGCTGTATTCCAAAATATAAGGACTAGACTTGATTTTTATTGCAAGGCAACATTTTGTGACCCCCAATATTGTCTCATATATCCTAGTGAACTGTAAACCATATTTAGGTTGTCAATTATTCCATGAATGTATTGTCGATTTCCTTTGCTTATTGACGTCTTGAGCTATTGTGTAATTAAGTTATTTCAGACAATGAAATTAACACGCTTGATAAAGTGTCAAGTATTATCTTATTTTCATTCTTTATTCAAAATGAATCGTCGTCGTGTGGTTTAGAAATGTTCCAACCCTAAAAAACGTTATTGGTAATTCTATACGGGGCTTTTTGTCTGCAATAAGGAAGTGAACTTTAAAACTCCACCTATGTTAATGTGTTGAACAGCTGAATAATAAAAAAATCAATAGTGCAGCGGGTTAGTGGGGGATTCTCTTTTGACCTTGACTTGAAATACCATCAGACACGGCTAACGTGGATGTTTGCCGTGCCTACTTGAAGAAAAGAAGATTACCCTAGCGCGGTTTAAAATAAAACGTGTCGTGCTCTTGTATAGAATTCTACAAAAGCACAGTTAAAATTATACCCATGGTGTCGTTAACTTATGTTATGTAATAAAAATTATACAAAAAAGAAAAGTAATGAGCCAATGCGCTTTTACCACTGTCGTGGTTCTGATAGTCACTTGTTAGGTCTACAAACACTGGCTTGCTACTGAGACTGGCTTGTTATAGAGGTTGGTTTGTTATTTAGACTGGCTTGTTATCGAGACTGGCTTGTTATTTAGATAGGCTTGCTACTGAGACAATCTTGCTATTGAGACTGTCTTGCTTGAGAAAAAGGCTTGATATTGATACTGCTTGCTTCTGAGACTGACCTTATATTGAGACAAATATAATACCCTTTTTTCGACAGTACCGATAGCAATAAATAATAATATCAAATACTACCATAATAAATTGACCTAATTTTTATTAAACTATTGAGAAATGCAAATATAGATAATTTAATATGCTTTTCATTGTCTTTTGTACAATGTGCAGTTTTTTACAATGTAAATGCCATTTTAGCGAAAACAGTAACTACAAATATGCGAGGTGTGACTAAACGTACATCGACTTAAGTTGACACATTTTCAATCTGTTATCATGTAAATGTTAGGCGCTGTAAGTGTAAACATTTCTTATTATCGAGACACCTTGTTGTCATTGTAACTCGAGTATTATCTTATTTTCATTCTTTATTCAAAATGAATCGTCGTCGTGAGGTTTAGAAATGTTCCAACCATAAAAAAACGTTATTGGTAATTCTATACGGGGCTTTTTGTATGCAATAAGGAAGTGAACTTTAAAACTTTACCTATGTTAATGTGCTGAATAGCTGAATAATATAAAAATCAATAGTGCAGCGTGTTAGTGGGGGATTCTTTTTTGACCTTGACTTGAAATACCATCAGACACGGCTAGCGTGGATGTTTGCCGCGCCTCCTTGAAGTGTATAAATTATACAAAAAAAAAAAAAGTAATGAGCCAATGCGCTTTTACCACTGTCGTGGTTCTGATAGTCACTTGTTAGGTCTACAAACACTGGCTTGCTACTGAGACTGGCTTGTTATTGAGGTTGGTTTGTTATTTAGACTGGCTTGTTATTGAGTCTGGCTTGTTATTTAGATAGGCTTGCTGCTGAGACAATCTTGCTGTTGAGACTGTCTTGCAATTTAGACATATGTGCTATTTAGACTGGCTTTTTATTGAGAAAGGCTTGCTACTGAGACAGTCTTGCTATTGAGATTGGCTTGCTTGAGAAAAATGCTTGATATTGATACTGCTTGCTTCTGAGACTGACCTTATATTAAGACAAATATAATACCCTTTTTTCGACAGTATCGATAGCAATAAATACCAATATCAAATACTACTACAATAACTACACATATGCGAGGTGTGACTAAACGTAGATGGACTTGAGTTGACACATTTTCAATCTGTTATCATGTTAATGTTATGCGCTGTAAGTGTAAACATTTCTTATTATCGAGACACCTTGTTGTCATTGTAACAGTATGGAGGCTTATGATTTGAAGATTAATTTGTTATCCTGTGTTTTTAGGCCTTTTATCGTCTAACCTACCTTTAAGAAAGAGGTGTTTACAGTTTATGTTTCTGAACAATTATCAGATTTCTGTTGAATGTAAAACAAATTTAACGTACAAGTTTAAATAATAGCATCCCAATTAAACTTTATTCTCTGAGTTACAATTTGTTGATTTTTTTTGTCACTGTGTACAAGATTATTGGTCATTGATAAGAATATCGTGTCTGTTTTGACTCAATAGTGTATCTCTTAAGAAAGGCACATTAATAAAAATCCGCTTTCCCGGCATTGAGTTTGTTAGCGATATTGTATGAATATATATATATATATATATATATATATATATATATATATATATATATATATATATATATATATATATATATATATATATATATATATATATATATATATATATATATATGGGGGATGGTAGTGTGTGTGTGTGTGTTATTAAGCAACAACAACAAACAAACATAACAACAACAATCAAACAAAACAACAACCACACACAAACAAAACAAAAAACAACAAACAAACTCGGAATTCAAATGTGTAAAGTACATGACATATTTATTTGTCTTGCGAGTTTATCAGTATCAAACCAGCTAACCTAAATTGGGATCATTTTGATCAAAATCTGCACAAGCTACTGGTATGTAACAGTAAATTTTCTTATTCGGATCAAAAGAACCAATATGTAAAAGAGTTACTCTGCATAAGTTAAGTATGGAAATGGCTTATAGTTCAAACATTGAACTAAAATCAAATTGGAATATCAATTTAACATGGAAACACAAATTTGTAAAACAGAACATAAAATTTAACACTGAAATTCAAATAAAACTGGGAAATACAATTTAACAATAAACACAATTTCACAGGAATGCACAATTTAAACTGGAAATACAATTTAACGAGACTACACAATTAAACGTGAAACACAATCCTGCAGCAACCGGCCGCAATAGCTCAGGTGGTAGAGCGTCGGCTTGCGGATCGGGAGGTCGTGGGTTCGAACCCCGGCCGGGTCTAACCAAAGACTTTAAAGTTGGTAGTAGTGGCTTCCCTCCTAACGCTCGGGGTTAAGGGGACAGCATTACGCCTGACTCGTCGGTGTCAGTATAATGGACCGGCCGGGTTCAGTCCCTGGGCACCTCATAAATGCCCCTGTGCTATAATGATTGAAATGTCGCTGCGCAGTATCGGCGAAAATGCCGGCTAATCCCAATCCCTAATCCCAATCCTGCAGGAAAATACTTTCAAACGATGGTGTAACATTAAACGTTGTAATGCATCTAAGTTACCGTCTTACCAGTTTCTTTGGCCTTGCCCCCTGCCGTCGGCGATACTCTAGTATAAGTCTTTCCTTTAATTCCTTTACGGTATTCAGTCCGTCGGATGGTACCTTGTGAGTTTCCATGAGCATAAGTAGATCCATTAACTCATCCGGTAATTCCCTGATCTCGCTCTCCGTCGGAAACGACTGGTATTCTTCCTCCATTGTCGTCGTTCTCTGAGTTACAATTTGTTGCATTTTTAATTATTATTTTTTGTCACTGTGTATAAGATAATTGGTCATCAGTATGCATTGTGCTGACGAAAAGGCGCGTGCTTTTGTTTTGGATTATGTTCAAACATTCAGTTAATTGTATTTAATGATATCAAGATAGTGTCTTGTATATGTTCGTATTTTATTGTCTAACATTGCATTTTTATGCAAATTAAATCTTCGTGACATTTGAGATTATTGTCTGTTAATTTTGGCTAAAGCTCAAACGATGTGGTCAATGTTTGCCTAACAAGCGAGATATTGTAAAAACATTATTAAAAATTCACGTCTATAAACAAATGTTCACCTTCTAACAATAAAAATACACAACTACTCGCTATTTGTTATGTAGTATTACGTAATGTGCGACTATGGCATAAAACGTTTATTTAAACGTATGCAAAACTATGATAAATAAGTGTGCACTGAAAAAGCACCTTTATTAAGTAAGGTCGTGAAAAATTAAATATAAAACTACGTGAAGATTACTCTTTAAGAATTTAAAAAGGCATCGGGCGCACAGTTTTATGAACTGAACACAACATTAACGGTGGTACTAGCTTTAATTTCATCATGTTACATATAAACGGACGGGGAAATTGGACCTTTGTTGACACGACTACGCACCATATATGCTTACGTTAAATTAAATAAGGTTAATAGCTCTTGCAAATACGTAATCTCCCTAGAACAATCACAGTTTTGCGTCTTTCTTAGAAATACTAAACGCTAAACTAGACATGTGATTGTCGGTATCTGCCATTTCCTTTATAAAGACAGGATGTACTAGACCATGTATACCGAATTTGGGAAACTTCGGGTTAAAACATTTGGAAATTTGAAAATGAAAACAGGAATCTCAAAACGGTTTCATTGCACCCTTGTTGTGATTATAACAACTTTAAAACTTCCGCAGGATTGGATTTAAAACCCATTCTGTATAGTTCCGTCTGGACAATTAATTAGCAAAGGCACTTGAAATTGAACACCCGTTCACATATCAGGGTAGTACCAACGACGCACCGCGTATGTGCAGGAGAAGGGCCTCATGGAAGGCACGTTTGCTGAGTTGCTGACCTGTTAGCCCACAGCGTTGAGAGTTAGAACCTCACAATAGTCTTTAAGACACGGTACATTTCAAGCTCAGTACTTTTGCCAACTCATTTTTGTAAGGAAGGTGCTCCTTTTACATTACTGGAAGTCGGTAAACGATGTTTATTGTTACGCTAAGCGTAAATATATCAACTATTTGACTTATCAAACCAGCTAACCTAAATTGGGATTATTTTGATCAAAATCTGCACAAGCTACTGGTATGTAACAGTAAATTTTCTATTCGGATCAAAAGAACCAATATGTAAAAGAGTTGCTCTGCATAGGTTAAGTATGAAAAATAGCTTATGGTTCAAACATTGAACTTAAATTTAATTGGAATATAAATTTTAAATGGAAATACAAATTTGTAAGACGGAAAATAAAATTAAACCCTGATATACAATTAAAACTTGTAAATACAATTTTACCATAAACACAATTTCACAGGAGTACACAATTTAAACTGGAAATACAATTTAACATGAATATACAATTAAACGTGAAACACAATCCTGCAGGAAAATACTTTCAATTGATGGTATAACAATAAACGTTGTAATGCATCTAAGTTACCGTCTTACCAGTTTCTTTGGCCTTGCCCCCTGCCGTCGGCGATACTCTAGTATAAGTCTTTCCTTTAATTCCTCTACGGTTTTCAGTCCGTCGGATGGTACCTTGTGAGTTTCCATGAGCATAAGTAGATCCACTAACTCATCTGGTAATTCCCTGATCTCGCTCTCCGTCGGAAACGACTGGAATTCTTCCTCCATTGTCGTCGTAGTCTTCGTTGACAATTCTTTGTGCGTATCCCTAGATCGGGAACTTTATTAAGAAGTGAGAATTAAATTAATAGAGTCGTAATTAACATTGCTATAGCACTGATAGTATAGTACATGTTGCTGGTTTTTACAAAGTCTTGCCCGCTAACGTTAAATCGCCAAATGTGTTAAGGGATTTCGTCTAAAACGAAAGTGCAACTTCAGTCCCCAGTGGTCCGAAGGCGACTGATTATGAGACTCGCGCGGCTATACTTTTCATAATTGAAGTTGTTTAAACGACAGGTACCCTTACGTTGTAGGTACATGTGATTTTAGTGTCCTTCGGCGTAATTTCAGCTTTTGTTTTTTCGCGTCTATTGAAATACAAAACCTCTCTCAACTGGTTTTTAACAGTTGAATTGTGTACTCATATGTACCCTGGCATGTATACCCAGGACGATCCCTGGTTACACTAAAGAGCCATAACCCTCGCGCAGGAATAGCCGGATTTCTGGGACTGAGGGGTAACTTCTGATAAACAGACGGCATTTCACAGCCAAACATGGCTCAAGGAAGAGACCCAAGATGGTTTGTCGAGAGCAAGTCAAATGCTTTTCAGGTAAGACTGCTTTCCTTTTTCTTGGAGATACTTCTCTGTATACTTCAACGCTACATGCACCGTTTTGAGAATATTACAATACGCTTCTGGGAATAACTGTGTTGAAATAACTTACTCATTCAAGTTTTACTATTTCATGAATACACCTCGTTTACATATATATTCGCACAAAATACATAAATTAAAAAGCAATTTTTTTTCTTATGCTGCCAGTGAATGTATGTAAGGAAGTGAATGCAAATCATGGTCAATTATTGTCGAATGCTTGAATATTATGAAGTGACATCTTATGGTAATGCATATTTTATTTTATGATCAGAATAAAGAACAGACATGTTATTGACATGGCAATTTATTTCATAACTTTAATATGTAAACAGTAACTGAAGGAAGAATTTACTGGTCTACATTAATAATGGCTGGTGTGAGGTGTATATCATTCAGTGAAGTTGTAACTTGATATGCATGTCCGTTCAATTGTGCATGTAGTGTATGTACTTCATGTCGCTTAAACCGAATTTTATTATCAGATTTTACCTATTGTTAAAAATAATGGTGCTTAAAATGATCGTCGTAATATTGACGTCTTAAAGGGGGCAACGGAGTGTTGTCACAACAATTGTACACATGCTTCCAGTGTATCACTATTTTAGAGGGTTTCTAGCATAAATACATTATGTAATTGTCAGAACTGAAGACGGGTTTGTTGTTGTGGTTTTATTAAATCAGTCTAATTTCATATTCAACAATAGACTTCGTCTCTGTCCTTAAACGAAACAGTTATAATAATAAGGATGACCAAACAATACCGTTAATCATTATATTTCGTGGTGGTGACATAAGTTTCGTTGATTTCGTTGATCCACTCCTCTGTCTTCAAATTATTTCCCTACAGAAAGCTTGCATTCATTGTTACATGGTGTTGTTAATGACATCACTACCTATAGTATATGAGCGCTATAATTAAAGTCAAATCATTACCAGAAAAGGTTTGATGCAGAGTATCAAAGGGCGGCCAATGAATGTTAAAAAAGACAAAACGTTATCTGACGAACGGCAACGCCGGTCATCCGATAAGTACTTAGACTGGCTAAGTTAAAGTGAGCGGGAAATATGATCGAACAACTGGCTTTCACATGGACATAACATATGATGCACTATTCGTATTGCATATTGTCTATATTTATCAAACAATTATTTAAATAATGCATCTAATCTTTTATGAAACTTACATAAGAAATATTGAACAACAATATTGAACAACAATCTAAAAAGCCTCACATATCACTGCAAACAGGTAAGAAAAAACAACACCTGCTTATTCTACAAGTTCGAGGTTGCCAAAATCGGTACGTTATATAAGTGGTAAGAAGTTGAAGTGGTGCAAATCGTAATCACTAATAGCCAGTCATAACAAATCGCAACTCCTCGGCCATTTCTACGAAAAAGACTTGTACAGATACCGTCGGGGAGTTACAAAAGACATGATACCTACAACAACAGCCAATTTCCAAATTCGTTAAACATCAGGTACAGGGCGTCAATATGTAGGCATTGCAGTACTTAAAGGTGGTATCCGATAGTTTGAACAATCTTTATTTTTCCTCAAATAACCAAATAAGTCATTGTTCAGAGAAAGTGCATGCATCAAACCGTTCATTGATGCCTTAAATATGTGCATACAATAAGGCAATAATCCACACCGTCATTGCAAACGTGTTTTCTTATCTGAGCCACTCTGTAGTGTTAGCTATTTTTAAACTAAGAAAACCACGTGGTCACTTACTTTGAGCTCACGTTATAGCATCATCCGGGTAATCCGCTCTGACGTCGATATCTGTTTTCAGCATAGATCACAACCATGTTTTTGTATAGATTTAAATACAATTTAGAGTAAATGTGTTTGTGATTTATACAGTTTAACAATATAAGCAGTTTTCACAATCGTCCTTACTGAGACAAACACATGTACAGGTTAAGCAATTAAGCCCGAATTACCCATTGGTAAAAGATATTGTTACATGTATTTAATATTTTGAAACTGTCGAATACCACCTTAAATAGTTATAAAGCGAATAAAGAAGTGCAAGTGTTGTGAAAGCTCAAACACAAAATCGCTATAATAGGAATGAAGCATGACTAAACGTTCTATTTATAGTTGTAAGTATGCAGCCTTTTGTCCCCCAGCCTGTTTTGCTGAAGAACGTTAATTATGCGTAACAAAGTTGAACGGTCCATGACTCACATCTAAACTGTACACTAACGATACCATACTCGACAGTTTTTACACAGCTTTGTGAAAGCATGTCTTTAAAGTTGGTTTGTCAATACTGCTGTGGCTGGTTTCTTGTCATAGACTTTAAATTGTCTGGGTATTGTGTTGTCAATGCTTAAACATATCAATCAATTATCAGTGTTTGTCCAGCTTTATCGTCCAATCAAATGCAAGTATTTTGAAAGTTACGACTTCTGAAGAGTGCATTATTCGAGCTGTACGTAGCGAAAACGCTATTTCAGTGAAAAAAAACAACACAATATTAAATGTGATATCCGATTTTAAACACTAACCATATTGTTGGACAGTACACTTTGCGATTAAATACTAAACATTTCTTTCTTTCCTAATCTATAAATACGCACGATAGTGATATCTAAAAATAGATATCGACGTCAGAGCGGACTTCAGAGATAACGATAAAACGTAGTCTCAAAAGTCAGTGGTCACGTGTTTTTCTTAGGTTTAAAAAGCTATCTCTGCTACGTGGCTTAGATAGGAAATACCTGATTGCATTGACAAATAGGGATTATTGCTGCATTGTTCACACATAGCTAGGACATTACTAAGCAGCATTTTGCATGACCTTGTCAGGTAACAATGACTAACTTAGTTATCTGACAAAAGATCTTTGGTCCAAACTTTCGGATACCACCTATAATACCGGTATATGGCCAATAAGTGTACCTAAACCTCGCACGATCGTTACGCCCCATCGCTTGTGGCATCGAACATGCAGTGAAAACTGGTATGCAAGACATCTGACACCACAGTTGGTTGCTTAATTGACATAATCAGATGGCAGAGAGGTCAATGGGTCTCTGCGAAATGTTTGATTTGGTTTGGTAGTTTTAGAATACAAAAACAATGCAGTTAGCCCATGTAGAGGATAAGATGTATGTGACACCTAGTCAACAATCATACATGTGGCATATCAACATTATAAAACTGTATATATACCAAAACAAAACTGACAGTGGGGGGCCAGGAATGTGATGCAAAAAGACAAAGACTTTGAATGACCAAACATTATTAGATTTTATTCCAGTCATCTTCAAATTTAACATATTTCATCACCGTTTTGCCAACATGCAGATAAATGTTTACAAAAAACTTACGATGATAATCATTTTATACAATTATGAGACCGGACCTGGTAGCGCAATCGGTAAAGCGTCGGCTACAGGTACGGGAGGCCAAGGGTTCGGTCCCGGGCCGCGACATATCAAAGTCGTTAAATTTTGAGAGCTATAGCTCCCTTGCTAACGCTTAAGCAAATATAAGGGTAGTTCCACGACTGGTTGGCCCGGTGTTAGGATAATGTATAGGTAAATAAGAAAAGGTCCTATCAAAATTTTCACAGATATTTAAATTTTATCTACCTGCAGACCAAGGCAGACAAGGTAAATGTAAATGTGACAAAAACACAGAGACGAGACATAACATACAAAAAGAAAAACCATCAGTTACCGCCTTGGAACGGTCAGTCGGCAAAAGGGCCAACTGGGGTGCTTAAACCTGGTTTGTGGAGCGCTCCAACCTCGCACTTCCTGACGGTTTTTCTATCAAACAAATAGTGTAAATAAAAGTATCCCGTCAAAGTGACACAACTAACAGTAAGCACCTGCATCGAGAGTTAAAACAGATATAATGAACATATTTACAGTATTTACAGTAGATAAAAGCCTCGGCAACCAAAAAATTCCAAATGAGAGAGTAGTTTAAAATAAAATAAAGCAGTACAAGCGCTGATATATTATAAGAACCATATAATGACGTCATAAATGCCATGACATCATATGCCAAAAGTGTCAAAAGTGAAATGTAAACAATATGGAAGAAACAATAGAATTTTAGAAAATCAACAAAATAAAACGTAGTATTGTTTAGAGTTAATCGTTTAAAAACATATTATAAACGCCGTGGATTTATCCGCAGTTGACATATTATATATGATAAAGATTAAAAAAAAATCCCGATGTTATACCTACTGTGCAATCTCACGTAAAGGGTATGGAGACTGCTCAAGTTGTCCCACCTATATAGGGCACGACTGGAGAGATGAAGAGACAAGAAATCCAACAGTGACTGTCCAATTATGGCTTTAAGTCACTGTTTTCATATAGTCTCAACGACCTGTCCGGTCATCGTGTAATTTAAAAGCAATGCAAGTTCTTGACTGTAGAAGGGTCAATTGCAAGCAATGCAGTACATCGAAGTATTCCCGGGTTGTAACCGTCTGCAATACATTTTCTGATAAGTTTTGTAAAGTGGTCAGAAAAGTTATTGAGACCCTTGATCTTCTTTAACTTGTATAAAACATTTCCATAAAATGCAGGATGGCTTATGCCTTTCTGCATAAGTGTTTTCATACTGCTATTATACTTAGAAGCAATAAAATCATTGCGGTGAAAGAATTTTGAAAACGCCTTTCTTAATTTATGAAAACGAAAGCCTTGCTGTAACAGTTTAGAAGAAATAAACAGGTTTCTAGCATTGAAATCTTCTACTTTAGTACTGTGACTGGGTGTGGTATCATGCCAGGTGTTTATGGCTTGCTATACACAGTGAAGGCACCACTATATCTGCTTCAAGTAAACACCGTCTCCTGATAACTGAAATACTGTTGGTGGGGCGATAAACCCAATAAACAAACAATTATGACTTTGGTGTTACAACCACAAAATGATATAGCTTACATTGTAACAAATGTATCAGTAATATGCATCATTAAATATGCAATACTTATCGTTATATTGTAAGGCCCCAGGAATAATTGCATGAAAACAAATGTTGTTATCTTTCATGATTTTACTCCCATTTGAAATTACACATAAAGTTTAACAGCTGATGATTAGCATAAGCAGAATGATAAAGACTGTTGCTCTTGTTAATTAGACAGAACAATCAATCATATACATGTGATTTAGCTACATTCTTACTTACCAACTTCACATTACTTCACATGTCATTAGTTTCTGCGAATTTCTTGGTTTACATCCTAATTTTTCCTATAATAGTGATCCTATATAATCGGGATCCATGTAAAAAGTTGTGTAACCACTTTGTTTTATTCTAAAAATCACTTTTGTAAAGACATTGTTATATAGAATATTCATTATTTTCTGTCTGAGCAGATGAGCAACCTTGACAGGGTAGCCAAATTTCTTTATGCAGTAAGTTTACTCTGCGGTCTGTTTAAATCTCCGCTAACGGAGGTGTGTCCTTTTATCCTTTTCTTTTAGTAATTCTGATTGTTGTACAAGTTTCACGATTTGTAACAATTTAATTGGTTAATTAGATTGATTAATATCTCAACAAGAAATAATTAAAGTCAAGCCCTGCAGCAATCCTGTAAAGTTTATGCCAGTGTTAAAATTATATCGACCCATTTCCACTGTATAAGGAATTCAGAAAGGTTCAAAGGAATGCGAATTAAAACGAGTTTAACAATTGCAGTTGGATTTTTAAGTAAGCGAAATAGCAAAAACGTTATTCTATTTTAAAATAATCCAAATATTATACAAGGAACCATCACGTGGTCTGCAGAAGACAATAGAAGACGATCAGCAGAACAAAAGTGGGTTACTCACCAAGTATGAGAATGTTCATTCCTTCTATAAGGAGTTGCCCCCGAGATACCAAAAGGACTTGTGTCAAGTTTTTCAAGGTGAGAGCAAGGGCATGTTCACGAAATGTCAAAGGAATTTATCAAAATAGAAAATATTTTCTCTCTAGAAATTTCGTTTAGCCAACACTCGTCGAACCATCATTCCTCGAACCAACACTCGCCAATCCAACACTCGGTTGACCAAAACTCCTCAAACCAAAACTCGCCAATCCAACACTCGGTTGACCAAAACTCCTCAAACCAACACTAGTCAAACCAACACTCGTCAAACCAACACTCGTCGAACCAACACTGGTCAAACCAACAGTCGTCGAACCAACACTCGTCGAACCAACACTGGTCTTACCAACACTCGTCAAACCACCACTTGTCGAAACAACAATCCTCGAACCAACAGTCGTCGAACCAACACTGGTCTAACCAACACAGGTCAAACCAACACTGGTCTAACCAACACAGGTCAAACCAACACTGGTCTAACCAACACAGGTCAAACCAACACTCGTCATACCACCACTCGTCGAAACAGCAATCCTCGAACCAACAGTCGTCGAACCAACACTGGTCTAACCAACACAGGTCAAACCAACACTGGTCTAACCAACACAGGTCAAACCATCACTGGTCTAACCAACACATGTCAAACCAACACTTGTCAAACCAACACTGGTCAACCAACACATGTCAAACCACCACTGGTCAAACCACCAATCGTCGAAACAACACTCGTCGAACCAACACTGGACAAACCAACACTGGTCAAACCAACACAGGTCAAACCAACACTCGTCAAACCAACACTGGTCAAACCAACACTCGTCAAACCAACACTGGTCAAACCAACATAGGTCAAACCACCACTGGTCAAACTAACACTGGTCAAACCAACACTGGTCAAACCAACACTCGTCAAACCAACACTCGTCAAACCAACACTGGTCAAACCAACACTCGTCAAACCAACACTGGTCAACAAACCAACACTGGTCAAACCAACACTCGTCAAACCAACAGTGGTCAAACCAACACAGGTCAAACCAACACTAGTCAAACCAACACTCGTCGAACCACCACTAGTCAAACCACCACTGGTCAAACCAACACTGGTCAAACCAACACTCGTCAAACCAACACTGGTCAAACCAACACTGGTCAAACCAACATTTGTCAAACCAACACTGATCAAACCAACACTGGTCTAACCAACACTGGTCAAATTAACACTCGTCAAGCCAACACTGGTCAAACCAACACTCGTCAAGCCAACACTGGTCAAACTAACACTCGTCAAGCCAACACTGGTCAAAACAACACTGGTCAAACTAACAATGGTCAAACCACCACTTGTCAAACCACCACTAGTCAAACCACCACTGGTCAAACCACCACTAGTCAAACCACCACTAGTCAAACAAACACTGGTCAAACCAACACTGGTCAAGCCAACACTAAAAATTCTAAAAACTAAATCTGAAAAAGTCTCTTAATGGCTTTTAATGTTCTACTAAATTAGGCATAAATGTTTTGGTTTAATTCAATGTTTTTTTTTTCAGGTATTAAAAACTGTAATTTATCATTTGTTTACATGAGTATTAAGTAATTTTTATCAATAAGAATATATGACAAAGTCCTATGAGCATTGCAACATATCTCAAACTCCGAAAAGGCACAGAACAACGGTATCTCACATGCAAGAACAAATTTGTGATGAGTAATTAAACGAAAAGAGCTACCGAGTAACCGAGAGTTACCGTGTGCCAATGGCAATATAAGTTCTTCTTTTTGTTAATTTCAACAAGAAAACGATGCATTTGCTTTATCTTTAGTAGAAAATCATTTTGCGGTCTAGTGGTCTTTTGTTATATGTTTTATGTTTTAATGATTATACTGGCTAAGGATGGATTACTGGCTTATTAACATTCCAGGAATCGAAACAGAATTTGTGGAACGGATGAACGAGATAACGAAGAGCGAATGTACCATTCTAGTTGCAGGTAAGGAGTAACCTTGCATAATTCAAGTAGAAATGAGATAAAATAAGCCATCAATATTAGCAATATTATTTAATGCATATATACTGCAGCATCCATAGTGTAGTTGACACGTTTTATATTTGAATGTTTGTGCTATGCAATGAAATGCAATGTACAAGATCTGATTCGGCTAAAATGGTTCCAAACGTGCTATGAATGTATTTTCTGCTTGTTTTTTATGCTAAAAGCTGTTTCGTGGATGTACTCACTGCTGAATATTATTATTGTTACTTTAATATTACTACTGTTAATATAAATAACACATTTGTTGTCTTTTCTTGGTATTATTATTAAAACAAATGCGCTTTTTTCATTTTTAAACACATGTCATATATTACTATTGTTATTATACGTCATAGTGTTGTTATAAACGCAGAACTTTTACTTCTTCATTGATGCTTTTCCTGTTTCATTATGTGCCATAGGGTCTAAAATCCAAAAGTAAGATAAGCATCCTTCTAAAAGCAAAAGAACATCGTAAATACATCGTATTTATCCATTACATGTTTATCATATATATGATCAGCAACTAGGATCTATGTTTCAAGTATGATTGTTTGGTAACTAGGGGAGACGGCAGCAGGGAAGAGCAGCTTGATTAACCTGTTATTAGGGGGTGTAGATCTACTTCCGGTAAGCCAGCTTGGTTGTACCACGACCATCTGTGAGTTACGAACCAAGGGTCCTAACGGGGCTAAAGAGGCCGTCTGTTACTACAGGTAAGCCCTTCTTCTGTATGAAGGTAAACTTAACGAGGAGAGAAAGCCTCGCTAGCGGGGCCTATTTTAAATAAAAAAAGAAAGAGCACGCATGTTAGGCATCCCAATGCGCCGTAGAGAGCATGCGTTGTTAAGAAGATGGCTACTGGGAACTAAACACTCTACTATACTGTCAATTTATTACATATGTATTTGAGAGTAACGAACCATATAGTTCTGATGCGAACAAGATTATCGGCTACTTTACTATCGTTGTTTGCTACATCTGCAATCACAAGATGCATTTTTAACATCTGCACACTCGGTTTAGTTAGACAGTTAAACAAGATTCGAATTCCTATCAATGTCTGCTACTTTTAATAATTGCAAGCTATACTTTATTGTTGCAAGCTTCATCGTTAAATACGGAATGCTCGGCTCTTTTCTCTGAAAATGGTCTCACAAAAGACCTGCGTCTTCCTGCTACTTAATTCTACACCAACGTCCCCATAAAATGCATTCCATAAAAGGCGCCGTTTTCAGTGCAGTAACAATTAATAAGATTTTGCAATCGTCATTGACCATTGGCAACATTTGTTTGAGCTCCTTTATATTTTTGTTGTTTTTTTTTTTTAAATCTTCTATGTTATAATTAATATTTTTTTTTTTTTTTTTTTTTTTTTTTTTTTTTTTTTTTTTTTTTTTTTTTTTTTTTTTTTTAACTTTATTTTCATTCCAAGTTTTACATACAATTTAATACAATTTGTTTGTGTACAAAACTACTGGGATCTACTTATATAGTTAGAAGCTCAAAAAAGAAAGAAATGAATATGGTATAATACCTCATATAGCAAACAAGAAGAGATTTTTCTTAAGATACAAACAATAATGTGAAACAGGTATATTAACGTTGTTTTTTTTTTTTGTTTTTTTTTCCCCTTCCCTTTTTTTTTTTTTTTTTTTTTCCTTTTCCCTTCCTTTCCCTTTTTTAAAAGAGGTAGACTAAGAGTTACGATTTGGTAACATCTTTTAAATATAAATATATATAAAAAAAAAAAAAAAAATGGTATATCCATGTCTATTCTTATTTGTCTTGTCTTTTTCCTTATAAAATTCAACAGGTCCTAATGTTAAAGTAAATATTTTTCAGAAGAGGCTGTTTAATTCAAACAATTCGTATATTAGGCTTGTTTTTTTTTTTTTTTTTTTAAAGAGAAAAAAAAAAAAAATTAAATCTATACACTTATAAGTTAGCATATCTAAGGATTAAAAAAAAAAACAATAGGAAAACAAAGTAAACAAGAGCATAAGTAAACAAACAAAACAGTCAAAATGGTGCTTTTTTGCAAAGCTAACATTTTGTTTTAAATGATAAATAATAATAATAAGCGTACAAAAGAGATAAGAAATAAGGAAAAGACAGAAAACAACACACACAAAAAAAAAAAAAAAAAAAAAAAAAAAAAAAAAAAGATACCCATGCTTTGGGTGTACAACTAATAAGGAAATAACATTTTAGGTTAAAATGGAACAAGTATACCTGAAATACTAATCCGTACAACCTAAACGTTTTCTCTGTAAAAAGAAAAACAATACAAAATACAACAGACATGGGTAAATGGGTACATGGATATAGTAAAAGTTATAATTAGGGAGATAGTTCTTAGGTTATCTAAGATGTATAATTTTGAACACAGTGTTATATTGTAAGTTTTTCAAAAAGAAAAGTGAATATAAGTAATATGCTGTCTTGTTAAAAAATAAACTATTTAAAATAATCAATACAACAAAATTTGTATGTCTTTTGTATATTAAGAACTATGTGTTGTTTTTTTAAGAAGCTTACAATCAGTAAAAAAACTGAAAGAAAAAAGTATATTTTTTTCCCTTTATATATTCATATTGCATTAACATATAGATAATATGAAGACTAAGAATATCTGTTTAAATATATGTTATCAAAAAGCAACACTAGTTTCAAAAAGAATTTCAATAGTTTAGGTACATGTTTTTAAGCTTCAAAAAGAAAGTACACAGTTATGTAAAAATAAAGTTGATTAATTAAGGTAAATAAACAGTTCAAATTTGGATTTATTAAAATGAAATTATAAATACTACACATAAGAAGTAGATGTAGGTTAATCAAGATCAAGCTCACAATTGAGGCTATCAGTGAAAAAGTGGGTTATCTCCCATGTTTTATCCTGTAATGTAAGAAATTAAATTTGATAATGGTTTCCAATATCTTTCAAATTCTTTAACTTTCATGTTCTCTCTGGCAATCTGTTCATCCGTTTTGTATTCCTTTAATAGGCATCTCTTGTATGTTTCAACATTTAAACTTTGGCTTGTCTCTTTAGTTTTAAAGATGTAATATTTTGCTAAGATAAGAGTTTTATTTACAACATTGTCCAAATATTTGTTTCCAAAGATAATATCATTTTTTGATAAATGTAAATTTAACGTAGGGCAAAATAGATTTAGTAAACTAATTAGTTCTTGCGAAAATGTCTTAACTATAGGACAGTCACAAAAGAGGTGAATTATTGTCTCATCATTTAGTTGACATAGGGAGCATTTAGCTGAATCTAATATATTCATCCTATTTAGAAGGTGGTTAGTTCCTAGAATTCTGTGATTTATTCTTGTCTGAAACCATTGCAAGAATGTGTTTTTCTGACAAATAAATGGCAATTTAAATAAATTGATGATATTGCTTTGATTTTCGCCCAATTCATATGACCATTTTTGTAATGCTGAAGGTTGTACATTTTTTGATATTATTCTGTCATATATATTCTTACAACCTTTTGCACTTTTAAGAAGTATAGAAATTGAAAAGGGTACAAAAGGTTCAGCAATTTTTTCTCCAATATCCGTAATTTTGATTTTATTTAAATATGACTTAACAGATGAGACAATACTAGCATAGTCTAAATAATTTGTTATATGGCCATATATTTGAATAAATTCTTTGTATTTTAGAAATGAACCATCTTTTTTTAGGATGTCATTAATATTATATATTCCTTTCTCTATAAACTTTTTTCTGTATATTGATTTACCTCCGACCTTAATATTGTTGTTATAGAAAAGCTGATCCCGTTTGGCCTCCTCAGGGTTAATGGGCAAAATAGAAGCTTTAAAGCTATAGTAGGACAAATATATGTCTATCCAAAAAGGATTACTAATGGAAAGTGTACTTTTTATTAGATAGTCTGCCCCTAAAGTATGAATATTTTTCAAATCTTTGCTTACAGTATAACACATTTTTAAGCATTTTTTATCATAAAATATGAGTTTTTTAATCCATGAGCATTTGAGGGAACAGATAAATTTATTGACATCAACCATTCTTAACCCCCCCTCAGAAAAATCGTTATATATTACCTCCCGTTTTATTTTGTCTGGTTTTTTCTCCCAAAGAAATTCAAAAAACATCTCTTGAATGTGCTTAATAATATGTTCTGGTGGATTTGGTAGGGATAATATAAGGTGGTTTATTTTTGAAAGTGCCAGTGTCTTAATAACAGTAATTTTACCCAAAGGTGTAAGAATTCTTTTTGACCATTGGTTGAGTAGACATTTTATCTCCTCAATTTTTTTGTCATAATTTAAACCTACTATAGTGTTGAGATCAATTGAGAAGTTGATTCCAAGTAATGAAAACTCTTTTGTCCAAGATAGTTTAAATTGAGAAAAGTTCTTAGGATTTTGGCCTTTACTTTTACCTATCCATACAGCAATTGTTTTTTCTACATTTACACCTAGGCCGGAGAATTTAGCATAGAATGTTAAAGCTTCCAATGCAGCAGAGAGTGATGTATCTGTGCCATCCAAGATAAGGGTTGTATCATCTGCATATTGTGTTATCTTATATTCTTTATTGTTTATTGTTATACCTTTAATAGTTCCATTTTGGCGGATAAGAATAGCCAACACCTCTGCACAGAGTATAAAGATATAAGGCGATAGAGGATCACCCTGCCGACAGCCTCTTTTAGAATAAAACCACTCAGACAGGTGCCCGTTGACCAAACAACAAGATTCAATGTTATTATAAAAAGTATAAATCCATCTTTTGAACATAGGACCAAAATTAAAAAAGGTTAAGGTTTTGTCAATGAATGACCAAGATACAGAATCGAAAGCTTTTTCGAAATCTATCAAGAGTAAGAGGCCAGGGACATTATATTTTTCTGCATAGAACATTAGGTCATAGATTAACCGTGTGTTTTCACCAATATATCTATTTGCAACAAAACCTGTTTGATCCTCATTAATCAAATAATCTAAGATTTTTTTCATTCTATTAGAGATTGCAGCAGAAGCAATTTTGTACGAAACGTTTAGTAAAGAAATAGGTCTTCAGTTTTTTAGTAGTTTTTTATCTTTATTTCCTTTGGGAATGCAGGTTATTACCCCTTGTTTCTGTGAAACTGAAAGTTCGCCTTTTTTAAAACCGTAATTTAATGATCGAACTAGAAAAATTCCTATATCCTTCCAAAAAAACTTGAAAAATTCCACTGTAAAACCAGATAAACCCGGGCTTTTATTATTTTGCATATGTTTTAGACTTTCAAAACATTCACTTTCAGTAAGTTCACCTTCTAAAAGGTTACTTTCTTGCTCAGACAGTTTTCTTATTCTTGAAGAGTCTAGTATATTTTCAAGCTTAACTTCGCTAACTTCTCTAGCGCAATACAATGATTTGTAAAATGCTGCTACTTCTTTTATTATGAGTGCTTGTTCATCTATAAATTCATTATCATCTGTAACTAAGTTAGACATAGATTTTGAAATAAAATTGTTGTTTTCTAGTTTGCAGAAAAAACTACTGTTTTTTTCCCCATGTTCAATCCAATTTGCACGAGATCTTATTCTTACTCCATCCATTTTTTTTTCTCTGATTCTTTCTAATTCTTTGCGTTTTTCATTGAGCTCAATATTATTAGTAACAAGTTGTTTTTCTAAGAATGTTATATATTCAATTAAATGTTTCTCTGTTTTACTCTCATTTTTCTTTATGTTTGAACTGTATGCAATTGTTATCCCTCTTATTTCAAAAAGAAGGGTTTCGAAAAACAACTGGTCGCTTATGTTAAATTTTATATCTTTATTTGGAAAAGATTGGATGTTATTTTCATTAACTGATTTTTCTTGACAGTATTGTAATTTAACTTCTTTAATTTTTTGTTTTACTTTTTCAATGAAGTGAGAGTCTTTAAGGAGAGAATTGTTCATTTTCCAGTAGGATCTTCCCTTGATAAATGTTCCAAATTCTAAGAATAGCTTTATAAGAGAGTGATCTGATCTATAACCAGGGAGAATTTCACATTGTTTAACATATATAAGTAATGGGCTAGATATTAAAAAGAAGTCCAGTCTAGCTTTTTTATTTGAATTTTTTTTTAACCATGTGAATTCTTTGTTTTCCACATGAATATCCCTCCAGCAGTCTATTAAATCAAGTTCTTGTATAACTGTAATCACTGATTCTCTTGCCTTTGGGTTATTTACATGTAAATAGTCCATATAATCTATGTGAGGGTTTAAAACTAGATTAAAGTCTCCCGCAATAATGCAGCAGTTATCATAGCCATTTAGTATTTTTCTTATATGATCATAAAATTCAGGTTTATCTTGATTTGGGCCATAAATGTTTACTAGGGTTATATCTTTATTATGAATTATACAATTTATAATGAGCATATTGCCTTCTTCATCTTTAAGTAGTGATTTCACTTTAAAATCTATTTGTTTATCAATAAATGTAGCAACCCCTCTAGCATAGTTATTTCCATTACTTAAATAAACTGTCATCCCTGTCTCTCTATATATTTGTTTAATGTCTTCATCTGTAAAATGAGTATCTTGTAAGAAGTAAATGTGTCCTTTTTTACTCTTTAAGTAATCGAAAACATCTTCTCTCTTGGACCTATCCCTGAGGCCTTGGGCATTCATAGAAAACACAATAAGTTTATCTGCCATAATTATTAGCAACATATATGCTTAATTTAAGGCAGAGATGTTGGCTATTTAGATAAGAATGATTGGACATTTTGAGATGTCTAAAGTAAAAATACCATAGACCTGACATAACAGGTAAATTGTATACCAGAGAGGACAGTAATATTGGTGTTTTATTCAGAAAAAGTGTCATTTAAATTGAATTTGGGTTGTCAATGTGGAGGTTGTGATTTGTTTTTTAATAATATTATTACATTTATGGTTAACATAGTAGTTCTTATTAACTAAATAATCTCCTAGATTAATTAAAAAAAAAAAAAAAAAAAAAAAAAAAAAAATACCCAGGAAATTACCTTCTACAGCACACTCAAAAGAAAAGTGACCAGTGGCCATCTGGCTTAAGCCGTCAGGTAAGATACATTCTGTTTCTGTGAATAAAAGTTTATACCGTTAATTTTACATAAAAATAAGCAGAGGTAATCTATTAGATTAAAGTCAGACAAAACAACAAACAACAAAACACACAAAAAAAAAACATTTCATCTTGTTAATTCGGTAAACTAAGTTGTAAGGATAGAAAGACTGTTAAAAGTTAAAAAAACTTAAAGCTTATGTGTACTACCGGTATATTGTAAAAGTTTAAGTAGAACTCTGTAATGTTAGTTTATATTTACCGGTAGCTATTGAAATTATTTTGGCATATGTAAAGCTAATTTTTTATGAATGAATATCCACAATTTTTATATATTTTTTTATTCATCAATTTATTCGGCTCCAAAAAGCGAAAATGAAACAGGAGCCAAATTAGATGAACAGTATAGAATACACTAATGCCAACGAAATCAAAACATATTCTGGCATATTCTATCATTTTTTTTTTTTTACATGTAAGTACATGTTTCATATTTAAAAATAAAATGTAATAATGACATCAACTATTGAAAAGGAAAATGAAAAATTAATGTGGATTTATGCTGGTGTGTAATTTTTCCTCCTTCCTCAAAACTGTTTAATGTTCTATCTCTTATGTTTACATGAAAATACTTACAAGATATTTATGTATTTAGCAGACTTACTAAACAAATTCAGTAAACAAAAAAGAAAAAACATTATTACAAAATATCTAAGTAGGATAAGAAGAAGATACACAGAACAGACCCATATTTAGGCAAGGACGTATAACGTTATCTACGTCTCTAAATAAGGCCATATTAATGATTGTCTTTTATTAACAGCTTTCTTTTAAATATATATATATATAAGATGCTTATTGAAAAGTATAAATCAAATTGAGTGTTGTAACACTTATGCCAGTAACATTATTTTAGTGATAGCTCTTAGAACGCCGATGCATATTTCATACGGGCATATATATTTTAGCATGTAATTATGTGAGTATTGTAATTTACGAAATTAATTATTCTTATTTAGAAAAAAAAACTCAACTTTTAACGGCTGTCCTTGCGAGTCTCTCCTGAATTTAATCACTTGTCCGTCTAGACCGGATGTAAACAAAGGGTTGTGTTGTTTCCACGTCGTTCTGTATTTTAGTAACCTCTTGCGGGGATACAGTCTAACCGTTACGGCTGGTCAATGAGAGTGTGTAGGTGTTATACGTCACGTGACTGGGGGAACTTCCAGCCCCACGCTAAAAACAATGTTGATTGGTTTGCTTGGTGAATAGGTAACAAATCACGTGACCGTGGAATTCCGTGTTTGTAAACACTGTAGTAAAACTTAGTGCGGATAGAGAGAAAGATGACCCTTAAATGATGTTAAGTAAGTGTTTTTTAAACCGATTCTTGTTCATGTAGCTGAAAAAACTTTAAATGTATCGCTGTAAGTCATCGTGATGTTTAACTTGCACCACTCTGCCGTTCTTAAGTGACGCGAAAATCCTTCCTTCATTTGTCCATGCTGAATTGGTGTGATCTGATGCTGAAACAAGCTCGAGGGTTTTGGCGTTTTTCAAGGTAAGATCCTCCCTTATTAGTATATGTTTACCTTTCAGTTTTCTTCTCATGTTCAATGCCTGTAGTTTATGTGTCCTGGCGATAAACTTGCAAATAATGGGCCTGTTGCCATCGGGGGAGAATTTACCCATTCTGTGGGCTATGTCGATGTCTTTACCCTGGATCTGCATGTCAAGGTGTCCGTTTAGTACGGTCACGACTTTGTCGATGGTGTCTTGCCACGACTCTTTCCTGTCTGGGTCGTGTACCCCGTATATTCTAATTGAGTTGCGTCTAGTGTATTGCTCTAGATCGTTGTACTCATCCGTTTGCACGAGACACCTTTGGGCTACATCGTTTACCCTCTCTGTCAGTTTCGAGTTTTCCCTTTCTAAGTGTTTTTTCTCTTTGGTTAATGTGTCGATTTTGTGCTCTGCTTCAAAAATCTTTCCTTCTAACTCGACAGTTTTTTCCTCTATCTTTGAAATATCTTTCTTCACATTCTCTACCACCTTGTATATTTTTGCTATTTCATCCTGAATTGTCAAATTTATTTCGGTCTTAATAGCTTCAAGTTTCTTTGTGAATATATCCTCTGTAATGATTTTGCTTAGTTTGTCTTCAATAAATTCCTGAGATGCCACTTTTTCTAATGTCTCTTGAATGTCTTGTAGAAAATGCTCCAGTGAGGATCTATCAATCTGGTCTATGGTCTTAAAGATTGAATCAATTTTCACTTGGGAAGGGGTAGGGGTTATTTGAGTCTGGTCTTTTGTGGTCCTAAATTTTTGTCTTGGGGTTAGGATTTGTTGTTCCGTGGATTTTTCACCTTCATTGTCTGTGTCAGTCTGTCCTTTTCCAGCCTTTTTTGCTTTAGAACCGGTTGCTGGCATTTCTTGTATATGTCCAAATACGTTGGTATCAGTCGAAATGAATAGTATGGGTTTACTCACGATTAATAGATCCGCAATATACACAATCACAAAATCCAATAGCCATTATAATGTTATAATTAATATTAAGCTTAAGCATTTTTGTTCAGTTGGGTAGCATTTCATTTCAATTTGCATCGTTTTCATTCAGCTTGAGCGAAAAAATGAACTTTTTAATGATCAATTTTGGTATTATTTGAAATCTGGCTTATGTGGATCATTTAAAAAGGTCTCAAAAACTTTTGTCTTTAGGTTGTATCTTTTGGTTTTGATTACTTTAGGAGGATGCTTTAACACGTGCATATATTTGTATATAATTTGCATTTACCATTATTGTAGGTCTTCTAGCGACGATAGTCGGAAGAGTAAGAAAGCGCCGCCCATCATAATTGATCTGGCAGATAAAGGAGGGATCAAGAAGCTTCACGATGCCATACAGGACTGTGACGAGGACGGGGACTCGAGATTCGACCGGATCGAGATCACTTACCCCTTCCTGATGCTGGAGGTAACATGCTCAAATGCCTCGGGACTGTTTGTTCAAACCACCGAAAATAAATACGCTCTGTTTTAATAAGACAGTAGTGCTTTTTATAACAGATAATGTTAAACATATATTACTAAAGCCTTCGAAGCTTTTGTTGTGTTAATATGTGTGGTTGTCTGTTTGTAGTGCACGTGCTTTTGCGGACGATTTAGGGTACATACATGTATCTATCGATACTACCGAAAGTGAATTGGTAAAAATAATTACCTTGTTGCATATTTGACAGGAAGGCATCGTGATTGTGGATACCCCCGGTATTGGCGGTAGCGGCAACATATCACGTCACGCGGAGAAATACTTGTCTAAGTCATACGGCTTTATCTACGTCATCAACAGTGCCAACGCAGGCGGTGACCCAAAAGGAAGGGTATGTATGTTTGAGAAAACAGACATTGTTAAAACTAAATAACTTAATAAATAAAAGCGAAAAGTTAGATAATAGCAACACAAAAAGTCGACAAGACAAAAATGATATCTTATCAGGTGAGTTCTTATGGTGTTATTTTGTCTTGGCGTTAATTCACGTAATGACAAAGTTTATCAGTCAGCGATTTTCTTCGGTCGTCTTTTCACTTTGGCAACTTTCGTCTCCGCTTTTCCTTCGCCAATTTGTCTTATCGCGTTTCGATCATGCGTAAAACCTTAAACAGTTTTTAAATGTTTAAGTCAGGGCGTAAAGTTTGGTAAAGAAAGCCGTAAGAGGTTAAAGAATTCATCTCGTGATTACAAAAAAAAATATTGCGACGTTGCCAAGCATAATTAAGAAAGTCTCAAACGTTTATTGATCTTAATTGTTACCTTATTCATTTATTGAATATATTTGAACAAAATAAGATTGGTTTAAGTTTTCGTTAGGAAATAAATCGCACTGACACGCGTTTGTTATATGTGGCGTAGTACTGCAGTAATGATGGACAGAATAATGTACTGTGTTGTGCGGTAAAAGATTGCGCAGAAGTAATCTAACCACAAATATCTATGATTATTTAAACTTCTTAAACTGGAAACAGGTATTTTAAATTGGATGCAAGTGGCTCTGTATTGCGCTCACTTCTCTTGTGCATGCAAACAGTACGCACAGACATCTTTTCACCTTTAAGCTACATCCTTCAGGCGTGACCGGAACGCGACAAGACAGAAGAATAGGCAGACATCTGGGCACTTTTTGTACTGAAAATATTTCGCCTCGGCGTCTAGCGACATAACGAAAATAAAATCTGTCAGAAATAAGCCAAGTAGATACATCCTGTTAAAAAAAGAACTGGCCTACACAATAGATTTTGTATTTAGCAACAGGAATATGTGGTTTTACGAACTTTTTATTAGTATCCCATTTAAAACATTCAGTTCTCTTCTTAAATTACTTTATCTAAATTTATATTCATGTGCAGCTGCAAAACTTTATGCGGCTCGTTATGAATGCGGCGGGTGAGAAGGGGTTCAACTCGGAGGCTACAATCTTCGTGTGTAACCGCTGGGAGATGATTCCAAAGAACGAGCAGGAAGCCGTAAAGGAAGACACACTAAAGAAGATAGCCAAGTATTACAGAGACCTCCGGAAGTCACAGGTGCACTTCATGTCCATCCTGGAGACAAACAAGGCAATGGAGTACAGAACAGTGACTCCTGAATACAACTCACTGATGGAGATGGTGGAAAAACTGCTGCCTGACAGTCTCCGGTCCAGGCTGAACGCTCATTATAGGTACGGTTACTGAAGCAATAACGTAAATCGGCGTTAACGACCTGAACGTTGGTTCAATTACTTATCCCTAGCTTGCTGGGAGCATATTTATGTAGCCTACAGGGTGTTGGAGTCTTTGAAGATAATTAAACGTTTAACTGTTTAGTTCACTTTCTATGTCTATGACCCATGACAGTGCATTAAGCCCATGTCCATGAAAAGTAAATAACTTGTTTTACGTTCTTCTCCCTGTGACAGGCCTAAAACAGTTTATTCACTAATTATAGCATTATGTTTATAAATTAAGTCATTATTGATACTGTTGCTTATACTCATGATTAAGGATGAGTGTGCTGATAATTAAGACTTCTGCTGATTTGATTCTCTGATTGACTGTTTGATTGTAAAATGATAATTTAATATATGAATTGATTGATATCTTCAAGATGGTTGACTACGGTGTTAAAGCGGTCGATCTACTCTCTGAAAGTATCGAAGGTTATCACTGCCAAGTCGGTGGAGAAGGTCAAAGAAGAACATGCCATGGTAGGAACGAAATTCCTACAATTCATTCTAAACATGCATTGATAATAAAACTTACACAACTCGGTAGTATTGTAATATAATGCTACGGCGTAACCTTACGGTCGGTCTACCTTACGATGAGACGGCATCATTGTAGGATGGTCTATCATACCATTATTCGGCACCACCGTTGGCTGATCTTTCTTTAAAAGATAAAATGATGCTGCGTCACTGTATGGCGGGTTGTCTTACAATGATACAATATCATTGTAGGTTAGTCTATCTTACAGTGATACAATATTAGTAGAGGTTAGTCTATTGAACAATGATGCGGCGTTACTGCAGGATGGACTATTTTACAATGAAACAATATCAACGTATGGTAATATGTTGTATAATGAAACAATATCAATAAAGGGTAGTATATTGTACAATGAAACAATATCAATATAGGGTAGTCTATTGTACAATGATACAATATCAATATAGGGTAATCTATTGTACACTGATACAATATCAATATAGGGCAATCTATTGTAAAATGATACAATATCAATATAGGGTAATCTTTTATATAAGGATACAATATCAATATAGGGTAATCTATTGTATAATGATACAATATCAATATAGGTTAGTCTATTGTATAATGAAACAATATCAATATAGCGTAGTCTATTGTATAATGATACAATATCTATATAGGTTAGTCTATTGTATAATGATACAATATCAATATAGGTAAGTCTATTGTATAATGATACAATATCAATATAGTTAAGTATATTGTATAATGATACAATATCAGTATAGGGTAGTCTATTGTATAATGATACAATATCAATATAGATGAGTCTATTGTATAATGATACAATATCAATATAAGGTAGTCGATTGTATAATGATACAATATCAATATAAGGTAGTCTATTGTATAATGATACAATATCAATATAGGGTAATCATTGGTATAATGATACAATATCAATATAGGATAGGCTATTGTATAATGATACAATATCAATGTAGGGTAATCTATTGTATAATGATACAATATCAATATAGGGTAGGCTATTGTATAATGATACAATATCAATATAGGGTAATCTATTGTATAATGATACAATATCAATATAGGGTAATCTATTCTATAATGATAAAATATCAATATAGTGTAGTCTATTGTACAATGATACAATATCAATTTAGGGTAATCTATTGTATAATGATACAATATAAATATAGCGTAGTCTATTGTATAATGATACAATATCAATATAAGGTAATCTATTGTATAATTATGAGGAGTCACTGCAGGATGGTCTATCTTATAGTGATACAATATCAATATAGGGTAGTCTTTTGTATATTGATGCGGCGTCACTTCAGGATGGTCTGTTTTACAATGATACAATATCAATATAGGGTAGTCTATTTACAATGATACTGCATCACTTCAGGATGGTCTGTTTTACAATGATACAATATCAATATAGCGTAGTCTATTTACAATGATACTGCATCACTGCAGGATGGTCTGTTTTACAATGAAACAATATCAATATAGCGTAGTCTATTTACAATGATACTGCATCACTTCAGGATGGTCTGTTTTACAATGATACAATATCAATATAGGGTAGTCTATTTACAATGATACTGCATCACTTCAGGATTGTCTGTTTTACAATGATACAATATCAATATAGCGTAGTCTATTTACAATGATACTGCATCACTGCAGGATGGTCTGTTTTACAATGATACAATATCAATATAGCGTAGTCTATTTACAATGATGCGGCGTCACTGCAGGATGGTCTATCTTACAGTGATACACTATTTATATAGGGTAATCTACTTACAATGATACTGCATCACTTCAGGATGGTCTGTTTTACAATGACACAATATCAATATAGGGTAGTCTATTTACAATGATACTGCATCACTGCAGGATGGTCTGTTTTACAAAGACACAATATCAGTGTTGGGTAGTCTATTTACAATGACGATGCACCACTAAATGCTTATTATTCTAACAATAGTATGGCGTATTATTATATATAACAATCGTAATGATGTCTCTCTTAACATAAATTTTACTAATACAATGAAATAATTTACAAAAAACGAAAACTGTCTTCCAATGTAATTTAATTTTTCCTTGACCTAAGCACCCAAAATCTCAAGTTTCCTTTCCCCGACAGGTGAAGCGTCAGATTGAGCGACTGGAACAGAATTCCCGTGACAGCCTTAGCCTCCTGAAGGGGAGTATCTTCTCGGAGTCCGAGAGGGTTGCAAAGCAGGCCAAGGACGCGCTTCAATCGCATAGTGTAGCTCAAAGACTCTTTGACTGGAAGCCCCAAGATTGTCCAACGGACGACAGGAAAAAGGTTCTGATTTGATTAATTGCAATGATGTAATCAATACAAAGGATGGTTCCTAGAATTTGTATAATCTTTGTCCATATTTGTTGTTTACAACAAAGATATTTCAAATTGTGCAAAAGTACGTATGACATACGTCGGCATTTTATCTGTTGTTTTGACTTGTGACAGTGGGTAGATATGAACTGGCACTTTCCGTCAACGCTGATGTTTTTTTCTTGTTTCTTGTATGTTTACTGCCTTCACAAAACCTCGTTTTATCAGGTGGCGGGAGAAGCGCTGGAGCGAATCGCCAAAAGGGTTGCCATGGAGATGAACATTTGGGAGCGTGAGAACAAGATTGTTATTGGCATAAAAGACAGCATCATCCAGGTCTGCAAGAGAGACTTCGACCTCATGGAAGGACAAATAGCTAAACTGGAAGGTTTGTTTTGGTACTTTGTCCTGAACAAATAACCAAAGAAGGACAGATAATTTTGAATAATTTACTTATCAGTTCAAAATCGTATTGTCTTCACTCTGATGTGGAAAGGTCTGCCAGCTTACCTGCATAGTGCTGGTGGTCCTAACAAGACACCAGTCTTGTGTCTACAGCAATTGTCGCTGTACGTAGCTAGAATGGCCATATTTGTGTCGGTGAGATGTATCTAAAGCAATCAAACCAGGACATGTAGCTAAAATTTACCCTTTGTAATAGAAATTTCTATGGGATCGCTAAACAAAGAGTTTTTTTAGTGTTTTAGTTTTGAAATAAATAAAATATCTAAGCTCATAGTCAGAATTTTCATTATTATTCAAGCTTAGTTAAAGTTGTTGATATATTTATGTGCATCATCCAGGTGAGATTTACAACAACAACAGAAGAAATTTAATTTTTATAAAAAATGTTGAAAGCAAATGGTTCTTTTAAACTTATTGATTGTTTAATTATAAGGGTGACAATTTTTCATTGCAATTCTTCTACAGGTGCACTTCTAGATGGTGACAACCGCATTATCCAGGAAAGCAGCATCGACGAGGAATCTGGTAACAGTTTCAAGGTCTCGGCGGAGCCATTGCATCACTGAGCACCATCAAAGCTAGCGACAAACCATTCAAAGAAATATTCAAAGATTACAAATTAAGAGATCAACAGAAATTTATGCAGAAAATGCAGGACGCGACCAAGTTGTTCCTGGATAGTCTTATGGAGAACAAAAGCTTCCAGGGTAAAGTGCACACCTTTTTTAAACGCTTTACTAAAGATATCGACGCTGTTGCTCAAATGATTCCAGGTTTCCTCAAGGCCGACTTTCAAATAATCCGAGATTTGCAAAACGAGCTGGTCGATAAAGACCTTTATGTTAGGTATTTACTGCCCAAACTGATTCATCGAAGTCATCAGTTACTCGGTCAGCTCGATCTGTTTTTCGTTAACTACATTATGGTCTTCGACTACAGTCTCAGTGAGATCAGCTGGCACCCTCAGGAGCCTCCGGTTGGCAGTGGGAGTTTTGCCGACGTTTTTATTGCTGAGATTCGAACCGCCAGTCGGAAGATTCCAGTTGCTCTGAAGGTGTGTCGTGATCCACTGAAAGAGTCTACCGTAACTGACATACTACTGGAAGACAGGACATTGCGGTAGGCTTCTTTTGATATGTATAAATATTTTGATGTAGGCAAGTTTTGACCTTGCTTTAATTTGTTTGCGTCTTCAATGGCGTATTACATGTCAATTCATTTTTATTTATGGCATATTTTTACGCACCATATAATGCGTCTAAATATTTTGATTCCTGTTATAGATCTTATAGGTTTTCTGACATTGTGTTTCTGCGTTATTACTGATTATGTTCAGATCCATTAATTTTGTTATCAAAAGTTTAACGAGACTCTGTAAATATTTATGGTATTTTATCAGGTATCAGTTTCAGTTTGTAAAGGGACATTCCTTGCAGGGTATCTAATTGCAAAAACTGAAAGTAGCGTGTGCTGTAGAATCGGCAAGATGTTTATTTCTCAGTTTTTAATGCTTCAAATTAATATATTATTAATTGAGTTCATTTTAATAAAATGTTATTACCAATATGTTCTATTGCTTCAGTGAACTTGACCACCCAAACATTGTCCGTTACTATGGCGCCACGTACCGCTTCAAGGAAAAGGGTCGCCGTGACATGCAGTGGATCATGATCCTGGAGGTATGCAAGTACACGCTGAAGCAGAAGTTTGTCTCACCGGAGGTTGACAACCCGGGCAAGCTTGCGGCTAGTTCCCGTTCGCAGGTAGAGGCTATGTTGACACTGGCTGACTTCGCGCTTCAGCTTTGCAAAGGACTGAAATATATCCACGAGAAAGGATTTGTACACAGGAATTTGAAGCTTGAGAATATTTTGGTATGTTTTTCTTTCGCTGTGTGTAACTGAAAGTAAAAGAAATCAATTGCTACATAACTACCAGTCTTAAAAATGTAATGTACATATCAGATTCCCAGTGAGGGTGATAGAACACAGAGAGAGTTAAGGTCCACTAAAACGAAAAAACTTTTGTTTTCTTTTTAAACCCACGTGAAAGTTCAAAATGTTACGCCGCAGGGTAGCAATGGATAATGGTACAGGACATATATATGGGAATTTAACATTGGAAAAACACTTGAGATATATAAAAAATAATTGATCAACGGCCAATTAAGTATAATGTCACATTCATTCCCTCTATGCTGTCAACGCAGATTGCACAAGGTATACTCTTGGCCGATCTTTCATAAATGCTAATGGCGTTCTGAATCGAAGGGATTACGATTTCTTTAAATGTAACTTAAGCAATCAAGCCGGCTTTTGTTTTGTCTAATAGTGGATATTAAGGATTCTTTGCAGGATTGTGATTTGCTTATCATCCTCTGATGTGTACGTCATTGATGAGCTGCTGTATGCATTGTATATGTTGATGACTTCCGGTGCTTATAATTACAGGTGACAAACCAGAACCAGATAAAGCTGACAGGCTTCAGGCTTGCCAAGCCTATGACAGATATTGCCTTCAGCATCGTGGGAAGTCCTGTGTATATGGCACCCGAGGTTCTCCTTCAGGTGAGGCTTTTGGTGAAACACCACTGATGGCTTCACAGACAACTTAAAACATGAAGTTTATTTTAATACTGGGGATAAACTTCAACTTCCTCAAATACGAAGTAGTGTTGGAAGACCGAGATAAACTAAAATCAGCAAAATACGAAGTAAAATGAAAAGAGTTAGGATAAACTAGAAGTTCTTAAAATACATAGTTGTCTTGTTAAATTAAGATTAGCTAGAAGTCCCCGAATTACGAAGTTTATTTTAAGACATGAGATAAGTTCCTGGGTTAAGAATAGTAGTGAAAGACTTGAGATGTGGTAGTTGTCCCCAAAATAGCAAGTATATTGTAAGACCTGCGATAAGCTAGACGTTCCCGAAATACCAGGGATAAGCTAAAAGTCTCTGAAAAACTAGATATATTGTCAGACCTGGGATAAGCTATACGCTACTACAATAAGCTGATGAGTTATACCTGAGATAATCTAGACGCCCCTACAATAAGCTGTAAGTTCATACCTGGGATAAGCTAGACGCCACCACAATAAGCTGTAAGTTCATACCTGGGATAAGCTAGACAATGGCAACTAACATACAATTCATATTTACCTTGTGTAATGCCACAACTGATAGAAATCATCTGAAGTTCATACCATTACTGAGATGGTTTTTGTAAAAAAAATTTAAAAACTTTTTTTTACAGTTTGCTTGCATATTGGTGGCTAGGTTACCATTTGTGACACTGTGACATTCTGCGATAAATAAAACTACATTATAATAACTTATAACATCTTTAGCATTTAAAAAAAATACATTATGATATATATATATTTCTATATAAATATCTATTTATCTATTGATAACATTAACAAGTCAATGCTAATTACCATTCTTTCTTTCCTTCCTCTTATGCAGTCTCAGAACCACGACTTCAAAGCCGACATATACAGTCTGGCAATCGTGTTATGGGAGATGTGTTATGGGAGATGTGGTACGGGAAGGACGCTACAGACTACATCCAGAGTCAGTTGTTTGGTACCCTAGAGAGCGCAATAAAGGATGGACTCCGTCCCTCGCTGAAGCTGATTACCAAACCACCCGATCACTGGATCCAGCTGATTGAAGGCTCATGGGCGTATGAGCCAGAGATACGCCCATCTGTCGATAAACATTGCAGATTCTTTGAGAATTTTATTAAGGAGGCTCGGAGAATGTAGTGGTTAGAGGTAAAAGTAGGTCCTGTTTGGGATTCTGAAATCATACCAAGCAAACTGGTGAATGATTTATAGTAATATTCGTTCCATATTATTCAATGATTATTAGGAAGGCGCAGTGAATAAGTAAACATGATACTGTGTTTTTATCTTACAAAATAATGCTATGATTTCTTTGTGGTAGATGTCAAATGAAGGTTCTTTGCCTGAAGAATGCAGTGATGTAAGAAGGTACGTACCACTTGCTACACAGCACTGGTAGTAGGAAGGAATCAAGAGAGTTTCATAACAACAAATAGAAGAGACATTTTGGATAAAGTGATCGTCAAAGATTGAAATGTTTATAATAGAAATCATTTTAGTTTTGGACATTGTTTGTATATATGTTTCGCTAAATAATATTAACGTGCAACTCCTATACCTACTAATAGCTTTTACCAAATCGTGTACTATCTGTTTTTGTTAATATTAACTAGTATATTACCAAACTCAACTAATCAAATCATTTTTTAAAAAGTCTTAATACGATAGCCCTTATCGCACAACATCTAATTATCGGCTATTTGTTAAGATTTTGCTGATTTGTGACCAAAATTGTTCGAACCCTTGAAGATAGCTCGGAAATTCCTTTGGATTTGGACGTGGCGCCATACTCTTACCCCAAAATAGACCCTAACCCCGTTACCCAGATACAAAAAATCAAGTTATTCAAGTTATCCGGAAAAAGCCCATTTTTTTCTAGGGGGACCACCCTCGATTGCCGGGAAGGAAACGAGCTAGCTCCGAAATTTTTGTGGATTATTGCTCAGTATAAACTATTACTCAGTTGGTCACCCTTAACTAAACATTTCTCGATAAACAAACAAAAAATGAAGGGGTCCACCCTATATTTCAAACACGAAAAATAGCTAGCTCAAATATTTTTTGCGGATCTCTGTTCCAAATGCCAAATAAACCCTAAAAACCAATTTTGGAACAGTTCCAAAAAAAAAAAGGTTAAAAAAACGCCTAAAAGAATCGCAACTAAAGGGAGATAACGTCATTTTGCATGAGTTGCCAGCATTTCTCTCCTAAAAGTTTCCCTCCAATCTTTCTTTACACTGTTATCGTGTTGTCTTTCAGTTGACCTCTATAACATACAATAGTTAGTTTAAAGAAATCCGTTGTTCACGTTTTACGCGGAAAATCTTCTTGATTTAAAATCACCATAATTGGGACTTTAAATGACGCGGATGAAGGCTTTATATTAGAGTTTTCAGTTAACAATGGAACAGCGTTAAATGTTGATCTAGCGTCCACTTTAATATTAGTATATGTATGTTATAAATCCATTTAATGTTATTTCATTTACATATATATAGAATACACATATTTTAGTACAACAATTTAAAATAGCGTTATTACACTTGTTTAGGGGTAGGGTTGTATAAAATACTGTTGACATTTTACTGTCATATATACGAAAGTAAAATGTTAATTTTAGCATTATTTTATACATTCTTTATTTTGTTTGATGCATGAATCCATCCATTGAATCGTAATGCAGCTCAAAATAACGATAGACTTTATCAATAGGAATTATCTAAGACCCGTTGACGGTTCTTAAAGCAATATCAAGTTATTGCTCAGAGAGTTCTTTGTCTGTATGTAAGTAAACAAAAGTGCAAGTCGCCGTGGTTTGATATGTGTGTATTTGAGAAAGGTTTTTTTAAATTTACTCACAGAACGCCATAGCATAATATTTTATTCATGTTGTTAGAGAGTATTATATTATTTTAAAATATCTTTTTTGTTAAATGACCACAGAGACAATTAATAGACATATTCTGTAGAGAAGTAACCGTAAGGCTGTGTAAGGAGTATTACATTTATACACATGAATTTTATTACACATATCAATGGACATATGTACTGTTTACACAATAGGTAACATATGTAGGTATTTTCTTGAGTGTATGCAAAACCAAGATAATAAATATCTAATGTCCATACAGGCCTTGTTATCATTGTGTCGTCCGTGACCTTGAATTATTACATTTCAAAGACTGCAGAGAATTGACCAGGTTTAGGCAAATAGTCGTTTATGGGATTTGTCATTTCAGGATGTGCAATATTAGCAACTAAATATTAATCTGTACATTACCACTACATGAGGATGTGAGTTGGTAATCGAGAAAGTCGCTTTTGTTATTGACATGAAGCAGGATAAGGGTTAATGGCAGCTCGAACTTGTCCATTACTAAAAGTCATAAACCTGTTACACATCCCACGATCTTCCTTTATTGTAACTGTTATAAATTTGGCTACACGCTAGTAAACAAATAATAAGAGCAAATTTTGATATGTATATACTAGTATTATTATTCAAAAAATAATCTTGTCTTCTTAACAATAAAAAATCACCTCTGTACGATGACCTTATAAATATATATACACACACACGTGTGTGTGTTTGTTTGTGTGTGTGTGTGTGTGCGTGTGTGTGTGTGTGTGTGTGTGTGTATGTGTGTGTGCGTGTGTGCGTTTGTGTGTGTGTGTGTGTGTGTGTGTGTGTGTGTTTATGTGTTATTGTCGGTTGCTCTGTTATTTCTTTGGCTACTTTAAATCATTGCTTATTGTTTGCTACCAAAGTAATACCGGAGCAACCGACAATAACATACGTATATTTTTAACCCAACATAATATAAATATATATATTAAATCAAATAAAATTCATATGAACAGAACTTGCTATTTGAACAAACCACAATTTAAATATCTCAGAAAATTCTAAACTTAACTTGTGTCATTTTTATTAAAATATTTAAAGCAATGAGATAACTGTATGCATATACCCACAAAACAAATAACGAACCCCTAGGAATAGGAGCTTGCTAGAAAGTATCATAGGTCTACATAAATTTTCTTGCACCTCGCAATAAAAGTATGCTCACCGGCAAATGCAATTTTTGGATTATTTTTTCAGGCCCAACATGATAATTTCATTTTCATCCCCATTTGCAATTTTATTTATGCAACCTTCGTTGCAAATATCGAATTCATTACCAATTTCGAACGCTAAGAAGCTTTTCATTCAGTCCCTTAGTCAGAATATGTGGTACCCGTCTAGCAAACACTTACTTCAGAAGTAACTTCTCTGTAAATATGGGATATACTGATGACAAATTGATGCCAGATACTTGAACACTTTGATTTCAATTTAGCAAAAAACTATAACAGAAATTGCTGTGATATATAGAATTAGATAAAAGCTTATGAGAGATAACACAGCCCATTACCTAATTGGTTCAAGTCCCGGTCAGGGCTATATCTTTCATACGGGGATCTGTTGCGAGCTGTGCCGGTGGTTCTGCCTTGATATATGTCCACTGTCATTCTCAACTAATAGATTGTAGGACATCGCAAATATGACAATAATTTTGTTAGAGCGATGTAACAAATTAAACTGCAACCTCTGCTTAATATTTGTTTGCCTTTATCCTGCCAAGTACAAACTGATCAGCCAAAGGCAAAATAGTGTATATGTGAACTATTCTCTTCTATGTCCTTAGCCAAATCTTTAGCTAGCCCTGTATGTTGTTAGCATATATCTAAGGAAACAATAGTCGGATAGAAAGCGTTGAATTGGGAATGGTCAAATAGCAAACGAAGCGTTAGGAAATATGAGTGGTCACATAGCATTTAAATGGTTATTACATGTATATGCATTTCCAATAATGCTGTTGTTTTCAGCGCATTTTTTTGTGATATTAGTGGCAATTTTTATTGCTACCTCATGCAATTGTGTTTTTGCAATATTCTCAGGATACATGTCTTTTTTGCCATGTAGTGGTGATCGTGGCCGAGCTGTTAGTCATAGCGCAGGTTGGAGTTACGGTATAACTGAAAACTGGCATTTTGAGAGGTCTTCCAGCAGATTGGGATGCCAAACTGGCTCATCAGGATCTGCACTATTTGCCTTTGACTGATCAATATATGCTTAACAGGCTAGGAGTTTAATTTCCGCTTGATATTTGAGGCAGTTCAAACATCTATTTGGTTATTTTAAGGCGGAAGTTGGAAAGAAGAATAAAACATAGCATTTCAAAAGAAAACATCATTTGTTTTAGAGGTGATAAAATAAAACATATTTATTATTAATTCACAATTAATACATTAATGGCAATACAGGTGTAGCAAACAGTGTATCAAGCCAGATTTAAATACGTAGAGTAACCTCATGCTTTTGATAATTTTTAAACACTCCTGAAAACTGTTCCTGATTCACTAGAGCCCTATTCGGTTTAAACATGTAGGTTTCGTAGCACTTTAATTCACAACTGCCAATCTTTTAATTAACAAAACATAACTATGGCCTAACTATTACTAACATAACAATGTAGACATCGGAGACATACTACTTGCAAAAGACAGTTTGACTGTGTGCGGTGAATATGCCTCAGACAAATGACATGTTCCTTAAAACTATCTGCACCCCAGTTGGTCCTTTTGCCGACTGATCGTTCCAAGGCGGTAACCAATGGGTTTTCTTTGTGTATGTTTTATCTTGTCTCTTTGTGTTGTTGTTTTTTCTCTTTAAACTTTACCCTGTTTGCCTTTGTATAGATGTAGTTTAGATTTAAATATATGTTGTAATTCTTGTCTACCTGTTCATTATCACAACAGTGGTGCTTGGCAGTGTGGAAATTTTCTCCATGCATCTAATTAATCCTATTAGGAATGGTACGTTTATTTTCATTTTCACATACCTTGGATTTTGATTTTTTTTACTTGTAATTAACCAACCATGAATAGACTACTACAACCAAACAGTTATAATTCACCCATAAAATTACACAATGTGTGTATTGTGCATTTGTATGACAGTGCTGATGAAGTGTTTTAGGAAAAATGCTTCTATTCACGATTTAAACACACTGTATGTTCGATCTGATATTCACGCCTTACTTTGTACAGTTACAATTCTACCTTTGAAATCACTAGTTATTTTGCACAAGAAGGCAGATAAATAATCCGTTATATCGTGTGGCTTCCATCATTTAAAAGTACACTACACATACTTTAAGACCGCATATTGACTAACAGTCCCAACACAAACGACTAATTTATGGAAATGAAATATGTTAATAAACGGATTAATTTTATCGACTTTCCGAGTATCTTTCGTAACAAAAATATAATCATAAACATCCCCAATTAATTCGAAAACAAAGAAAATGCCGTGATTTGTTATAAGTACAAAAAAACCTTTAGAGGTCTTATTTTACTTAAAACCAAACAGTAGCAGACCTTTACCTAAATGATCTTTCTCAAGATTCTTGTTACTGTTCAACTTAACCTTTCTGTTTTTACCTTCTGGCTATTACATTAAGTGATTTAAACATCATCGATGACTTTTCTTTTTCTTATTTACCTATTTTTTAAAAATTACTTTGAAAGGGTCCGAAATATGCCAGATGAAATTGTCTTTGACCTTGAAAATAATTTATAAGATAATTAAAATCGCGTTAAATTCTACCGCTCCCATCCTTTCATTTTTTCCAAGAAAGCCTTTTATCACTTAATCTAAAACAGTCCTTTCAGACTATCTACGGGTAGTGGGGCAGCACTACTGTCAAAGGAAAAGTAAGACGCCTCCTTCCCGCCGCTAGTCAGTGGGAGACCCTTGGGCAAATTCGAGAACACACTTCCGCAACCACACCCATCCCGATCAGGGTAACGTGAGGTCATGGAAAGCAGGTAACTGATGTAATACGAAAGCAATCAGGAATAATTAATCATGGTTTCGTATTTCGTTGTGCTGAGCAGAAGATTCATTCAATGGTACAATGGTCAGGACAATCGCCCAGTATAGGCACTGCTCGGACAGATCGGAAACTGCAACCTACTGTCTGTACGACCGCAAAGAAAGCTATGGCAATACATCAAATTCATCAAACTACTGTCCGACAACCAGCAAAGAATAAACCAAAGAAGATAGCGACGTGGAACGTAAGAAGCCTGCACCAGAGCGGCAAATTTGAGAATGTTGAAAGTGAATTGAAGAGAATGGAGATTGACATCTTAGGGCTTGTGGAGGTGAGATGGAGAGGAGCAGGAGAGTTTACATCAGATACAAAATGATCTTTTCTGGTGGAGACAAACATCAAAGAGGAGTCGGTATAATACTCTCACCCAACATTGTGAAGACACTAAAAGGATACTGGCCAGTATCAGATCGGATCATGTCAGTGACTCTCAGTGCCAAACCTTTGTACATATGCATCCTACAGATATATGCTCCAACATCATACTATGACGATGACGAAATAGAAGTGTTCTATGAAAACTGGAAGAAACTCTGGAGCAACCAAAATCATCCGACGTCAATATCAAAATGGGCGATTTAATGCCAAACTAGGAAGGAGAATTAGAAACATTGTTTGCCCAAATGGGCTCGGTGAAATAAGCGTAAGGGGGAACGATTAGTAGAATGGTGTACGGAAAATAAATATATTGCAACAAATACATGGTATGAGAATCATCCAAGAAGAAAGTAGACATGGATGGGCCCAGGCGATAGACAGCGCAACCAATCGATTAAATACTGATCTAATCTCGCTTCCGTAATGCAGTCAAATCAGCAAAGTCTATGCCGGGAGCAGACTGTGGTAGTCCCTGGTGTATGCAAGTTCATCTTAAATTTCTTGAGAGTCCTTAAAAAGACAAAATATCAACCAAGTTATAATTTCAAACTGTTAAAGACGGACAGTGTACTCAAGGACAGTTTCTCAATGAATGATAGATTTTCGGCCTTGGAGGCGGTCACTGATGTGGAAAGTCAATGGGAACGGCTGAACAATAGCATCAAGAAGGTGATAGAAGAGGACATCCCTCTAAAACCTAAGAAAGAGCACACGAAATGGACAACACAAGAAATCCTCGACAAAGTGAACACCAGACGAAAAGCAAAAAATGATCCCACCAAGTATTTATCCATAGACAAAGAAATAAAGAAAATTAGTAGTAAGGCAAAAGAGGCATGGCTGAATGAGCAATGTCAGGAAATTGAGAGGACGAAAATAACAGATAGTAAGTACATGCACAGCAAGATCAATGACAAGAAATCATCTTCTAATAGCGGCTGTATAAAATTAAAGATGGGAATGCCCGTATGGATAAAACAGACATACAGAACAGATGAATACATCTTTTATGACGATGACAGAGGAAATCAGCCCGAGATTACCAAACCGATAGATGGACCGCCGATCTTAGCGGCAGAAGTTGAAAATGCCATCATGAGAAATTAACATAGGAGAGGCTGTAGGTCCGGATTCCATATCAATTCAAACGTAAGAGGCACCTGACAAAACAGGTATTAATAAGCTTTCTGTTTTTCTCAACAACATCTACGACACTGGAAAAATACACACAGACATTCTTATCTTCACATTTATCACAATCCCCAAGACAAACATGATAAATTAACATAGGAAAGGCTGTATGTCCGGATTCCATATCAGTTGAAACGTAAGAGGCACTTGACAAAACAGGTATTTATAAGCTTTCTGTTTTTCTCAACAACATCTACGACACAAGAAAAAATACCCACAGACATTCTTTTCTTCACATTCATCACAATCCCCAAGACAAACGACTGTGAGTGCCACAGAACGATCAACCTGATGAGCAATACCTTGAAGTTCCTACTGAAAATACTAATGACAAGACTTCGAAACAAAAAGACCTGATATATCAGAAGCACAATTTGGATTTGGCGCAGATAAAGGAACAAAGAATGCTATATTCACAATGACAATGCCGACAGAAAGATGTATAGAGATGCAGAAAGAGATCTACATTTATTTTATTGATTTCTCAAAAGCGTTTGATAAAGTAAGACATAAAGAACTATTCCAAATGCCAAATAAAGTAGACATTGATGGGAAAGACCTTAGAATTCTGAGCAACCTATATTGGAGACAAAAGGCGATGGTTAAAAAAGATGGAGAGCACAGTAAGGAAACTATGATAAGAAGAGGGGTCCGTTAATGGTGTGTTATGTCGCCAGATTTGTTCGACCATTATAGCGAAAGCATACTGAGATAAATTGAGGACATCGACGGAATAAGTTTGGGTGGACACAACATTAACCATCAAAGTTATGCGGATGACATTGTGTTGATTGCACAATCCGAAGAGACCCTCCAATACATGCTGGATACTTGGCGGATGCAAGTGAAAGTAAAAGACTTGCTTTTAACATACTAAAAACGGTAAGCATAACAGTATCCAAGAATCCCAAAGTTCCAACATACAAGCTACAAAGTCGCGGTGTTCGATTTAGACAAGTTAATCGATTCAAATATGTGGGCCACTTGATGACATCTGATGGAAAGTGCACTACTAAAATACGAAGGCGCATAGCGCAGCCAAAGTCGCCTTCAAGAGACTGTCATCAATCAAGACCAACAGAAACATTAAAATGGATACCAAATTTACAATACTAAAAACGTGTGTGGTCTGTTTTATATGGTAGTGAGTGTTGAACAATCATCAAAAGCACGAGGAAGAGACTGGTGAGCAGGACAGCACTCAGTTGGTAGGCTGGTAGTGGTGGGCAGGGAAGCACTCAGCTGGTAGCCTGGTAGTGGTGGGCAGGACAGCACTCAGCTGGTAGCCTGGTGGTGGTGGACAGGACAGCACTCAGCTGGTAGCCTGGTGGTGGGCAAGACAACACTTAGTTGGTAAGCTGGGGGTGGTGGATAGGACAACACTCAGCTGGTAGCCTGTTGGTGGGCAGGACATCAGCTGGTAGCCTAGTGGTGGACAGAACAACACTCAGCTGGTAGCCTGGTGGTGGTGGGCAGGAAAACACTCAGCTGGTAGCCTGGTGGTGGTGGGCAGGACATCACTCAGCTGGTCTCCTGGTGGTGGTGGGCAGGACAACACTCAGTTGGTAGCCTGGTGGTGGGCAGGACAACACTCAGTTGGTAGCCTGGTGGTGGGCAGGACATCACTCAGCTGGTCTCCTGGTGGTGGTGGGCAGGACAACACTCAGTTGGTAGCCTGGTGGTGGGCAGGAAAACACTCAGCTGGTAGCCTGGTGGTGGTGGGCAGGACATCACTCAGCTGGTCTCCTGGTGGTGGTGGGCAGGACAACACTCAGCTGGTAGCCTGGTGGTGGTGGGCAGGACAACACTCAGTTGGTAGCCTGGTGGTGGGCAGGACAACACTTAGCTGGTAGCCTAGTGGCTGAAATTTATTGTCCTGCATTTTTGTAGCTACAGTGCTATGACACAGCACAAAGAGGGTTCAGAAACACTCAGGTGCCAAAAAAGCAGGACAGTGAAAGTGCGTAAATCACCTGGTGATGGGAACCAAAGGAAAATAAACAATGTTCCAAAACTATTCATAAAATTTCTTCACAAGAATGACATAAATATATATATATATATATATATATATATATATATATATATATATATATATATATATATATATATATATATATATATATAACTGTTTTGCTTTATATTAAACTGCTTATTAATATATCATTTGCTTATACGAAATTTACATTTTATCTGAAGTAAGATCTCAGTGTGAGGTTTATTAGAAAATTAAGGTTTTGTCCGGGAGACAAGTCCATATACATTTTATTATAATTGTTTAGCGAAAAAGCTATTACTGTACATAAACAGACCAGGTACTGGTGATCATGGTTTAATTATGCATGTGATCTATGTGGGATGTCATTAGATAAATTCTAAAATCACATTGTTTATTACAATAATTTTGACAAAATGCTACAAACAAGCCACAACAGATACGGATATGAATGTCCAGAGGAGAGGGACTACTTTTCCTATTGGCACCCATCACCATGGAAGGATATCGCTATTCTGGCAGAAAATAGTTCCATGTGCTGGTATGTGTTCTGCCTTCAGACATATTGCTTATTCTATGAAAAGTTATGTAGTGTTGTAGTAAAGTTTGCAGGATGAACAATATTTTAAGTTAAAACATAAATGAACATTTTACCATTTGCAGACACAGCAAAAAAAAACCAACAAAAATATGAGAAAGTCTAATCAGCATACCTCCTGAATTGTTCAAACATGAAAGCTGTTGTTTACTGTCATCTATGAAACAAAATATATTTGTTTCAAAAGCTGCAAAAGTATTGGAATGATGAGTCACTAAATCAACTATTCCTTTTTTACTATACTTTTTAACAAAGCTAGTGAATGATAAAATGAATAATAAAATGAGAGGACATTTAGTGATTTTTATCATTCTTCCACTACCTACCCACAATACACGTACTGATTATTGAATAAAAAATAAGATTGGTTATGGCAACAGACCAGACACGAGAAAGTGTCGAGCAAGGATCCGGTCTTAATACTGGGGGAATAGTCAGATCGACATTAAACTTTCTTGCAGCTGAGCAATCCAGTGAAGGACCCAAATCAAATTATTATTAAAAAATTATGTTTTTTTTTTTTTTTTACAAACAACAACGATAAACCAACGTGCAGGTATCAGCTTCAGGTATACACAATTAGGCCATGCACTTACGACGACGCAACTACCTACAATAAAAAGAAGAATATTAAATTACATTGTAAAAAATCTAATAACACTTTCAACATGCAAAACCACACAAACTTGCAGAAACTTAGTTTACAGTGGCATATATAACAAGGAATTTCAGTCATTACCAGTCATCGTGTAGCAGGTAAGATTTTTAAGATTTACACAACCTATCCTAAAATTCGGATAACTCAGACTTCAGATATCTCAAACTATTTTCTACGGTCCCTTGAAATTTGAGATAACGAGAGTTGACTGTATTTGCATTTTCTAAGGACATGGTATAAAACCAAAGTAACAAATGATAACTATTTTTTAATGTTAAATAAAAGTCAAATTAACAGGACGGGGTGGACAGCCTCTAACATACAAGTGGACACTGCCATACTTTCCTTCAGGTCATAATCAAAGATGTGTTTTCAGAATCAGGTAACACAAATACAACCATTTCCCATAAAAAGTCACCAAAGCCCCAAATTCTCAGTTATTGTTCAACTTTGACAACCTGATGACAATCTTATGTCACAAATTGCAGTAGTTTGCATAATATCACTAATTGCAATAGTTTGTATAATTTCACAGTAGTTTCCATATAAACAATCTTTCTGGTATGCATCTGTTTACTGAATACATTTGTTATATGAACTACTTAAATACTGCTTACATTTGTTAAGACACAACTTCAAATTATTTAAAAGTAAATCTGTATTTTTGTCCTGAAAACATTGTCAGCAAATTATCAGATATCAAGTCACATACAAGATGAGTTAGGTGTTTATGTTGTCATGGCAGACTGTCATCTTTGGTGGGTGCATCCTTCTTATTCCTAATCTGAAAATAGCACAGGTGCCATTATACTGCTTCATGATAAATCACTCCACTGACTGCTTAGCCTTCAACTGTAAATGTTCCAGGTTAAGAACTTAATCTGGGAAGGTCTTTCAGCTGACCTGTGTTGGGTCATTGGTTCTACCCAGACATTTTTCTGGGGTGTTTCTCCACTGAAATTGCTAGACATCACTGTATTGATCATTATTGGTTGCTGCAACGTTTGTCATAAACAAAAATCAAGATTTTTCTTAATTTAACATGACTTTTAAGTACTAATGCTAGTTTTTATAATTTGGTTTAATTTTTATTGAGTTATGACCTTTTGTTATATAGATTGATCAAACATATAGTCTGTGATATTTCTTGTGAATCATTTGACGGATTGAAATGCAATGTCAAGACATTACTTGGCATGGTTACAATAACTTTGACAAAGCAGAATCCTTGGTTACTCATCATCTTCTAGGATAATAATTATTGGTAAAACAATTTGCTCCATCAACAAAAGACTGCCATACACTTTACCTAGTTTAAAGAATCTAAGCTGTATACCTCACAAGTAATTGTTAATTTGTCCTCGTCTTTTAACTGTTTATATTTGTTCAGTGGTCCTATGTCACTTAATATTGTGCAGGTATTACATCAGCAAATTGTTTATTTGTCCACATCTTTTAACTGTTTATATTTGTTTAGTGGTCCAATGTAACTAAATATTGTGCAGGTATAACATCAGCAAGAGTATTTGTTTATTTGTCTTTATCTTTTTACTGTTTATATTTGTTTAGTGGCCTAATGTAACTAAATATTGTGCAGGTATAACATCAGCAAATTGTTTATTTGTCCACATCTTTTAACTGTTTATATTTGTTTAGTGGCCCAATGTAACTAAATATTGTGCAGGTATAACATCAGCAAGAGTATTGTTTATTTGTCCTCATCTTTTAACTGTTTATATTTGTTTAGTGGCCCAATGTAACTAAATTTTGTGCAGGTATAACATCAGCAAGAGTATTTGTTTATTTGTCCTCATCTTTTAACTGTTTATATTTGTTTAGTGGCCCTATGTCACTAAATATTGTACAGGTATAACATCAGCAAAAGTATTTGTTTATTTGTCCTCATCTTTTAACTGTTTATATTTGTTTAGTTGCCCAATGTAACTAAATATTGTGCAGGTATAACATCAGCAAAATTATTTGTTTATTTGTCCTCATCTTTTAATGTTTATATTTGTTTAGTGACGCTATGTAACTAAATATTGGGCAGGTATAACATCAGCAAAAGTATTTGTTTATTTGTCCTCGTCTTTTAGCTGTTTATATTTTTAGTGACCCTATGTAACTAAATATTGTACAGGTATAACATCAGCACTGATGACTATGATTCTTACAATACCAATGGCAGCTCAAATGGGGAGAACTCACCTGTGAAGGAGAACAGCCAGGTAGAGGTGGTGACAGGACAGAAACTCCAGATAGCCCTCAACACCGACCAGACTGGAAGGGTATTCCAAGTGAATGCCAATTTAAACATCTCATCCTATATGCTTGTAATTCTTTTTCATAACAATGGTGAAATTTGGTGACATTTAGATATGACTGGTGAACTGTAGATTGTAGGATAGTTGCCCCATTGGAAAATTGTTCATTTAAGACTATTGTCTCTTAAAATCTGTTAAGATGATTTACCCTACGACAGTTGCCACTTCGAATGTTTGTCCTTTATAATGATTGCCTTTAGGATTGTAATCCCTAGAAAAACAATCCTAAGGGACAATACTCAGACATGTGATCTTTCCCGATTTCCCTGAGAGACTCCCGATATCAGGGGTCTGTCTCACACCTCACGAAGAATACCCTGTGACAACTTTTTGATATCACGTTATATCATCATCCGGGTAATCCGCTCTGACGTCAATATCTATTTTAGCAGAGATCACGATCTTGCTTATTTATAGATTTTAAAGAATGAACAATTAGAGTGATTTTTTTTGCCACCTGTACTGTCAAACAATGAAGGTAGTCTATAAAGTTGTCTCTACTACGACTAAAGTATGAGTTTTGCAGAAATGATTGCATTGGTAAGATATTGTTATATGTATTTGATATAGGGAAACTCTTGGATACCACCTTTAAGGGCTGTAATCCTTGGGGGGGGGGGATGGGGGGGATCCTAAGGGACAAAAATCCTTAGGGACAACAATGAACGTTCTAAGGTGGACAAAAATTTCTCCCATGAAATTTCCATGTCTCTTCATCAAATGAAACGCATTGAAGATTTCATTATGATCAATGGCCCAGCAGAAAGTCAAAGCCAGAAGCAAGTTTTACACAATATATTTTATTTAAAATAATGTTACCATGTTACCATTTATTACAATATTTATATTTAAATACTAAAATTAACTAAATTTAAGTCAAAGCTGATCCAAGGTCTATTGAATTAGTCAATATTATCACTACAAATTCAGAAAAATACATAAACTGTAATTCAAAAGGTATATTGCTGTTATTTAAAACTTTAGTTCACAATTAATATTTTCATCTTGAAGGTCTTAACAGGTATAATGTAAAAAGACAACAACCCTATTTATTAAAGCTAAAAATATTTGAGAATGTATCAGTCCTAAAATATGACCATCACATGTTACAATTTAAAGTCTTAAAATGATGAATTTCAAAGAAGTGGTCTCAGAGTGGAATACCACAAAAAATCAAGAGTTTTATTTTTGCTTCTTTAATTTAATAGCCTTTTATTGACTTATTATTCAGCAGATATATGCAGACGTTATTCTAAGATAGTCTGTGATGGCTATGTGCAGGTGAAAACGTATGTTGAAGAAAGTTTTTTGTATTGATCTTTTATTGTGTTCTCTGTAATAAATTAACTATATGTACTTATAGGACCGATCTCATGCCTTTATTCTGATGCCTCGTCCAAAGTATTTGGAAGCCTACCGCATATACAACGTGAACGTTCGTGGGAAACGTGGCAACATAGTCCAGGTGTACCCTGCCGTGGAGTATGACTTCGTGCCCAACAATCTCATAATCAATCAGAATGACTTGGTTCATTTGCAGTGGACAGGTGGGTGTTTATACTTACCAGCTAAGCAGGAAGTAATTAGGTTTTAAACAAAAAGTGTAGAACCTTGCCAGTTTGCCCTGGGAACAGTCTGGTCTGTTCTGGTTTGATTTTCTAGCAATATATAACGTAATAAATGAAGGTTATTGTAAGTAGACAACTAAGCGTAAATATGTGCTATGAGCCGATGTAGCAGGAAAATATTTAGTCATGGTTGGGTATTGTCCACATTGCGAGAATAGGTTGCACATTAAAGTTTCAGTATAAAAATTGAACCAGGTGTAGTGTCCCTTGATAGCCTTTCACATTCATAGCTGTATCAACAGCAATAAGTGCATGCATGTTTAGATAGGTATGTTTTATTTTATGATCCCAACTGTTGAGATCTTCAATACAATATGAAAAAGTCATCCAAGTTGCTGGCAGGTCTTGTTGACAATTCTGATTGTCTGCTATGTACACTGTATCTGAAATAGTACTTTTAACTAAAACACCCTAACATCATCTACTAACCTTTGTTACCAGAATTTCATAAAAACATTCCTTGGCTGCAAATATTACTTCAACATAAATACTTGTTTTATTTTTTCATACATTTTTTATCGTTATACATACATGCACACAGGTACACATACACATAACTAACTATTATATGTATATTTCCAAAGAATGGAGGACATAAATATAATTATATAAATTCTTCATATTCTGTAACTACGACAGAATATGCAGCTACTTGTCTTATCATAACTAGAATCTTTGAAATCATTTAACTGGATCATTAATACTGCATAACTTTATTGGCATAAAGTCACTTTATTTAAATCGTAAAAACATATGGTCTTGCCAAAGATATACTGTACTGTTCAGTATGCTGTACCTTTTATCATACATAGAATTCTTCCCTCAAATAGACTTAAACAGTTATCATACATAGAAAGTATTTTTATGCACTCACTGATTGTAGGTTCCAACACCCACAACAATGGGCCAGATGCAGGGGATGGCCAGCAGGGAAGTGATGGTCAGGGAGCTGCTGGTAGGAGGTGTTTTTTTGTTTCATCACACCGACACTCTTATGGACATATTGGTGTGTCCAACAAATGGTTGGTGAAGGAAGACCCAAGACATATGTCTGGGATAAGCTCTGATTCGCTGAAGGTCAGCTAAAAGAGCTCTGGACAAGAAAGTTGTCACCCTGTCCAGGACTTGAAGCCACTGGGTGAAAAGCTGTAAAGTACAGCAACAAGTCAGTGACTATCACTGCAGGACCATGGGCGCCTCATGTAGATAGGATGTAGGAACACTGTTGCTGTACACAGTCATGTGTCCCCGCTAGACTATTTTTCACTGTATGTGTCTTTAAACAAGCTCCTGATTTAGCCATAAATGGGTCTAGATACAGACTGTAGATGTGAGCTAGGAACCAGGTAAATAAGCAGAAACTGACAGTTCAACTTGTAAAACCAACACTTGAATCAGTCAAACTGAAATTAAACCATCTAATGAGTCATTGAAACAAGCCCAAATCAACATTTCAACCAGATATAGCATAACATCTCAGGTACGGGAGGCCCCGGGTTTGATCAAGGGCTGCGAATACCAAAGTCATTAAAAACGGTATTGATGAAGCTCCATTGCTTACACTCAAGCAAATATAATGGTAGTTTCATGACTGGTTGGCCCGGTGTCAGGATAATGTGATTGGGTGAGGTATCATGCCAGGTGTTCACGGCATGCTATACACAGTGAAGGCAGGACTATATCTGTTTCAAGTGGATACTCTCTCCAGATAACTGAAAAACTGTTGGTGGGACGATAAACTCAAAAAACATAAACAAACGTAACATCTGACCAGCCAACACTAACATTTAAATCAGGTTTTTGGACATTTGAACCAGTGAAATAAAAATTTAAACCTTCCCAACAGACAATTTAACCTGTCCATATTTGGCCATTTACAGATGATTTTTTCTTTCTCAGGTACTGACAGAATCAACATTGCCCAGATTAAAGATCTTAATGAAAACTTCCCTCTGCCATTTGAGCAGACAACCATGTGGAAGAATGCAGAAGTGATGTGGATCGAACATGGAAAGACTGACATTTCCGCCAAAGATCTGGCACTGGGGTTTTCTTCCTCGGGATATTACAGGTAGCTCAATAACTCTATTGTTTCAATTTTAATGTCTTTTATTAAAGATCACCTATTTCAAAGCTAAACAAATTTCACTGTTAAACTACCACTATTTATTTTTAGAGAATACTAGGTAGTGTCAAATAGAAGAAAATATTATCTCACGAGGCTGAGACGAATGTTTATCTTGAGGCTTCTGTGCAATTTCGGTTTGTCATGCCGGGAGATAACATTTTCTTGTTCAACAATTACCTAGTATTGTATTTATTCTGGCATCTGGTTCATAAGCAAAGTGTTGTTTAATGTTTAGATCTCTTTTTGTTTTTTCAAAAATGCCATTTTAAGTTTGGGTATTATGTTTTCATACACGCTTAACTAAAAAAGCAAAATTAAAAATCCTTCGTAAAATATCATCCGTAAAAGACGTAAATATAGGTAAACCTACTCGTAGCCAAAGTCATTTAAACTTCATAGTAGGTGCAACACTGTATCTTCAAACATAAACTAAACCATGGGTGGGTGGGGTACAGTCAACATATTTAAGTTTTGGCAGGACCCTTGGATTGAGTTTCATTTTACATTGTTATCTGTGACTGAAATAGAGAATACACATTCTATTCCAGCACTATCTCAAATCCAATTGCACATGCTCGCTTTATCCTGTGAATAACACAAAGTACTGCTGTTTCGAAGCCCAAATTTACAAACTGACACAGATAAATGATGTGTAGTTTTTGTAGAACTTACGTCACCACATAACACATTATATGACGTGAATAAAAAAAACAACAAAGGATTTTAATTCTTCTTTGCCATGGTATTTTTATTGTAAGCTGTTTCGTCCTGTAATATCCTGTAATATCTTAAAGTTTATATGATTTGATAATGTTTGTAACTCCAGGTGCTGCAGGGAATTTATGGCTATGCATTTAAAAAGTAGTCTTTTGGATGCATGCGACAGGTTTATCACTCTGGTGTTCGAAAAAACAAATGTTATTACACCTGGCTTTATATATCTAATGTTGGATGTGATGATAAGAGGAGAATGTAATGTTTGCAGTGCCTACAGATAGTCCTAAAGCAGTCATAGCATTTATTGGAATTTTGTTGAAACAATCATACATAAAGTGTTTCTTGAAATGCATTAATATATAAAATACTATAAGTACAATGCAGTTTGCTGAAAAGGGAGTTAAACAAAATTCAGCCCTTTCTCGGCCATGTTCAGTCATGCAAAAACATATAAATACATATAACAGACACCATCTACAAAAAGATTGTGTGCTTTTTGAGTAGACCTTGTTTCAAAAGCCATATAGTATGTCTTGCTTTAAGCCCATTTGCACAGGTGAAATTACTGTTTACTGTGAAATGGGGATGACCTCTACAAAGAGTTAGTATGGTAAACATTTGATTACATCACAAAGAAACAAAGGATGATTTCTAAGCTACAAGTCAAGTTTGTTTAAATATACTGGTTTACTAATCAGTGCAAGTATAAACCACATGCTTTATTGTGTTAATATTTGTTATAAATGGCTCTAGGTATGAAGAGAAACTGTTGAAACAGATGGACGAGATGCATACAAATGGGCAGGACTATTACTTTATAAGACCTGTAACCACCCTTACGTTAGCGACATATACTTTCTGTTACAAGACAAACACTTGTTTAACTGGCCCATTCCTATTTAAAACAAACTGGGTAGGCCATACAATTACTTTTAAAAGACTGATGAACATGAGAGGCTAAAGTAACAACAGAGATATCAAACGCCAGGCAGAGTGATCAAAAGCCAGGTAGATTGTATGGATAAAGACACTAAAGTTACAACAGAGAGATCAAAAGCCAGGTAGATTGTATGGATAAAGACACTAAAGTTACAACAGAGAGATCAAAAGCCAGATAGATTGTATGGATAAAGACACTAAAGTAACAAAAGAGAGATCAAAAGCCAGGAGAGATCAAAAGCCATGTAGATTGTATGGAAGAGGACATGGGGTAGTTTGGTATTTAGCCAAAGGATGCAAATAAGAGACAGTTACGGTGCAGAAAACATTAGTAACCATCACTAGTCAATAATACAGCAGGTAGAAGAAGCGGGACCGTTCTGTGAATGGTTAGAGCTATTTCACTGACCTTAGTGACAACACAGTCTCGTATGCAAGTATTATCAACCTTTGATGTCACAAAAACAAATGAGTAGGTTTGAATGAATGAAACTGCATATTTGTTAGAATATTTACCTATTGAAGACAAGTTGCATATACAGGCAAGTTTTGAAAAGAATGCCATCAAAAATATGTTGTACAATTAAGTACTTCAAGCGTGACTACTATGCCAGGCCTTGTTATTGTAAAAAATGTTGACAAGTTTTTGCTGCCTTAAAATGTATCAGCTTGTCCAGACTGTGATATTTATATTATTTCAGGTGCTTTAAGAAGTCTTCATGTCCGGGGATTCAACACTTGAACTACATTGTAGAGACTCAGCAGACGAAACTAAACAAATTGCTGGACAATGCTTCTGCCTCCTACAAGGGGGCTGTCCTGAAATTCAAGAAAGGGATCTATCATTACATGTGCACTCGCAATAATAATTTCACTAACAGATCCAATAAGGGCACCATTCAGGTAAACTGAATCAAGAGCAATGAAACTCTGATTTTAAAATTAAGGACAAAAAGATCAAGTTTAGTTTTGATACAAAATCTCCACATAGTATTGTTTTGAATGTTTATGGAAGAGGAATATTAATTATTTATCAATTCTTTACTATTTATCAATAATGATTATATCTCTTTTCCAACATGCAGTTGTTTTGAACGTTTATGCGTGTGTATAAAGTACATTGTGAATTTCCTTAACACATGATTTGGTTATACTAGACATTAGTAGTATAATTTGAACTAGTTGTCATAAATTTATTTAAATTTATACATGAAAATATGCTTCAAAATTCTACCTTGGGTCACAGTTGAATTTATTATACCATTAATAATCTGCAATAACGTTGTGTGTCATATGTTTGTGTGTTTGTGTGTATTGCATGGCAGTCCTGTTATATTTTCACTCATTTCTAATACAATTGTTATATTGTTCTATTTTGTAAGCTTATATGAATTGTATATAACTTTGACTAGAGGATGACCTTAATTGCCAAGTGCATGTAACAAGTACTATTTATTACCTCATGGAGACTCAGTATACCAGGTCTAATAACAAGGAAGCCAGTGTGTGGATTCTTGTGTTTCAAACTTGCCTCGGTAAAATCTTAAATAATAACACAGCTTTATTTGTCATTTTTCAATTTGTTGTTTATGCTTGTCTTAGTTAAGTACATGTATATTCATATCCTAGTCATTATAACTCTTTTGTACATGTGTGTATATTTATTTTTGTCAGCCATAATCCATTTATAAAAATTGGATCTCTTTTAAATGTGCCTTTTCATAATTATATATATTTTTAACTTACCACATGAAAAATGTTTGTTTTTTTATGCTAAGCATTCCAATAAACACAATATGGTCTAACTTCTTTCTGTAAATGATGTTGCTATACTGGAATCACCTAGTTAATCAATTGATCAGTATGCGATTGATCAGTATGCGATTGATCAGTATGTGCTATTGCTGGAATACTACTTTTTTTTCTCATACTTGTATTAGTCTCTTAAACTAGGTTTTTTGAACAAAACAACAAATTAAAGATGTGTATGTCACCTTTGATCTACCCATCATATGAGGCCGGCTTTTGGGGTCTGCTAATGAAACAGGTAGACTTATTGATGTCTAGTAGGGCCATAACCCCTTGTATGGTGCTATAAATCTGTATCATAGTTTGCAAAAACTGTAAAATACAGAATGCAAGTCTCTGTGTTTGGTGACTTACTTAAGGTAAAGCAAGTGTAACACACACATACAAAATAAGAAAACTGACTAAGTTGGTTTGTTGTATGCGTTAAAGGTGATATTTGACAGTTTTAACCAAATGTTGTTTTTTTTCTGAAATTAACAAACAACTCATTCTTACTTGAAAAGGTCCTGCAAAATGCTGTTCATTTTTGCCCTAAACCTGTGTGAACATTTAAGCATTATTCTACATTTATCGTTACAAAACAGGTATTTTCTGCTTGAGCCACACTGCAATTAGCTATTTTTAAACCAAGAAAACCACATGACCACATTTTTTGTGATCACAATATATCATCAATTTATACATTCTAATAAATAGGTAGTGTTCAAAATTACCTCTACTTAGACTAAGGTATGGGTTTCAGCAAAAATTATACCCCAATGCTCCCAAAGTATTGATAAGAGATATTGTTTTATATATTTCATATAAGCAAACGTTTCGATACCACATTTTGGTTTTGCAAAATTTTAACAGAATTAATGCTATTATTGGAAACCTATGAAAGCATTTAGACAATACAGCCAGACCCTTTCTTGGGTGGTTTGACTCAAACTTTACCAAATATAAAAAAATCTGTTTACATACTAAACTCATTCAACATACTGATTTTCCCATTTTTCTTAAGTGTACCAGATTTAAAAATGACGAACTCATGATAACTATACATTTTATTTCGAAGTTGCCAAAAACGTTCTATACAGTATTTTGTTTGATCTTGCCAAAAAGTAAATACTTTTATCACAAGGGCTTGCCTTTTTTTTACTTTGAATATACCTAGTAATAAATTTGTTATCAAATTTACCACAAATTTATAAATAAAAATAATAAAAACAACAACACACAATTTATTCCTCCAAATCCAGTATCAGAAATAATTGTCAAAGTGAAAAAGTAATAAGAGCAAGAGCTCCATGATGTCCATATATCGCTCACCTGAGTGTCGTAGACATTAAGCCCTTGTGGCTATGCTTTTTGACAGATCAAAGTTCTTTTATCAAGCTACAGAGCCACACAGGAAACATGTTCACCAAATATCAAGGCTCTAGCTTTTGTAGTTCATACAAGAAGATTTTCAAAGCTTTGTATATAAACAATGGTTACGCCCCTGACCGTCATGCTTTTTGACGATCAGAATCATTTTAACAATCTTCATACAAGGCCACCCACGAAAATGTATACCAAATATCTAGGCTATAGCTCTTGTAGTTTCTGACAAGAAGATTTTCAAAGTTTTCCAATATAGCCCTATATTGAAAATGACCACACAACTGGCGGCCATGTTTTTGATGGATCAGAATTTCAGTGTTTTTCAATCTTGATTGATACAGGGCCACTCAAACAAAATGTATACCAAATGTAGAGACCCTAGCTCTTGTAGTTTCAGTCAAGAAGATTTTCTAAGTTTCCTATATAGATATATATGAAAAAAGGTCACGCCCACGCCCCTGACGGCCGTGTTTTTGAAGGATCAGAATTATTATTTTAACAATCTTGATACAGGACCACACCAGGAACATGTGTATTAAATATCAAGGCTCTAGCTCTTGGAGTTGCTGGCAAGTTTTCGTATATAGCCTTATATGAAAAATGGCCGCGCCCCTGGCGGCCATGTTGTTTTGAAGATCAGAATGCTTTTAAAAATCTTGATACAATGCCTCTAAAAGAACATGTTTACCAAATATCACGGCTCAAGCTGTTGCAGTTTCTGACGTTTGCATATACAGCCATATATATGGAAAATTACCATGCCCCGGCGTCCATGTTTTTGTCAGATCACAATTCTTTGAACAACCTGACACAGGGCCACCCAAGGAACATGTGTACTATTCAATCTTGATTGATACAGGGCCACTCAAACAAAATGTATACCAAATGTAGAGGCCCTAGCTCTTGTAGTTTCAGTCAAGAAGATTTTCTAAGTTTCCTATATAGATATATGTGAAAAAAAGGTCACGCCCACGCCCCTGACGGCCGTGTTTTTGAAGGATCAGAATTATTATTTTAACAATCTTGATACAGGACCACACCAGGAACATGTGTATTAAATATCTAGGCTCTAGCTCTTGGAGTTGCTGGCAAGTTTTCGTATATAGCCTTATATGAAAAATGGCCGCGCCCCTGGCGGCCATGTTGTTTTGAAGATCAGAATGCTTTTAAAAATCTTGATACAATGCCTCTAAAAGAACATGTTTACCAAATACCACGGCTCAAGCTGTTGCAGTTTCTGACGTTTGCATATACAGCCATATATATGGAAAATGACCATGCCCCGGCGTCCATGTTTTTGACAGATCACAATTCTTTGAACAACCTGATACAGGGCCACCCAAGGAACATGTGTACTATATATCAAGGCTCTTGCTCTTGTAGTTTCTGACAAGAATATATTCTAAGTTTTTGTATATAGCTCTATCTATGGTAAATGACCATGACCCTAGCAACCATGTTTTGCCGGATCAGAATCAATTGAACAATCTTCGTAATTTAGTGATGTATGTAGCGCTTAAACAGGAAATGCACACCTTAAATTGGTAAAATTGTGTAACTCAAGTATGGCCAAGTATTTTTTTCATACACTGAATTTTTTTATTATTATACCACTAGCTAGAGGTAGAGTGTTGTGATCTACGTCTTACCTGGTTGTTTTAGAGTGATGGTGTAAGTTAAATAGCACAATTTTCAATTAATTCAATAATTATTCCAATTCATCACAAATAATAGTGAGCTTGATGGCAATATTTTATGAAAAAATGTGCGTGGATATTAAAGGTTATGTTCATTTACACGTTTGATTGAGAAGACCATAGAGGCCGCACAACATGGCCTATGTCTATTCAAGGTAATGTGTGACCAATAAAATAGTTAATATATGTGTATTTAAGTATCGTTTATAAACTATACACAATACATCTTATATTTAAACAATAATTACAAATTGTTTTATTGGCTCTAAATACTTTGATATTTAACCGTAGCTGTGATGAGTATACATCAGGACTAGCTGTGTCGTTTATGATGTTGATTAACCGCCAACTAAGTGTCTTTGTACGTCAATTAAGCATCGGAATTAAAATATATTCACAAATAATTTTATTTATTTCTTTCCGTTGACCAAAGCCACTAATTCTTAACAGTCAGCTCATTTTAGTTCTATATACCGCTTGATCACAATTTTTCTATTAAATCTTGTTATGCAGTGCGACACTGCCCCACCTTTTCTCTATTTTTTATTGGGCGACTTAATGGCGAGCTTCCTGGTGACGCAGATCTCTGTTTCAGGAAGATGTCACGCCTTAACAATTATCATAGAAGACGAACCCAGTTTAAAATTCTAGTTTTATGAAAAGAATTTACCTCGCGGTTTTAGATCTAAGTATATCCAAAGGCATATGGTTATTTCCGTTTACCATTAATGCATAATTTTGCTCATCTTTTTGACTATCACAGAGTGAGCTGTTTTCTATGTGTACTTTTGTGCAGACAAACACGTAAACAAAGTCAGTTTTAAAAAGTTTCTCGGGAAATATAAAATGCTACAAGACATTCCAAGGCACGCATTTTTAGAAGACTAGCTGACTTAAATACTCAACATTTTTATTGATTTATTTGCATAGTAAAGTTAAACATAATCTGAAATAATAGTGTTTCTTATGCTGTAACAAATTTAGATCCATCTGATAATTGAACAATATGTATCACGGGAAATACACACAATAAGTTTGGAAACAACTAAATCTGGTGAAAAAAATCAAAGATCCGTCAATAAACAACATACTTCAAGAGGAATAAACAACAAGTATCACTTCATAGTTTAGGTTACAATCAACCGTCATTTTCTTTCCTCGTCCTACTTCTCCATATAGTCCGAGAATGGCGTGCAATCTTCGCTAGGCCTATTTATGTGTTTTTTTCTTGACCTCATTCTGGTCATCGTCATGCGAGGCAATGTACACACCCACCAGTATCATCACTATGACAACGACCAGGAGGCTAACGGTCGCCATGACGATGTTGATAGTCCTGAAGTCGGGTTCGTTGATGTTGCCATCTGAAGCTTTAAATGACAATGATGGTAACATTTGTTGTTTTGTGCGATAATGCAACAACATTTATATCAGGTTATGTAAGGACGAACTTCAACATTATGCATACATGATAATTTGGCCTCTCATTGTATACTGCAACATGACAATATGAGGGATGAGGGATTTGCCGGCATTTTTGCCGATACTGTGCAAAGACATTTCTATCCATTATACTGACACCGACGAGTCATGCGTAATGCTGTCCCTTAGCCCCTAGCGTTAGGAGGGATGGGATGGTGTGAGATGGGATGAGCAGGCATTTTGCCGATACTGTGCAGCGACATTTCTATCATTATAGCACAGGGGCATTTATGAGGTGCACAGGGACTGAACCCGGCCGGTTCATTATACTGACACCGACGAGTCAGGCGTAATGCTGTTCCATTAGCCCCGAGCGTTAGGAGGGAAGCCACTACTACCAACTTTAAAGTCTTTGGTTCGACCCGGCCGGGGTTTGAACCTACGACCTCCCGATCCGCAAGCCGACGCTCAACCACGTTAGGAGGGAAGCCACTACTACCAACTTTAAAGTCTTTGGTTTGACCTGGCCGGGGTTTGAACCAGCGACCTACCGATCCGCAAGCCGACGCTCTACCGCTTGAGCTATAGCTACCGGTAAACATTAAGATATAACGAACTGTAATTTTAACATGAAGACTTGTTTAAACCAGCTGGACAATCTGATAAAATTCTTGCGAATTTACAGTATGTGAATATTTATAGTGATGTATGTTGTTGTGTTTGAATGCTTGTTTCTAAATATATTGCGCTCATCAAATATGGTAGAATAAAATATATCTTTCAATGTAACATCGTCTTTACTTTCAGTGAACAATGATTTTGCATGATTAAATAACTTAAATTCCTATTAACAAACAAGAAAACAACAACAACACATAAACAAACAAACAAACAACAAACTGGATTTTCGGAGCAAGTATAGACCATTTACATGAATAGAGTAGCCTTACGTATATCGATCCAACTTGTATTTCAATTAACTACTTTACATACTCATTATAAGGCGACAATAGAAACAATCAGGTAAAGCTTAATTTTTGTGTCGATGAGGTTGTAATTATTTTGAACACAACAAAACCATAAATATGCAATATAATTTCTGTAATGCATTTAATGTTATGGTATGTCAACTGCCGTGAAAACGTCTTACTTTCATCTATAGAGAAAAATGAAATGAGTTTCCATCAGCGTGACGTCATAACGTCAGTAAATGGAATACTTGCAGTGATTGGATAAATCTGGACAGGTTTGATGACGTAGTTTATCCTACCATCTCTGTAAATATCGGTTGATAGAACCCGTGTGATAAAGATGAGCTTTATCAACCGATATTCACGCACCTGCTCTAAGCCGGACTACTTTTTTGACGAAATGCGTCAATTATCGACAGAGCTTCGTGCTTTCTGATTTTCTTAGCCTCGCATGAAAACATTTATCTATATCAACACTAACCTGGTATTCTCCATTTATTTGCTTTGTTGGTTTGAAATGAATGATGTTTCAGATGAACAAAACGATACTGATAAATTTAGGCAACATTTTGACAATAACCGTGTGATCGGTCCGATCTTGCATTCGCAGTTTTTAATGTCTTGATCGTCAGTGATGTATTCAGAATTCAACTCTTTATCATTTCTGTAAGTAATTATATATATAATTTAAATCCAATACAAAACGGGTATCAATCACCGTTTTGTCAAGCAAAAGTGATCGCATTTGTTCGGCTCTCGCAACGTTGAATTCTTAGCTTGATCTGAAAACTGATTGGGGAGATTTTTTACTCAACCCTGCGACAACTAAGAAAATGCAGTAGTTTTCTCCAGTCTTGAATAGAAGCCATACAAAGTTACTGGATTTTTAGATTCTGGCAGATAATTTTCGTAGTTGAAATGGAAAAAAATATATCTTAGAGGGATCAAAATGACATTAAAAATCTTTGGATTATTTGGCTACGCCGCATAAAAAATCGACTGTGATGTTAGATTTAAACTGAACAGTAGGTGTCTGACAATGACTTAATGCCTCTCCCGAGTTCGGTCATTGGGCTTAACGTTATTTTACCTTCGTCAACCCTCAGTTCGTCAATGGACATCACAGGAGACTGAAAACGACACAAATTACTATAAGCACACACTTTTTTCAATAATTTATATACGTAAATATCATACTTATTGTCAAGAGGTAAATGCAGTTTCAATGAGACCAGTAGCTGAAGATTCGGCAGCACACAATGTAGATCATCATTTCGACTACTGTATTTGCTTAAACCAACAACAGCCTTGTTTTAGGAACGTGGTCTTAAGAAAAGGACAACACTCCAAATAAATAGAGTACATGTACTAAATTAAACGGGTCTTTATAAGTTGTACATAATATGCAGAAAATGGAGTGAAAACACTGACAGTTGCGTACATTCTTAAAGCGAAAAACAACAACAATATGGCAATCAGAATTTGAATTAATGTCTAGAACATACACACTTTATTGTAAAAAATCACGCATTTTAGAGTTTTGTACTGACTGTTTAGAATTGTTAATATTTTGCGTCTTTTGACAAACCATGTCAGGTGGAGCGGCGACCTAGATAGGGAAGGTCCTGGGTTTAGTCCTCTGTTTAGATGTACCAACTTCTGTAAGTGTTCCAGTTGAGGTTGACAGTAACAGTCAGTTTAAACAGATTAAGGGTCCGGTCACGTCGACAGTGTTGTGAAATGTTAGAATTCCTAGCAAACTATCACTGTGAAGACATCACTTTAACTGCCTCTAGTGAACACAGTCCCTGGAAATATTAAATGTTGTTCCTATTTCTATAGGATTTTCCTATGAGTGAGTAAACGACTGTGCAGTGTACAACATTGAACATGCCGTGAGGAATAATTAATATCTACATGTACATTTAGTTTAATTAATATCGACATGTACATTTATTGATGTTTATTACAGGGTCGCTTGGTGATTGTATGCATATAATAGAGATGAAAATGCATTCTGAAATAGACAGTTGGCGACAGAGAATTACATACATGTCCTATTAAATTCATGTTCATTGACAGATCGATCTTGGTTTTTGTAGTCGAAACACATTCCCTCCAAACACCCCCACCCCCATCCCTCGCCCCACGACAAGAAAATAGAAAACTTGGATCAAGTGCAAAAATCTTTGAAATGATATATAAATGTATTGCCTTTGCGCTAAAATACATATTTGGTTATACATATTAAGAAACAGCCGTGTTACACTCATTAGTTCCACGGAGTCTAGTTGTTTATAATTGACTACAATACACATTTGTCTTATCAACTTTCTTTAGATGAAGACTAGAAACTACACAAATAGCATAATTTAACAAGTTGGTGCTTTTCAAGCCACAACAACAAATCATCATTAGTAACCAAGCAGGGGCGGATCCAGGATTTCAGAATAGGGGGGCCGAGGGAGTAACATTCGGCCGGAGCTGATCGCGCAGGCGCGAAAATCCGCGGCGTGGGGTCTGGAGTGGGCTCCCCCAGAAAATTTTGAATTCTAGATGCGCTGAGATGCGATTTCCAAGCATATGTGGGGCATAATTTCCTTATTTTTTTTTTGCTCACTTTTAAGGGCAAAATACTTTTTTTTTGTTGGTCGTCGAAAAAAGGGGGGCCGCGGCCCCTTCGGCCCCCCCTCTGGATCCGCCCCTGCCAAGTGTTAACGTTTATACATAAAAAAAAACACGCACGCGCCGCGCGCGCACACACACTTTTCTTTCGAAAGGATATACGCTAAATTCACTAAACATTTAGTTACATGTATTGTTTGTGAGATAACATGTTCACTCGGTTAATCGTGGAGAAGCGTCATACAGACAACAGTGGTCCGTAGTGCTACATTAGCATGTACATGGTACATAGCATACGATTATTTTCTTGAACAGCTTTGGAATCCATAAATATTAGTTACTACTTGTGAACTCATACTTTTCATGCCATAAGACATTATTAATCAGGTACGCCTAATAAATTTTAAAAAGATTTAAAAAAAAATGTTACCTACTTGATCTCAAAACGTAAGAGGTGGGGTCGTGTAAATTGAAAAACGACCACGAGGACACACCTCGATGGCGCCTATGTCGCTTTTCGATCTTTGCTGCAACGTCTTCTGTGGAAAAGTCGTCTACAAAAAATGACACATCTGCTGACTACACCAAGTGGATGATTTGGGTCGCTTTTTGCCGATGGTCGGTGGCAGCGAATTGTATATGTCACTGATATCATGTTCACCTTAGACATAAACACTGTGCCACGAGACCATTCCTACAATGATAGCAAAACAATGTGATGTCTATGCTCAATGCCTTATCATGGAAGTGTCGTTGGCGAGGCTTTAATATACGCCATTTCATGATATTATGAAGAAAATAAATTTGTAGGACCGAGACTTAAAGATGCATTTGCTGACACCTTTTTGAAATGCCGTTTACTTTCTCTTTTAAAAAAGCAAATTAAAATATAAATGTAGATAGTGACACGATATTGGATTAACAGAAATAATATAACAATATTTTAATAATCAAATATATCTATTTAACATTTGCATTTATTTAAAACACACACTAATGCACGATTACCTTTATATGTGTTACATTTCCTCGGTATTCAAATTTTGTTAAAATTTGAATTTTATGGTTCCACTTTTGTAATTAAGAATATTTCATTTGGACTTATATTGCAAAAAAAAAACACAACAAACACAACAAGGTCGTCATAAAAAAAAATCATGTTTGTAGAGCGTGTATATGTAACAATCACACTCTTTTGTAAACACTGATTATTCCAAAAATCAGATCAAATACAACACAAAACAACACATCATTTATATAGCGCAGTATCTGATAAAATACTCTCAGCGCTTTACAAAATCATCATATTTACTTAGTTAAACATAATAAAAGGAGAAAACATATAAATATAAGAGACCAATAAGATGTTATAACAAAAGAATAAAAATAAACATATTTGTAATGAATGATAAAGACAAGTACACTGTATGCCTTTGTCTAGTGGTAGTTCACATTTTATTATCTGTAGGAACTCGCATAGAATCTTTTCTTTTTGATTTAGGAAGTAGAGATTTAAACAACAAACTAAGCTGAATACCACTGCTAAGGTGCTTAACACAGATTGTGATAGTCAAATGATTGATCTCTTGAAAGCAGGTAGAGCTTGAGAACTTAATGCAATTTGAAATAAATTAAGATTGGTAAACTCGGTCAACAAAATGGGTATTAACAAACAAAGATGGGGAACATAACTTTGCTCGATTCGTTGTTAGGGATTTGAAATCAAAGGATGCAAAATATAAAAAATAACAACAAACAAAATTAAATCAGTATTCTTCAAGCCAAATAAGTAGATAGACCGGTATACATAAAACCGGAAGTAAAACCACAAAACGATGTTAGAATCAGAAAGATCATTTCGCTTCATATGTCTTTCTTTGGAACAAAATTAGATGGCCACTGTGGTCAATCATTTTCTGACTAAAGATAACACACTGCACTGAGTCCAATTGTCTAAAAAGAAACTGAGTTGTACAGGGTTCAAGACTATATATGGCTTTTATAATGATTTACTTAAGTACGAAATTAATTAAAACATGGTACAATAAACAACTTGGTGAAAGCAAATTAGAATTATACACAGACTTGAAGAGACATCAAAGATATTGTTGTACCATGTGTTATCTGCAAAAAATGGCAGTAGAAAAGCTATATTGACTTATGCATCGCTTGGTAATAGTAATGACGGGGCAGGAAGTATTGGAGCATACATTATTTGGTTGATGGACAAGGAAGGATATTGAACCAGGCAAATACAATCAAAAGAATTATGTGATCAACGACAGCTGTTGAAGCTCTTTGTCTCCAAGCTGTTATCTACTACTTTCATAAAGTATAATATGTTATTCTTGCCGGAAGACAAATTGGAGAGTCGAAGAACATCAACTGGATACCAGGGAAACTGGCGAACATTATGGCTAAAAGAAAGGCCTCTTGTAGTCATCTCCAGCATGTCTTACATACTGGTTACATATTACAAGCTGTAGTAGAACTTTATAAGTTAACAAATACAGTTATGTAGTAGATGAGCTGGCAGTGTGAACTTGTTGCAAGATATAAGTTCTAGTAGTGACAAGTTCACGCTATCTACAAACATACTATGTTTGAACAGTAAAGTTATTTCCAACTTATTGTTTAATGATTGTTAATTTTTGATTTTATGAAATTTAGTGCTTAGCCGTTCATATATTTTTAAAACAGAAACAAAATTATTCCAGAAACCCCAGATACCATTTTTAATACTTTAGCTATGGCACATTTATTACTGCATGTTTTATCACGAATACGTCAAATGTCGATTTTAATGCATTTGCAGTGAGTTTGTTTTATTGTGTTACGTTGGCCTTTTTATAAAGGAAAATAGAAAAAGAAACTAAGTAATGTTAGAAGTGTTGATATAAGGGAGACAAGTAATGTATCTCATTTAATATGTTACGGGAAAAACGTTTTAGGACCGTCTTGTATGGAGGTTAGAATGGTTATGAATGCACCTGGCGTTTTAATCTGATCTTGATATGAGTGTGTGTTAAAGTGTTGTTGTAACACATGACACACATGTTGGCAGTCATAGAGATCCGCAATCATCCGGATTAGAAAACTGGATTTGCAACGTTTTAGATAAGACATTTAGTCGTGTCTTACGTGAAAATTAATACTGATTTGAACTTGTATTGCAGAAAATATTTCAAATAATGCATAAAGGTAAGTTTATGGTAATAAAATAGGAGTCAATCGTAGTAACTGTAATTACTAATTACATCAATACATGCCACCATGAACTACCGTTTTCTCTGCCAGAGGTGCTTTGGTGCCAGTGTCCGTTTGATTGAACTTCGCTGAACACCTCTGAGCTCATTTGAAAGATCTGACGCATTTAATCGCACTCCAATATTTCTATCCAAACACTGCAAAAGTCTCTTTTTCACTATTGGCGAGAATGAAGAGCTTTCCACACTACTTTTGAGGACAGACACGGCGTATATTTGAGAGAATTCTCGTAGAGATAATTTCCGCTGCACGTTGAACGCCTGGAAGCAACTGTCTTTGACCTCTAATGCTAGAAGGGCAAAAGAGTACATGTCAGAGAAAGACATGTAGGTTTCACCAGCGAGAACTTCCGGTGCGATGTACACGCGGTCAGAGGCGAGACTGTCAAGGTCAACCGGAAGTAGTTTTATGGCACGCGGAAGGCACTGCCCAGTAATCTTTACATCTCCTGTGGATCTTTCCTGCAACAAAGGTAGCGGCCAGAGTAAAAAACAATGGCATAACCATATATGTTTATAAAAGATATTTGATTTGTTGGCATCCGACTGTGATGCACATTAATCATTTTTACATCATAGAGCACCGTAGACAGTTCAAAAGCAATCAATTTCTTCGACGAAGTGCATTATCAAATCATTGTATCAGGGTTTACAAGATTAACTTCCCCTGTGATAGTTCGTGTGATAACTTGAACTTTTTAATCTATATAAACTAACAAAACAATACGGACTGTGTAAAGGTTGTCTTGATTGAGATGTGGTTTGTGTATTATATATGTCCATGTATTACTAAAGTGATATTTTGTGAATACCTTCGTTCTATGCCGTTTTAAATTTTGCTATATGTTGTAATACTCATACGACTTTGTCATATATTCTTATTATTAATGATAGGCCGATCTGTGAATTACCACCAAATTACTAGATTTCTTTGGAGCCATCAAGTTAGAATCTTGCTCATACATTTAAAACTGGAATCTAAAAAACACGACAACAGCGACAATGAAATTGAATCCTTTAAGATAGCTTTACCACAGTAAGTGAGTCCTTTCTCAGATCCATGTGGACGAGTCCCTTTGAGTGGATATACTGGAGAGCCGAGAGTGTCTCTAGCAGAAGTTTTTTCTCGTCGAGAACATGATCCAACATATAGTCGGCCACTGACACGAGATCCCCAGCGAAGATAAGGGCAGGTATGGGCGTTTCCTTATATTGGAACACGCCCTTCAGTTCTGCCACACACACGTCGCTGACTAGGAGACACCTGGAAACGGAAGAAATTGATTGATTTACATTCTGAATATTCAATTAAAACTCTTGTGAAGTCGTTTTCTGTTAATCAGAAATTGTTCAAAATTAGGCAAAAAGTGTCGATTAGACCAGTCAGCTTTCGACGGATTTTGATATTCATTATATTTTAACCTTCTAACCGTTTATCTACTACGGTATAATAACTTCGTGCCACTTTGTATGTTACTGATACCTTAGTTTGGCCACCTCTTGGTCAATGCTGTCGATGTTGGCTTTGCTCGTGTATAGTTTTACCATGACATAATGCGTCTCACTGCCCTTTGTTATTCTACCACGGTGAACTGGAACACATACAGAAACTTGGTTTATAAACACAATACAATATATCCTCTTTATGACAGTCTTACTTGTTTTGATTTTGAACCATTCTTAATAAGGACATTACAATTTGCAAGGTTAACCCAAACTGTTTATCGCCCTTTACAAATTAACTAATGCAAACTAATTTTGCTACAAAAATGTGTTCACTGTTCAATTATGTTTAGAAACTCAAAAACAATAAACTGGAACTAACACAAATTTTAATGGTCATTGAACATTTTTTTATAGAAAAGGATCTGTAAATCTAAGATTTGCCATGAATCCAAAATAAGTCATATCGATATTAAATCCTAAACACGGCATTAACATAGCATTAAAAAGGAACACTTATTATACTGATTCGTAGATGAGTAAAACATATTTGAGAAATAAAAAATTAATACATACACAAAAATCAAAACTAATTTTATTGAATCACGGCTGAAGCTATATTCGTAAATTCTGACCCTAAAAATGAAAACAAAAACACAAACTATTAAGTGAATACAATTTATACCTGAATGCCACAGACCGTGAGGTAACTTTGATACATCTGATCCTTCTTCCGATGAGAACTTTGTCATCAAATCGAGAACCGAATTCTTTTTAACAAACTTTCTCTTTGACGCTTGTGATGGCCTGTAATCATAATTCAGAACCTCAATCTCGTTTTCTTTAAAGTCATTAATTGCCATGTTTCCCTCACCATATCGTGCAAGGGTACTGCGTAATCGCTCCACTTTAGACATCATTTGTACATAGTGGTCAATGCTCTTTTTATCCTGCATGATTTCTGATTCCAACTTCTCAAGAAGTGTCATATTAGAAGACACAAAACTGGGCAATTTATTCTCAAGCTGATTGATGTAGTTTAAAGGCTTCTGCATCATTTCTCTGACAAATGTCTCTAACCGGTTCTCTTTAGACTTTATCATTTCCTTAAGAAGCTTTTCTGCTTTCTCTTGTGCAATACGTTCTGGATTTGTTTCATAAGCCTTAAGTTTTTTGTCGTCATGCTTTTTCCGAATTTTCTTTGTTAGCAATTTTGATATTCTATGGATAACCTTAGCCGGCACATCGCTTTCGACAAGGCCTGCTTCTTTAAAGTCCTCAAGTGAGTGGCACATACTTGTCAGGTTTGTGATGCTTGACGTTCTAGAGATTGCTTTGTTCATGGCAGATCGCTCTATGTCTCCGAGCTCATTTTCTAGATGGCACAGGTTGAGTTTTGCTTCTCGAGCAAGTCGTGTTTGTAGTCCAGGAATGTATTGTTGCTCTTTATCCCATTCCTCTAACAGGTCTGTGAGTCGATCTTCAAAAGCTGCCTCGATGTGTCGCTTGACCCAGTCCCATGTTCCTGATGCCATTTCCATGTCAGGCAGTTCACCTTCCTTTTTCCCCCAACCTTTGGTCAGTTTGAGTTTTGCCTCTGGTGTCTCAAGATAGGACCGCACCTGCGTTGCATATTGAATGTGTTTATTTAAAAACTTAAAATAAAAAAATAATTAAGTGTCTCATTTTAAAAATATGTGGTCATGTGTTAAATACATCATCATCTTGTTAAGTTCTATTCACATTGGAATTGTTTAGCATTTATACAGAAGACTCCATTCATCCAAAAACTATGGAAATATGTGTGCGTTTGTGTTTGTTCTTAAACGACATTTAATATTCAGAGGTCAGTTTGGACTATTTTCACGCGCTTCTCATTTTGTCATTTCTTAGATGTTAACGTTAAATTATTGAGTCTCTTTTGGTCTTAAGGTCAATTATTTCTCTATTGATACATTAACTGTAAAACAGATATACACGTCTCGGCTGGGATGAAGGAACATATATTATCAAAACGGCTCATCTTGGATGAAAGAACAGATATACACAAAAGGTCTCACCTGGGACGAAAGGTCCATTACAACGTTGTCAACTTCTTCTTTCAGTCCCCGGACAACGTCGTCAGATTTGGTTCTTAATGTTTTGAGCTTCTGCTTGATGTCACTGGTTCTTTTCTGACGATCTCTTTCGCTCATCTCCATCCGAGTGACAACTGTATACATATAGTACACGCTCCGGTTGATTACCACGCCAAGCCATCTAAAAGACAATTACAGTTTAAGTTCAAAGTTACGATATATTTGATATGTAAGAATGTGGTTCTGTTATGTGTTAGGAAAGCCAATGTATCAAACGTATCTACAGTACATATTTAACTTTGAATATTAAGAAGTCAATTTTAAAAAAATCTACATAATAATCAGTGTTTGTAAGAAAAACAAGTACCAGCAGAACAATTGTTAATTCTACAGCGTTATTTATTTATTACAAAAGTTATTTTGTTTACCAGAGTTATTCAATTAATGGTATTTAACTTACCAAATATAACTTATCAAAGTATTTTTATACATGTTTTAAATGTATCAGTATTTTTCATTTTAAAATCACGAATGCAACTCTTAATAAGGTTCCTTTTAGTAATTAATAACGCATATGCTTAAACGCGTGATAAGTCATACTTTATTCTTGATAAGATATAATTAATATCATTAATCAAATCATTCAAAATAAAAACGTACTTGTACGAGGCGCGTATTCTTTTGTCAAGAGAAACCTCGACCAATTTATTCAGGCCGTACAAAAGAGCGACGAAATCTTCAGTGATATAACTAGGATTAACGGAGAATTCTCGCTGGGCGACGGCGGTCGAAAAGAACACTGTGCTGCTGGGGTCAAAGTCAGGCCAACATTTGCTGAGTTGTTTGAGTGTGTTTGCGCGGACCTCTTTCTTGTCTTTGTCAGGTACCATGTCCCAGCGGTTACAGACAAACAGAGCCGCCTTTGGGTTAAACTTGACAATATCCGTGCTGTTACGCTGACTCTTGATGATGAGACTCATGAGATTTACAAGCTGGAATACAAGGAACAGTGTTCGAATTAGAAAGCTCGATTCCTTACATCGGAGTGCTTTAAATGCATCATTCATTTTTAACATCGGGAAGCTTTGAATACACCAGTCAATTTTCTGTACATCAGGTTGCAAGTGTATGCATGCATCGCTAACGACAGTTTTTGTTTTCTTTTGTATAATTGTTTAGCGCTCTGGTTTATATATTTTATTCTTCACATTTAGTCAGTAAGATCTAAAAATACACCGAATATAGTGTGAATGTGTAAACTTTTATAAGGGTAAGGCAATTTTCTTTTAAACAAGTGTTGTGACCGTTAGTTAACCGTCCAGTTATTCTACTTAAAATTATAATTTGATTATCATAGTGAATTTGAAAAAGTCATATGAGCATTGCAACATATACCAAAATTAGAAAGGGCACAGGACAAAGGTATTCACATGCAAGCCAAATGTTAAAGTAACAAATCTGTGATGAGTCATTAAAGAAAAATAGCTAACCCAACAAACCGCATTGGAACGGTCAATCGGCAAAAGGAACAGACTGGGGTAAACGCATCAAACATCACTGATTGTAACGGTTGAAACGGTCAATACAATGAAATCAAAATAAATAAATAAATAAATAAATAATATAAATATCTTATATTATAGATTTGTGTATGACCATTTTATAGACGCAGTCATTGACAGGTGTTTTAGTGTAATAAAAATAGAGAATACAAACACTTTCATAACTTAACATAGTTTGAAAATTGTCCACATTGTTATAGGGCTCTTTATATTACATGTCTAAGTTAGGTCATGGCTGCTGTAATTCGTTCTAGGATAAGCTGACTTTTGACTGAACTATAGAGAAATACCCGATATAATTAATACGCCAGGTGTTTTGCCAATAAGTTTAGAAGCTAAATGCCCGCACTTGAAAAAGAAATCTGATGTTCGTGTTACTAAATCTCACTGTCGTGACTTTTTTGTTTTTGCTGTTGTTGATGGTGGTTGCTTATCTTGCAACTAAACTTCGATCAAGTCTTCTCTCATAACCAGAAAACTCAGCTAACGACACAAAAGATTGGTATGCTTAAATCACCACAGATACGACATAATAGGTAAATAAGAAAGGGTCCTATAAAAATTTCCACAGATATTTAAATTGAACCTACCTCTAGACAAAGGCAAACAGGGTATTTCAAGTAAAATAAACCTAAGCCCAATGTATGTCAAAAGAAAATATACGTAACTAGCCATCATACCCTGTCTTCGGCGATGCCAAGGGCGTTGTCAGTCATAATAACGTACATGAAGCCAAGGATTTGATGACTGTGAATGTATTCCATCAAATACTCCTGTAGGTACTCGTTCTCCCCTACTCCGGGTGTGTCTACCAACACCAGGCCAGACTGGATTACAGAAATATTTATTATAGCCTAATAACATATAATCACACATGCAACAAAGGATCTGGTGACTGTGAATGCACTTCATAAAATGGTAGAGCACATATCTCCGATTATTAAATCACTGAAGATGTAATATATCAGGCTACCTTTTATTAACTCGCTCTCTTCTACACAGGATCTGTCGAGTAACAAGCAACATATCAATATAGAATGAAGAGTGAATTATCAAATGTATCAAATATATCAGAAAAAAAGCTGACCATCTGTTTGTTTTAAAGACCTGTAACACTACTAGCAGCAGGGTATAGTTAGGTAAATATTCATTGAGATTATTATATAAATAATTTGCAGAGTTAATAGTAAAGTAAAGTAATACATACGGACGTACGCACGCACGTACGTATTTTATGTATGCATGTATGTATGCATTCTTTGCCCTTTAAAGAGTAACGTAATGCAATTGACTAGAAACTAGCAATTATATAAATCAACCTCATTTAGGAAATTAGAAAAGATTATTAGACCTTAACCGTACAGAAAAACAACGCTATGAAAAATTAAGAATGCCCATATGAAGAAACAGTGTAATAAAACTCAATAACCAGCGAAAAAAAAAAAAAAAGCTATTGAGAAATAATAACATAATACACATTTTTTATTTATTGCAGTTTGTATAATGACTTCACGAAGTGTAGAACTAAGACGTATACCATAATTATGATTTACATATTAATTATATGTTTAACCTCTTCAGGTGTTGCAAAGCTTAAAACATACCTCCAGCATCGTTAGTGGCAAGTAGATCTGGATCTCAGAGATGTCGTGAGCCTTCTTTCGTTTCTCGTATACATCAGCCTGGCTGGCGTCCTTGCTAAAGTAGGCCCGGCTCTGGAGCCTCTGTAAGCCCTCTAGGTCCAGTTGGTCTATTGTCTCGATGGTGCCATCTTTGAAGAGAATCTTGGCGCATCTGCGGATACTATATCGGATTATGGTGATGCATGAGGTGCAAGGCAGCATATGGGACGGCAGTATGGACTCTCCAAGGAGTAGGTTAAGGAGACTTGATTTGCCTGCGGAGGACTCGCCTATTGGAGCAGAAAGAGTATTAACGTAAATAACAATATATGATTACAAGACAGTACATAAATGATATATTTGGTTGTACAACTAATTGCAGAGAATTGGCCTATAGAGAGAGAAATGGCAAAAGATTAAAACTGATCTAAAATGTGTTTGGAGGGTGATTTAAAATATAATAGCAAGTAAAAGTTGATGCAGAGCATCAATGTCGCCAAAAATAATGTATAAATAGAATGTTGTGAACAGAGCATTCGACAAAAGAAATGTTTTCGCAACGCATTTGCATATATGAGCTATGACAATCTTATACCTCGGACCAACATTTACATTATTATTAACAGAACAACTCATTAAGTATATAAACAGGTCCTGTTTTAATAAATAAATCATCATCCAAATCAACCATCCATAAAATATTTTTAATACACGATATTTAACCTTTAATACTTAAGAAACGTTTCCGATTTGTTGGTCAATGCCTGTCTTCGTTGGTAATTTTCGGTCATTACAATGTTAATTCGTATCCATATGGTTTCGTATATATGCTCACTTACTTTGTATGTATTGATCCAAGCATGTACTTCAGGGTCATATAAGTGGTTATTACTGTCATTAAATGTAGACATATGTCAAACCATATAAAATGTATCTTTCTGTTATTCACAACACATCAATTTCAGTCGGAAACAAACTGAACTAGGTATCTATCTGTTAATTCATATTTATCACATTTAACATTAGCACCCTTTAAGCAAGGTCACATGAGTGTCTGGAAATTCAAAACGGATGGGAAAATCTCAATCATAGTACAATATGCATGGGAATTGGCGATTATACCAATCGCGAATTGTCAGAACATTTCTGTATTAAGTGTGCATGCACGAGTACAACAAAACAGTTTGAATCTTAACAAAACTTGAATGACGAAGAAATTTTACACATCTATTTATTAAAATGTTCTGTATAAGTCTGTGGTAATTATTAGTGCAGTTTGCCCATGCATTCGAATTAGTGCAGTCATGAAATATAAAAATCAGAATCAGCAAGTGATATTAGTAAGGTTTTAATTGTGTGTGTTATTTTGTCACAACTCTTGCGTTTATGTTTTTAGTTTAAGTGGTTGTTGTTTTAGACAAAAAAAAAGAAACCAATTATAGATCAATAACAATATGCTCATTTTATTCATTTGAAATAACCGTTAAAATGATATCGCTTCTCAAAGCTGTGACGTCACCCCATAAACATTTCCAAAACCAATTATAAATATAAGGGCGACCCAATTACATTCAAGAAGAGAATACTGGGGGTAATAGAAAGAATGGTTTGAGCATGTACGCTACAAAAAATTGGTTGAACATCTCATAGATTCTTGCCCACACACACATCTAATAATTAACAAAGCATGTGTGCACATTGCGTACAACCTTGGGAGAATATTAGTATGTAGACCATGTTAAAGCTTCAGTAATAAAATATAAATATATAATCTTTGATTTCTGGTCCACTCGATTTTCACTTATGCATCTTGTCGAAGTTGCGGATTGTTCATTATGACACTGCTAATCATCCTTGTTTTTTATTGGATGCACAATGCAAAACAGTCAACTTTGTACTCATATTGATTACGCTTGACTAAAATAACATTCAGCGCTAGAGAAATGGTAAAACTCCAAATTAGCGATTGAAGTTTGTTTTAGCATGTTCTGTTGTGCAAATACGTGACAAATTAAACATAATACTATTGACAATAACCTTCCAATTTACCCACCTGAAACGAGTATAACAGCTCGATGTCTCATCGGGCCAAATTAATACTCGCGCTCATCTTCTTATCCAGTACCTACCTGAGACGAGTATAACACACTCCTTCTCTCTGAGACTCTTCGTCCTGAGGTTGCAGTCCTCTCGGATGTTCTCTGACGAACCATCCTGTAGAAGCAAATCCTGGACTAGTGCTGTGGAGAGCCGATGGTGGTGACGTCCGGGGTCTTCCGGTGGGAACACATCACGCACCTGTTCCACCATTTTCAACAGTTCCTCTCGCCTGTCACGATCTCGGATTCCCAGGTTGTTTATTCGCAGATACATCTTGACAAATTAAAAACAAATCTTGTAAAAGTAAGAAAAATAGTTTTTATACATGTTTATATAAAATTTAGATATATTTTTTTGGATTTTTAACATGTTTTCTTTTTACTGGAAACTATTATTATTATTATTATTATTATTATTATTATTATTATTATTATTATTATTATTATTATTATTGTTATTATTATTATTGTTATTGTTATTATTAATATTATTATTATGGTTATTATTATTATTATAATTATTATTGTTGTTGTTGTTGTATTTTGGTGCTTTTGGTTTATACATTTAAACTATCAATAAAGCGACTGTGTTGAAGACATTAGGAGAGAACGTTTTAAGAGGTACCAATTAGTTAAATACTTTAACAGCCTTTAGCTGTCTCTTAGTTTTCACACTTAACATAGGCATTTATGTATTTATCTCCGTTGTCTTCATTTTCTTTTCTTTTTTCCTTTTTTATTCTTGTCAAATGATGCCTAGCAAACAATAATATTGTATTGGTATTATATTTATTGGTATAATATTTATTTATTATAATTATATTGGTATGAAATATTAAACATATGTTAAGGAAAACGAAGGTTGGTATAGTCTGGTACGTACTTCAAATTAGTCACTGAAAAGAGACATGTGTTACTCCATTTATCCCTTCCATTGAACACCATTTTGCTGGATTGCAAATTGGGAGCAACAACAATAACAAGGAAATGTGTCAAAATGAGGAATAATATGTCATAATATTGGTTAATACAACTGTTTAATCCATATTTTTCTCCTTAAATAAAGTTAAAACAAATTACCAACACGTTATTCAAAACTCAGTCCAGGTATCCAAAAACAATAAAATACACTCGGAAAAAAAAACTCCGACAATTTTACAAAATAAAGTATACCTCCAAGCAGTTACGAATAGTGAGCAACCTCACCTGTTCGAGTCTCCTCGGCTCTGTTAAGCTGGTGTAATGAAGCAACATGCGCACCTTCATTTCCTCAACGTCTTCGAGATCATCTAAGAAAATGCCATGTTTGGACATCAACCCTATTGCCTCGACGATGTCATCAACCTTCTTAATTTCATCGAGGCTCAAACCATCGTCCCCATTCTCCGTCATGGTGCCCCCTTCAGAATCTCGCGTTTAAGGATAGTCTAATAATGCTAAAATCAGGCAAATTACTTGTGTATTAATAACTAAACACACGTATCTTGAGATAAAGTCTCATGTTTCTATTTTTATATCAGTATTTATCTCTTTGAATTGAGGATCATACTGTATCAATTACACATATGACATGGATTCTTTTCTTTTCTGGCAAGTTTCCGGTTGACGTAGTCGATATTGTCACATTGGTTTGCCTTTCTGATGTTGCCCTTTTATGACATTGACGTCTGTGACGTCAGGTAAATACCTGCTGTTTTGAAAGCAAAACTATATAAATTGGTAATAAGACTTTTTGTTATCTTCACAACATGGCTGGCATTTCTCAATTGTGTCCCACCTGATCCCGATACTCATCTTGACTTTCAAATATCCCTTTTCATGACATCAATGTCTATAATTGTTAAATGCTGCACACATAGTTAACTCATAATTTATCCAATTAGCGGAACTGTATCAATGACATGCCGAATACGACTGCCTACTTTATAGTCATGAACTTCCCTTGCAGCTACCTTGTGAAGATAAGTCCAGTTATTCTATTTGTTTGAATTCTTACACATAACGCTATGACACTCTGATACTAGTTCGACAGGAGTGAATATTCAATTTATTTAATAATATGTAAATCATATAATTGCATCTTCACACGTTTTGCACTTCGAGGCCCCAGTCCGACTGAACATATGTTAATAGCTGTCTGCTGATTATACTTTTATTAATCGAATATATCTCTTCTTTACTCTATATGATGCGCCAAATATACAAATCCTAACTGGCAGTAGTGTCAAACATCCTTTATTACACTGGTTGAAATATTTATCACAACAGTTTGCAGTTTTAAATCAATGAGAAAAATGTCTCTCTCAGATGGTTTTCTTCGAAAAATAGTCGGACACAAATCCAGGCTTGATTTGTCCTTTAATGTGTACTGAAAGACAAAGCATAAAGTCATTATCATATCTGTATTTTACATTCCTTATTTCTCAATAATGCAACCTTTAATGAACAAGATCTATTCAAATACACATCTATTGTTTCCTTGAACATAAACGATAACACAACTAACAGTTAGTTCTTAATCAATATATCACACGCGCAATGTATTCTTACATAAACGTTAGTATCAAATTATTGTTGGTGTTTAATATATCATCGCAATCAGCACAATCATATTGAATGAACACCAAACTTATCCAAAACTTATAAGATTCGACGATTTTGAGTTTAAATGTTGAATGTTATTAGAATGATGTTTAGTTGCTTGACTTGAGTTAACGGCACAAGATCACAAGATGGACTTGTATTAATGGATATTCTGTATGAATTGGAACATGACGAACCAAAGGCGATTTGAAAATTTAATACCATGTTTGTGAGGTTTATTTACATGTTAATTGTACACGTTATGCTTCAGGCAAATGAAATCCGTCTTCTTAAGAGTTTTTAATACGACTGATGAATCAATCGCGCTGCTTTTATGCATGCTATTATAATACCGTACTTGCACCAGAAATACTTTTTTCATTGAAAACGTGCAGATAATTGGGCCTTCTTCTAACTGGTACACAATTAGACCAGGAAGTTCCCCCCTAGGTGTTTGCTTTAGGTTAGGCGCTATTGATCCTGTGGGTATACACTGCGATAACTTGAATTGCTTGGGCAAGGTGTATAATGCCTTAAAGTAATTCTGTACGAACGATGGATTGTATAACAAATAAGTATTTGTTCGTTAATAATCTCTCCCTGAAACACTGGCCACACATTATTGAGAATCTTTCAAGCGTTTCTTCCTAGTCTAGTCGATTCATGATATTCACTGAATACATTCACCCACTGCGGGCAGTAGTGAATGTTCTGTTTGGGCGGTGTATGTTTAACCCTGTAAGCGATTGTATTCGAAAAATGTACTAAAGCCAAATTTATCCCCGACTGCACCATTCATTTCCGAACGCATGCGGTAACTTTAGACATAAGATTAAATGTTGCGAATGACCTCTATCATCTCAAGAAGAAGGCAGTGAGGCCCCGCGAAAATATCTCAATTGAACCCTTGCTCTAATATTATTTTACGCCCTCCTTTCCTCCCTTTCCCTAACTTACTCAATGATATTCTTGCGCGACGTTGTTTATTTATTAAAATGCATTTCATATATCACTGTATAATACAATATTATCACTTTAACATCTAGTTTGGGCATATGACTATGTAAATTTTAAGTTAACATTTGAATCATGTCTAGATGCAATTGACACGTTTTGTCCACCTCGACGTACATATTTGATTCTGTACCAGTACTACTTTCCCCAAGGAACGAAGACAGGCCGCGAGAAGTAAAGATCATACAGGGTCCTTCGTGCTTCCGAAATTTAAATTTCTCATAATTTTGGACGCTGTTGCAAGCAACACTGCCCAATAATAAAACGAATAAACGCCTGATATAAGGTAATCTTTATTACAAGCTGGTAAAGATTCAATAGCTTATCTTTGTTGCATAAATGCAAAATGCAGGATGCTGATGTTCTATATTTGCTCATGTTTAAGGGTCTCTGTTGTTTAATAAATATAATTTGGCGAAAGGATATGAACAATGAACGGTTGTAAATTATTACCATATTGTTACACTTCTCTTAATGCGTCTTGATCGCAGGTAGTCAACTGAAGATATTTATTCAAATTTGTTTTAAAAAGCAAAACATTGTTTACCCAGTTCAAACACACAACTTTCACCCATTTCTATATTATATGTGGACATGCAGTCCTTCAAAAGTTTGTGTTGTCTTTGGGTTTGGATAATCAGAAGCGCTTCTCAGTTGTTTTAAGCAGAAGTAAATCCATATGGTATTATATTATGCGTCAAAAGTATTCGTCAGTCATAAACAATACGCAGGCTGGCTTGGCCGATTGTATCTGTCATGTACCTAGGCAACCCTACTAGTTAGTCGATTTACAGTAAGAACCTTAATACTACAAAATGACGTCGACACAATAATTTTGATAGCATCATACTTATATATTATCAGTTGTCACAAATCTGGCTGTTACGATTAATATATGCAATAAGTGATCGCAAAGCTACTTTTTTTTCTGAATAACGGCGTCTTAAACATGTTTAGAATGCTCAAATAGAAAAGTATTGAACTGTAACCGAACTGGTTTTACCCAGTTGTATGATTACCGAGCATCTGAAAATGCGATTTTATTGAAACTTTAACTGAAGATGATGCTTGTATAAAAGTAAAGTATAAGTGTAGGGTTTATAATGAATAAGAAAAGGTCCTATGAAATTACCACATGTTTTATAATTCAAACTACGACTAGACAAAGGCATACAAAGTAAATGTAAAGTAACAAAGACGCAGAGACAAGACGTTACACACACCATAAAGAAAAGGTTTCTGCTTTGGAACGGTCAGTCGGCAAAAGACCGACTGGGGTGCTTTAACCTGGTTTTGGGAGCGCTCCAATCTCGCACTTCCTGAAGGTTCTTCTTACAAACAATGTAGATAATAAAAATATACCATTGAAGTGAGACAACTAACAGGAGGCACCTGCCTCAGGAGTTATACAAAAATTATATAAGAATATTATATACAACCAAAAAAACACTAATTATAATGAACTATCAAATATGTAGAAGAAATTAAGGCCGCGACTCCTTATAGTCCCAAGTTGTCACTTCACTTTTTATCATATTTCTTTATCATCGAATTGTTAAACCTTTAAACAACATATTTCTATAGTTTCTGTAAGGGGAAAAGCTGAACTTAGAAATAATACTGCTTGGGTCCCGAAAGGGTCTGTTTAAACCGAAGTCTTGTATTTAGCAAAAATAACCTACTTGATCCTAAGTTGAAAATACATCTACACGTATTAACTTTAATCGAACGTTGTAATCATAACTATCTAACTTTTAACAACTGGAAATGACACACAGTGAAGTGTTAATGATAAATTTACTGTTCAAAGTAAAATTATTAATCAAAATATTAAAATTACAAACCTGTAAGACCAATATTTTCAGGAATAATTTTATACCTTATGAAAAAGACAGAATATAACAAACGCACATTGAAGCTGTGTAGTTAATTAAGACAGGAGAAAATGGCAATATCTTACCTATTTGTTATAATATTATCACAACATGGTGCCTGCCAAAGTACACATTTTCCGCCTTACGTTGGAAATGACTATCATTTAAGGTTATAAGATTTTTGTTTATCCTCAGGTTCGTATTCTTAAAAGTCATTTATTCCACATTTACTTATTTTTTGTAACATCCTCTCCCTACGTTCCAGCATAATTTTCCTTAAGACCTATGTTCTAAGGAATCACTGGGGCTTCTTATTTATATTTTATAATTCCCATTACTGTTCACCTATTAAGTCTTTTTTTAAACTTAAAGTTAAAACACGGAACTAATTGGCTGCTATAGCTGTGTGTTTGTGTAAGTCATATTAAATCAAAACCTTATCTATATGGCTTCACCTGTCTTTAATTTATTTCTCCTTTTCCAGCTATTCTTTTCGATTCTGTTAACGATTGTTCTATCAATATGAAGCTTACTGATATCTCGTTCAATTATTAGGTTGTTTTTCATATGACAATGAAATTACAATATGTTAAACTTAATACATTAACAACGGCGACTTGGTCACGTTCGAGTCAGTCAGCGTGCATACTATCTGGTTTAATTGAAAACAGCAAACACTAATTAGAAATCTTCGATATGCTTATGATTCTTCCAACCTGAAGACAACTCAGCCTTTTGAATGACAGTTTATTTCTCTATCCAAAAACTGTCATGAAATTGCTTAAACTATTGATCGTTGTCAGTTTGCGACACGATCTTTTAAAGAGTTTGGCTATGTTCCCAAAATGTGTTTATACACATTGGTCTGCGAATCCCACAAACCACACAGACACCAGATCTTCAATGCTACATAACAACTATAGTTCACTATATTATATCGGTACCACTCAGTATTGAAATCTACAAGTATACCTTGTTACAGGGAACCATGTAGTGTATGATCACTCGAGGGTATAATTAAGATTGGATCCATTGAGAGATCTTTTGTGTATCAACAGCTCTAGAGTTACAGACAACCCTTATCTATGTCCTATTGGTAGAAAATTGCAAATAAAGGACAAACAAAAGAAATGCACAGCAATCCTTTTAACACACTTGTCTTACAAACTATTGATTCTAAGATAAGATTGCGTGTGCATCAATACAAAGTATCGGTTTCTATTTACACAATAGTTATTATTTAATTTAATGTTGAAATATACATTTAGTCAATATTAAAGGAAATTAAAGATATTACTATAATATATGGAAAAGCTTTATCGATGAATTACCCATAGCATTAGGTAGCCATCAATATGTCTAATATTATATTTGGATGTAACAATTTTTTATAAATGGTACATGTTCTATACTTTTAAGATTCTGAAACTTTTCACCCACCGTTCGGTGCGTCTGCTGCTTCACAAACAAGTATCGAAACACAAATGGTGAAATTAGACCAAGGGCTACGCGCCATACATTTTGATGTCTCACCAACCACAATTTTATTCTGTACAAGAAGAGGTTACAGGTATGCATACCTTTTACTGTCGTGTTGGTGTGACCCTTCATATATCAACAAATAATTAACTGACATCAAAGTAAAAAGAACTAAAAATGTTAATAATGAGTTTACTTACACAATCTGAAGAAAGTATCATCCCCACCATATGCAAGATTTAAACTACACATACTGCCTTTCCATGCACAGTAATATTCGGAACAATATGCTACATATATGAATCTATATATAGAACTAAACAAGCAGTTATGCTACAACCAAAGGGTCGTAGCGTAATATACGGTCGAGTGTATTTTGCTATTTAGCATATACACCCGGGTGGGTAAAGCAATTATAACGAGGAGTTAAAGTGATACTTTTATCCTGGTTGACATAAATCTAGTAGGCGTGTTAACCTTAATAACTTAATAAGGTTAAAATGATCGCAGTATTGCTGCACCAATTAAGAAATAACTCATAATTAAAATCTATATAAAACATGCTGTGGTATAACACAAACCGACACAAAACATGATGTGGTATAACACAAACCGGCACAAAACATGCTGTGGTATAATACAAACCGGCACAAAACATGCTGTGGCAGGCGCGTATCTGGGCAGTTTTGAAAGTTACGCACAATTACAAGGGAAATAACCTTTGAAGTAATACTTTTGAATATATTCGGTTCCTTTCTAATGAATAACAGGTAAAATGCGGACATGCGAGGAAGTTTAATCATTTTAAACTTTATTTAAACTTAATTAGTGTGGTAATAATAATATTTTATAACAGAGAAACTAAAATAAAGTACATCATTCCCCGCGTTAGGTATCGACTTTCTTAGTGTTTTTGATACTTCAAGATTCTCGATTTTTCGAACGAAGGTTACGCACGTGAGTAAAGTGCGTAATGGCAGAAACGCGCCTGTGCTGTGGTAAAACACAAACCGACATGAAACATGCTGTGGTAAAACACAAATCGGCACAAAACATGCTGTGGTATAACACAAACTGACATAAAACATGCTGTGGTAAAACACAAACCGGATCAAAACATGCTGTGGTATAACACAAACCGACACAAAACATGCTGTGGTATAACACAAACCGACATAAAACATGCTGTGGTAAAACACAAACCGACATAAAACATGCTGTGGTAAAACACTAACCGGCTCAAAACATGCTGTGGTATAACACAAACCGGCTCAAAACATGATGTGGTATAACACAAACCGACACAAAACATGCTGTGGTATAACACAAACCGGCCTCAAAACATGCTGTGGGATAACACAAACCGGCTCAAAACATGTTGTGGTATAACACAAACCGGCACAAAACATGCTGTGGTATAACACAAACCGGCTCAAAACATGCTGTGGTAAAACACAAACCGACATAAAACATGCTGTGGTATAACACAAACCGGCACAAAACATGCTGTGGTATAACACAAACCGGCTCAAAACATGCTGTGGTATAACACAAACCGGCTCAAAACATGCTGTGGTATAACACAAACCGACATAAAACATGCTGTGGTATAACACAAACCGACATAAAACATGCTGTGGTAAAACACAAACCGACACAAAACATGCTGTGGTAAAACACAAATCGGCTCAAAACATGTTGTGGTATAACACAAACCGACATGAAACATGCTGTGGTAAAACACAAACCGGCACAAAACATGCTGTGGTATAACACAAACTGACATAAAACATGCTGTGGTAAAACACAAACCGGATCAAAACATGCTGTGGTATAACACAAACCGACACAAAACATGCTGTGGTATAACACAAACCGACATAAAATATGCTGTGGTAAAACACAAACCGACATAAAACATGCTGTGGTAAAACACTAACCGGCTCAAAACATGCTGTGGTATAACACAAACCGGCTCAAAACATGATGTGGTATAACACAAACCGACACAAAACATGCTGTGGTATAACACAAACCGGCCTCAAAACATGCTGTGGGATAACACAAACCGGCTCAGAACATGTTGTGGTATAACACAAACCGGCACAAAACATGCTGTGGTATAACACAAACCGGCTCAAAACATGCTGTGGTAAAACACAAACCGACATAAAACATGCTGTGGTATAACACAAACCGGCACAAAACATGCTGTGGTATAACACAAACCGGCTCAAAACATGCTGTGGTATAACACAAACCGGCTCAAAACATGCTGTGGTATAACACAAACCGACATAAAACATGCTGTGGTATAACACAAACCGGCTCAAAACATGCTGTGGTATAACACAAACCGGCCTCAAAACATGATGTGGTATAACACAAACCGACATAAAACATGCTGTGGTAAAACAAAAACCGGCATAAAACATGCTGTGGTAAAACACAAACCGGCTCAAAACATGATGTGGTATAACACAAACCGGCACAAAACATGCTGTGGTATAACACAAACCGGCTCAAAACATGCTGTGGTATAACACAAACCGGCTCTAAACATGCTGTGGTATAACACAAACCGGCTCAAAACATGCTGTGGTATAACACAAACCGGCTCAAAACATGCTGTGGTAATACAAACCGGCCTCAAAACATGCTGTGGTATAACACAAACCGGCTCAAAACATGCTGTGGTAAAACACAAACCGGCTCAAAACATGCTGTGGTAAAACACAAACCTACATAAAACATGCTGTGGTATAACACAAACCGACACAAAACATGCTGTGGTATAACACAAACTGACATAAAACATGCTGTGGTATAACACAAACCAGCTCAAAACATGCTGTGGTAAAACACAAACCTACACAAAACATGCTGTGGTATAACACAAACTGACATAAAACATGCTGTGGTATAACACAAACCAGCTCAAAACATGCTGTGGTATAACACAAACCGGCCTCAAAACATGCTGTGGTATAACACAAACCGGCACAAAACCGGTGAAATAGCAAAATAAGCATTACCGGTTGCTACCATTATCAAAATACCGATCGAAGGCTTTTCCACCCACAAAGCTATTTCGCGATTAAAAAGCGCGATTCTTTCGCGTGATTTGAATATGTTTGGGAATTGTACTTATACACTTGTATGAATCTTTTGTTTTCAAAAAAAGAACAGAGTGTAGATCTCAAATTGAGTTCTTTTACTTTATTGTCCCGCCAACGGGTATTCAGTTATTGATATAGTGCTGCCTGTACTTTGTATATCATGCCGTGAGTAAGAATATAATTATGACAAAGTCATACGAGCATTGCAGCATATACCAAACCCCGAAAAAACACAGGACAAATGTATTCACATGCAAGCCAAATGTTTTCTTTGATAAGTTCTGACGAAAGAAGTGACGCCATTGAAAAATAATGTCCACGTAGTATTTAGAAAAGAGAGGTATTATTTCGATTAGAAAAGCTACACAAAAATTGTTGATTGTAAATGAAATTAACTTAATGAATCAAGAAAAAAATAACCAGAGAAGAGTAAATGGTTGTATCATTCTGTTCATGTGAAGATGGAATTGAGGTACAAGAGTCCAATGTCCATCAAAAGAAATACATGTAACAATCCTTATAAGAGGAAAACATATTTCACTATATTTGTATCAAGTTAAAAAGTTGCGTTTCTTTGTTCTGCCTTTTCTTTACCGGCTTGTATTTCGAAAAAGAATCTTGCTGATTCGACATGCGCATTGATCCATTTTGTAATTGATCTTTTCGGTGCTAAAAGTCTCAACACTATCCCTAAATGCGAAAGAAAATATCGTGATTACCAACCATTAAAGATTAACATTGAAATCCTTGATAAGTAAGGTATTGTTTATCTTTCAGCACATTTGTCTAAAACATATATAAAAACCCACATCATTATAATAAATACCGGAGTCTGGACCGTCCCAAAGGCGGTAATAAAACAACGAAAGGTGGCATAAATATAGAAGATAAAAGGTCATTATGTTGTAATTATTTACACGATATTCATCACGTTTGTTCTCATCCACGAAACAATTAGCTTCTCTGGTAGTTTTGACAAAAGTTTCTCTGACTGAAATGATAATTTAAATCAGGCGCGTATCTGACCCTTTTTGGAGTTACAAGAATTACAAGAGAAATAATCTTTGTAGTAATACTTTTGAATATATTCGGTTCTTTTCTATTGAATAACAGGTAAAATGCGGACATGCGAGGAGCTTAACAAAACATATGAACGACTAAAATCCTGACATGTATAAGTTTTATCGTTTAAACCTTTTCAACTTTATTGGTGTGGTAATACGATTTTATAACATAGAAACTACGGAAATAAAATATATCAAACCTAACCAGAGTTAGGCATGGACTTTCTTAGTGTTTTTGGAACTTTTAGATTTTCGTGTTTTTTTTTCGAACTGAGGTAACGCACGTGCGTAAAGTGTGTAATGGCAAAATGCGTCTTATTTGAATGACATCTAGCAGATATTTAACCTTTTGCAGCGGATGACTTTGCTGCAACTTTTTGACTAACAAAAGTTATATCTGCTATCTCTTTGTCTCTAGCCCTAGATTCGGCTGGCGATTTGACACGGCAGCTATGACTTGATCGTCATTTAATTCATCTTATAATGATTGTTACGTGTATTTCCTTTGATGAACACTGGACTTTGGCTCCTCAAGTCCATCTTCACATGAACAGGATGCTACAACCATTTACACTCCTCTTTTCAATATTTCTTGATTCAAAGTTCTTCTAATCGAAATACTACCTATATCTCTTCTAACACTAAACACTCTAAACACTGTCCTGTGCCTTTTCAATTTTTTATGTATGTTGCAATGCTCATATGAATTTGTCATATATATTCTTGTTGTAAATTGCATGGAGACACTGATTTGTTGGCATGTTTAGCAAGGAATTCTTTACTTTACAACTTTGATTAGCAAATGTGTGTTCTATGGTTAGACGGTAGCGGAGACGACTCTCAAAGGTGACGGTTCGTTTCAGTGCAAGCGAAATATATGAGTACCAGCATCTTTACCAAGACTGAAATATGCACATTAATAAGAATATATGACAAAGTCCTATGAGCATTGCAACATATACCAAACTCCGAAAAGGCACAGAACATGCAGGCCAAGCGAAAAGTAAGAACAAATTTGAGATGAGTCATTTAACGAAAAGAGCGAACCCGACAGTATAAAAATGTTTAAATGAACTAACCAAATGTCACAATCTTTTTTGGAAAAAAATACACATTGAATAAAAGTTAGCATCATCAGCATTTGGTTATGTCTGTATAAGTATGATCGTTTGCAAACGATATCCCTCCATACATCCACAAAATATTACTGCGATCGGAATGGTTAAATTGAAATTTTCCGTTCTTCCCATGGAGACAGTTTATTGTAGGATGGTCTTGTGGCTGTCCTGCTTTTTGCAAGCCTCCCCCAAACAAACATAGGTCGCCACCCCCTCACCAAAGATATGGCCGGTAGAACCCAACAAGAATTTGCTAGGTTCTATCGTGCGGGTTAAGCTTTTGTAAGGGTTGTCTTTCGTGTACCAGCTAGGTATCTCGAATTATGTTATCGCATATGGAGACAACACATTGGAAAATGGTGTTGGGAAAAGACCTAATTGAGTTATGCCCCTTAGATAAATACTGATATAAAGCAAAATTTGTTAAAATTACGATGTGTTACATCCCCTGAGTTGAAACCTGCCATGCTGGTTTAAGACTCAAGTTTAAGCATCATGAATATACTTATGCTTTAATTTCAACTGCGAAAGCAAGAGAAGTTTCTAACTAAGTTCATGGTTTGACTTCGTATTTCGAAAACTATCATTGTAGAATTGTAATTGTGAAATATAGTTTGACTTTGTTAATACCCTTCATAAACAGGGTTTGTTGTTTTCTTTTCTTGTATTATCTATTTTACCGTTGTCCTTAAATATATTTGAACCTCTCTCAAGGGTCGGTAGTCCATCCTGTAATTGTAAGAAATTCCACTGATGACTTATCATGAAATATCTGCTATATAAGGGGTGAGTTTCGACCCAGACCCAGTTTTAAAGACATATCAAATTTCAATAACAAGAATATGGAATAATGTAAAGGCCCATTCAGTGTCTTGTTCACATTGAGCAGCGTTAGAGCGCGTGTAGGGTTAAAGAGGAGTGCTAGAAATAATACCTTTACCTCAACCGTCTGAATAGCGAAGTTAAAAAAAAACACGCAATAATTCTTTCACGTTGTAAATGACAACGAAGAAATATGGCTTGAAGTCCTATGAAATAATTTATGCATTTACGCTTGTTAGAAGGGCATGATTCATATTTACATTACATTCCAGTGTGAATATACGGTTTACTCACGTATACCTAATTATGCGTATTCTTATTCAATGCAGTTCATTGATATGCATTTTGGGATTACCAACCTACGCGCCCGAAAGAGGAAGACTTAACTGCACACTTTATGTATTTAAAGCTTGTCTGTATGATTCTGTTGGGTATGTTGAAATCTTGTTTTTGCTCTCCTCTTGTTGACTTCCTGAATTATACTGATATATATCTATTTTGTTTAAAATGAGTGTATATGCACTAAAAACCTGGGCATTAATAATATATGTATATATGTATATTCTTGCATGCTTTCTTAATCTTATTTATAGCTAGTACATTTTTAACGACTTGCATCCATCTTAATATTGTATTTTTGGAAATTTGGAGATTTACACTTTATTGTTCTATACATAATGATCACATTTTCACTCACCTTTTCGTCGGCATAGCCGTAATGATTAGTTTAAAGTAAAAAATCAAGCTTATATCTTTGGCTAGATTTTGTGTGACATATGAATCTGATTCGATAAACGTTAACATGCATGTTAAGGTTTTGTGTGCAAGTTTATATACTGTACAGACTATAAAGCCCTTGAAGTACTTGAATAGTCTAGCGCGCTGACCAGTGAAATCTCTTGTTGGAGGTAATGATTTTGGAATATTTATTTATCAAGTATCACGATGACTGTTGTGTTTTAACGAGCTCGCCAGCAAATAATATACAGTAAACTTATCTAAATAAGGAAATATGACAAAGTGCTATTAGCATTTTAACATATTCCAAACATCGAAAAGGAACAGAACAATGGTATTCACGTGCACGCCAAATGTATAGTAGGAACACATCTGTGAGGAGTCTTTAAACAAACAGGGTAAATCCAACAGTTACCGACTTGGAACGGTCAGTCGGCAAAAGTGGCCGACTAGGGTGCTTAAACCGGCTTTGCTGAGCTCTAACCTTGCACTTCCAGAGGGATTTCTCAAATGTAAGCAATGAAAAGAAAACCGAACCTCGTGAATTTCAAAAATGTTTAAGCGATGACGTCGTTAAAAGAAAGGAGTAACGTAATTGAAAAATAATGTCAGCATGTTATTGAGAAGAGAGAGCAATATTATTTCTATTAGAAGAACTGCACAAAATTGTTGATTGTAAAAGAAGAAGAGCTAAAATGGGTGTAGCATCATTTTCATGTGCAGATGAGACTGTGAAACCAAATTTCAATGTCCATCGAAGAAAAATACACGGAACAATCCTTATAGGATGAATTAAATGACAACATAGATTACATGAGACTTTTTAATCATGAATAAGGAAATATGCCAAAGTTCTATGGGCATATCATATACGTTTGTGCTTAAAGACTCTTAATACTTCCTATTTTCGTTGAACAGCATTTTCTAAATGTTTCTATACGCTCCATGTGATCTGTCACATTCTTGACATGAGTTAGTATTCTATGGACGCGTTATTTCGTCACATAATTTGGCACTTCAGTACGTGTGCTATGTTTTCGCAACCCGTATAATTTTCTCAGCAGCAGTCATGAAAAGCCCCAGCAATAAAATTTTAAAACAAACAAAACAAAACAAAAGCATCAACATTAAAAACGAGTCTATTAGTTTAACGCACTTTAAAGGCAGCCTATGCTGTTTTGTGCATAACTTCATTTTGCACAAATAATTAATCTTAATAAGTTGTTTGATATGATTGTCGTAAAATCTCTATCATTTTATATTCACCTTTTTAAATAGATATATTTACTAATCTACAAACAGACACAATTGAAAGTGCTAAAACAAACTAAACAATGAGTCACTATAGTAGCCTCCATAATAAGCTAACATATACAGTAACATACTTTAGCCAAGGGCTGTTGACTTTGGTGACGTTTGAATTCCTATATGATTAAAAGAAATGGTGTTATATTTATGTTACTGAGCTCTAACCTGGTACTTCCTGAGGGGTTTCTAAAAATATACTTTAATGGTACTAACAGCAAACTAGTGTTGACACTAAATTAACCCACCCATACTCCTATCACCCACCCCAAAACACCGTGGTCGCAATCCAACGCGTCATGAAGTAAAGGCGATTACAATTCAGTGACATCGAGTTTTGCTGTATAACTATATCATTCCTTAGATTGAGGTGTGAATACTATTGACAGCGTCATGGTATGTGACCTCAGTGTACTTCCTTGTCTTGGGAGGGCATATTGATCTGAGGTGGGCCTGACCTCATGTCCTAAAACGGTTTTCATACAATTGTCATTGAGGAAGTGTCTGTCATCCAGCCAATGGATGAGGCTCTCTGAATATTTGTTTGGAAGCAGATACGTGTTTCGCGTTAGCGGACCCCCACCTCCACCCCCACCCCCTCTTAATAATGTAAGAGAGCATTGTACATGGTATTGGTGTATTAAAGGCGATATGGCAATGGAGTAGACAAAGTTAACATACGTACCAATAAAGCTAGGTTCGCTGTTTAAATGATACTTCATTGAAATGGTCGCATGTCGTATGCGTGGTTAAAATGCTCGAACGGTAAGCTCGGTTATCTGTACATCAGTTCATTCGAATTGCAGTCGGGCCGAAGAAGTCTTTCTGTTATGTTTTGGCCAGTCTCCTCTGTTTTGTACAAATTACAATGTGTTTATTTTAGATCTCTTAACATAAAGAAATAGCATTTAGTTTTAAGAAAACATACTGATAAACTCTACATTGCATTGAACCTAAATAATAATGTAATTTTATCAAGTCTATTTCACTTAAGGGTTTGTTTTCAGTGTCTGTTATATCACTATTTAGACATTTTAAATACGAAAACTATTGAAGCTATTCCCCGTACACCTAATTTCACCACATTCTCCTTATACCATAAAGACGCACCCTAAAAATCTTCGAATAACTTCTTAACCATCGTATGAAATATTTTGAGCATATGAAACCAGAGAAAGTATATGCTCTGACTTGTCAACTATTCAGAGAAGTTACACATGAATTGTGTTTTAGAAAAGATCTTGTCCTCGGTACCGAAACACAATTATCAGCTTGAAAATCTTGACACTTATGCAGGTCGCTTAACTTGACATATTCTCTCTGTCTTACTTTTGATTCAAGTGCGTCAGAGTATGCGAGTGTGTGGGAATTTAACACTTGCCAGTGCTTCAAACTGATGCTTTGATTGCATGGAAACTTCATTGCACAATGTTCTACGCCTCTTTTAGTCATTCTGTGATTGTAAGATCTCATTGTACCATTATACAATGGTAAGAATGCCTCTGCCTGTTATCTATTGCCTGTTTTAATGATCTTTATAATAAAAGAGATTCTAATTAAACATCACGAGGGACACATGCTAGTCAAGCAGCTAGTGCAAATTGTCTGTACTCAGGTCTTCAAATGAAGGGTCTTTGAGTAGAAACCCGAGCGTCCTGTAACATCAAACACACGGCCTACTCTACTGTATTGAAAAGCAAAACTCCTATCTAGCTTTAAGAATATTTAACAAGAAACCATACGCTACACTGGTTAGTCTTGCTAATTTTTATCACACGTGCATGCGCACTGTTTTCGCCTTCGCTTCTTTGACAAAGACACACATTTCGCCGAACACCATAAAACTATTCACCGACCTTCTAAATACGTATATTCGAATAAGTTATTAGCCACCGTATGGAAAGATATAATATTGGTACATGAATGTAGTAAGTAAATGCTTCCATTTGGCAGCTATTCCGTGAACAGACACATAAATTTTGTCTTAAAAAAGATTCGCATATCAAGCGTTGTTGAATTTTCCTCGGTGCCATAAACACAACTATCAGCTTTAATATTCTATGTGGATTTAGAAAAACAAAGGGTTGTTATACCTGCATTGTAAGTAGAACCATCAACTCGCTTCCCCGGAGCTAAATGTCATTGATAGATATGCATATATGGCAAGTAATTGTATAGAATTGCAAAGATCTAATCTTCGATGGGTTTCTCGAATGGTGCCATGTCTTTCCGAATTTATAAATTTGAATGAGTTAACACCATCACTTCAAAGACATAACGTAGATTTCGACTAACTATTTAAATGTCAAAGATATATATACGTTTAATGAAATTATCCAAGGTACTGTGTACAATGTTCATGCGCCGTTATAAGATGATTATTTTTGTATTTTAACTTTTTGCACCTTCTCATTTAATCATCTCTAAAATAAATTCCCGATCTTATTCTCTTATATGTTTGCACTCGCCAGTGTTACCTGACTAACTTTTATATGAATTTCACAATTACTATTTTATATTCAATAATATAAGTCTTCACTTGACATATTCTCTGCGTCTCACTTTTGACTCAAGTGGGTCAGAGTATGTGCGCGTGTGGGAATTAAACACATGCCAATGCTTCAAAGCAATAATCTGAATAAATCAAATTCATTGCACAATGCTCTATGCCTATTTCAGTAATGCCGTTGTTGTCAAGGATCATTACGCTATTGTAAAAAGATTATAATGCCTCTATCTGAGATCTGTTGCCTATTTCAATGGTCTTTGTAATGAAAGCGATTTTAATTAATATGTACAAAGTACAATTGTCGCAGTACACTTGATCTCTTTGTCAGTGTGCTTTCGGTCGTTTCACATCCCCAAGTTCATCGTTTGAAAGTTTATTATATGCAAACTTGCCATTAAAACTTGCATGAAGATGGTATTGAATCTATAACTCGCAACAGAATGCATGCTTTTATTCGAAATGCATAAACGGCATGATGAACACACGTCAAGGTGCTAATGTCCTTGACTTATGACCTTTCAGTCTTCTTTATTTGTCCCTGGCTATTTGTAAGGGGTTTTCCGTCCAGAAATTATAACAGCTGGCCATATATGTGTCGGTGCAATAATAAACAAATCAAATACAATCTCAATAGATTTGAATACAGTAAATATCCTAAGCCTTGTGAACATCAACAACAAGCATCTCCTGGATAAACACTTAGTGGGATGAATAAAGACACAACAAGGCTTTGTATCTATACTTTATTGTATGTACGAGAAATAATAAATATTTCGAAAGACAAAAAAACGACTTACACGCCTTTGCACATAATTCAACAAATTAGTAAAATCTTTATGCCTATCGCACCATGTAAACATTATGTTTAACAATAAACAATAATAGATAAAAATAACTACATCAACAAAACGAAACAGCAACATGCTGATGGCGTTTTTCACTATGTTAAAGATATTGTGATTATTCATATATAAGGTAAACAAAATAAAATACGCCAATATGATAAAATGTTGACATATTTCTAAAAGTTAAAAAAAAAAAAAAAAAAAAAAAAAAAAAACAACAAACACATTTGCATCAGTTTTACTTTGACTCAATCGTGATGAAAACTTGAAGTCGCAATCGCCGGGGAAACTTATAATATTTACACACAGTTTAAACAAACATGTTCCCCGTGAATATCTGTTTAAGACATATCAAATATCAAATATATGCTAATTAAGACGAACGCAACATACACGTAGTTAATAATGTCATTAAACGTCTAATATAAACCTTCATCTGGGTTATACCTTTTGGGAAAGGAAACTAATAAATACATAAAACAGAGGATATAAAATGTAGGAATGTAAGCAAATACTTGTGTTTATCTCTAAGTGATAATAATTTAAACTAAAAATATCTTTTAAAAGGGGTTGGTCAGGTATTAATAGAAAACATATTGATCATTTTTTTTTCGTTAGAAAATGAGTTTTTTTAAGAGCCGATGCATCAAATTCGTTTCGTTTGCGCCTCTCAAGTTGAAGCTTCTCAAATTAATTTTGTATTATTTATGACTTTAGTAACCAGCCTTTAAAACATATTACGACAGCGGATAACTTTAATAGGAACGTATGTGTCTCTGCATGGAACGTCTACCATGAGATACGCTCTAATATTCAATCTTAGGTCTAACGTGTGTTTAGAAAGCTACGCCGACAATAAGGTTGTATGAGCAGTCGTTATTCTAAATGAGCCAGGCTGCAGACCAACAGTTCATTGTAAGTGAAGACGTCAAACGTCAAAGCCCTACTGTCTGTCAATTCTTATTTGTCTTTCTGTTCGGCTTAAACTCTTATTTTAAGAACAGAACAAAACAGAACATAATTTATTTAAGACGTGTACAAAGTACACAAAGTCTTTTCCATATACAATATCACAAATATAATAATGCCAACAGTATAACAGTATAACACATAATTACAAGTGAAATATCTAAAATAGTAAAACATCTAAGAGGATGAACACAACAATTTCATATTAACTTTTAACATTTAGAATAGTATTTCTTATATCAAGAGCATCTTCAACAAATATGAGATAATTTCACAAGTTCTACTTTATTCCTTGAATTCAAATAGTTAATAAATTTAAACATTGATGGATTCTGGTATAGACCTTTGTGCAAATATTTTCTTCTAATTACACTTTAACACGAACAAACACAAATAAAATGATATTCGTCCTCTAAATCATGTGTATCACAACACAAACAATAACGTTATTCTGGTACAATTCTAGGCCTATCATATCGGTATGTTTGCATGAGTAAAGGATGAACAGATAATCTCAATCTTCAAAAATAAAACCGTAGACTTCTAGGCAAAATATCTAGATAGTTTTCATAGCCAAAAGCATGCTTGCATTCCTTATATAACTTTAAAACAGGGCTTTCTAGAGACCGAAGCCATTCATTTTAAAAACAATCAATAACTTTTAGTTTGAACTCCAAAGTAAACATTTTAACATCAACAGAGTGCGGATTTTAGACAGCCTTCTTACAGAGACATATTGTTCGTATTTTAATTATCATTTTCTTTCTAATTTTGTCTAATCGAAACACAAAATGAGCTGAAGCCAAAATTCAACTTAAAAAGGTTTCTGACAGTGGACTATTGTCGCTTTCTTATACATCTTTGTTCTTTTTAATCAGCGGTTCTCTTTAACTTCCAACAGATCAGAATAAAAAACAGATTACAGCCATTTTTCTTGCAATGTTGATTTTAAAACAATGCAAAAAAATGTCTGTACTCATGTCTTTACTTGAAGTTTCTGAGAGTAAAATCCCGAGAGTGTTAAGTATCCTCTTAACATAAAACACACGGCCTAGTCTTCTGTATTAAATAAAGCATAACTTCGATGTATCCACTCTTATCTAGCTTAAATAAAAACCCCATGCGAAATTGGTTAGTCTTGCGCATTTCTATAAAATGACTTTGCGCATATTCGTACACTGTTTTCAATCTTAATATACCAAAAGCTGCTTCGATCGGACCTGGTAGCGCAATCGGTAGAGCGTCGGCTCCAGGTACGGGAGGCCCCGGGTTCGATCCCGGGCCGCGACATACCAAAGTCATTAAAAATGGTGATGGTATAGCTCCCTTGCTAACGCTCAAGCAAATATATGGGTAGTTCCACGACTTGTTGGCCCGGTGTCAGGATAATGTGACTGGGTGTGGTATCATGCCAGGTGTTCACGACATGCTATACACAGTGGACACCGTCTCCAGATAACTGAAATACTGTTGCTGGGACGATAAACCCAAAAAACAAACAAAACAAACAAACCAAAAGCTTCAAATTCTATTTGCTGAGTTCTAAGTTGTTTGTCTGCTTATACTCTGATTCATAGACAACAATCTTATAGAGATATTTTTGTATAATTTCGTATTTTAATTGCCATTAATTTGAATAGATACTAACATTAAAATAAGAGCTGAACATAAAAAATATATATATTGTGCAATCAAAACAAAATTCTGAACTTAAGCCAACACTCAACTAAGAAAGGTTTCTTAAAAAGGACCTTTGTCGCTTTCTTATACGTATTTGTTCATCCTTATAAGCGGTTCGCTTTAATTTCCAACTGTTTGAAGTGAAGACCAGAGTACAGCCATTTCCTTGGATTGTTGTAAAAAGCTTGAAGTTTCTAGGAGTAGAAAGCCGAGAACGTTAACTATATTGTAAACATAAAGCACATATCACACTTTAAAGTATTAAATCAAACATACCTTCAATGTGCCCACATTTATCTAGCTTTAAGATTTTTTTTAAAGAAACCACAAGCTATATGTTTCATCTTGGACAATTTTATTGTAGTACGAGATTAAACGTTATATATAAAGCCATCTGATATGAGTATGCGCATATTCGCACACTATGCTCGCTTTTTATGGATACACGCTTCTTTGGCAATGGCATGAGTACAGTGAGTGAAATATGAAGTTTTTAAATGGGAATAATACCGGATAATACCGTAAGGTTTAATCAACCCAGGGATGGATCCGGGGGATGGGGGGTGCATCCACCCACCAACCAGGTAAAATAGTAGAGTTGTGAAAACACATACATGTAAGCTTAAAAATACACAGCTTTTAAATTAAATTGTGTCTGTTGACTGCTTTAGGGCGTCTTACTGTGTATATATGTAGTTTTACTGCGGTAAAGTTGAATGGATCTTGAATTATAACCCCCACTACCCCCACCCCCGACCTCACCAAAATATTCTGGATCCGTCCCTGAATCAATCCCACCACTCTGCTAACAATTGGACATATTGTTATTGACAATATGAAGATATTTATCAAATATTACATTCTTGGAGCTACAACATAATTTTTATAAAATTCATATTAGAATATTACTCTATGAATCTGAACAAAATAAATAATACAACAAAATATTTGATGCGATTTAGATATAATCACAAATTCTTAATTCAGAAATAAAATTAATAAATATGATTAAAAACCTTTGCGTGGACTCTGACTTACATTCTGCTTATATTGTGTAGCAAGCAATAAGATTTTTAAAAAGTTCAATAAAATATAAACGTCAGAAACTGTACTAAATTACAGTTATAATTTCATATTGATGAACCTGGTTACGAATTCTGTCTAGTTTTCTGCTAATAATCAAATGAATAAAAACACGAATTGTTAAACAAACATCCTACATCCTATGTTATATACACGCTCTCAATCACTTCATGTTATTGAGCCCGCTCGTCAAAATGTTAATTGGTTAAAACAGATAATTGACTTAAATGTAATCATTTGAAACGGATGAAAAGAAAGTGTACATTAAATGTAAATGGGAAAATAATAAATTTTATGTATATGATTTGTGAAAAATATTTATGCCATGTCAGTGATTAAATAATGTTGACGAAACAGCAAAAAATCTTGTTATTTTTTTTTAAAACACGACAACAATACAAAATGTACTAGAAGACGACAACATAACAGGACGTGCCTCCAACGTTGACACAGAACAAAATGTGTCTAAAAAGCAACAATAATTCAAAATGTTATAGAAGACTACTACGCATCTAGATGTGCTTAAAACGCACACAAAAACAAAATGTGCTTAAGAATGATCGCAGAGGGGATTCTTCAATTTATTGAAGGAAAGCACGCTGGTGTAAGTAAATTTGCTTAGGGTTAGAAGTGATTATATGACACAGTTGTATTTTTGTTAGGTTGATACTTTCAAATTGAAATACAATGTAAATGGGGTATTTTGAAGAAAATCAATAACAGTTTTTATTACGTTTGGAATCAAAGACAGTTTATTCTAGCTGAACATCATTCAGTTAATCTAATTATCTTAGTGGTAACTGATACTCAATGCTCATTTCGCTCCGAACGTCTGGAGAGTTGAAATACCTCCGCGGGAGTAGCGGTCCGTACTGACGATCTTCTGCACATGTCGATCTTTAACTTCTGCAAAATGTCAACCACATCCACCATTTTTGGCCTAGCTGCCATATCCACGCTGACGCATTGGCAGAGAACGCCAAACACTTCAACTGAAAACCATTGCCGTGTTGTGGAGTCCAACGGAAGCATTGTCGCTGGGTTTACCTTCTCGACAAACTCTTGAAACGAGAATTTTCGTTCACGACGGAATGCTTGTTGATTGCTTATAAGTTCGAAAAGTAGAAGGCCGAATCCGAACATGTCTGAAGGTGCAATGTAAAGGTCACCTTGGAGGACTTCCGGGGCAAGGTAGACCAGGTTTGATACAGGGTTGTCCTTGTCAAGCGGTAGGATTGCTTCTCTTGGGTAGCATGTACCTGTAAGTCGAACTGCTCCGCTAGTGTTCACCTACAATTTCAATATAAAACGATGCCTAATCCATTCTTTGAATTTTACATAAATTTTAATAATTGCAACACTCACGTCCATTTAACTTATGTTTATAAGAGCAAAGCAAAATTATAAAAAAAACTATCAGCAATCTATAAATTTACCTGTTTTAGTTTCACGGGCAAAATTAAGTTATCCAAAGTCTAGAACTAAAACATTAAATATTGAAGCATTGACAAATACCGTGACGGTTGTAGTCGTCAGTTCCATGTGGACTAGTGTCTTTGAGTGGATGTACGCCACCCCTTGTGCAATCTCAAGTATAATCTGCCTGACACTAGCTTTGGTGTCAAAGTTTCTCTGCATGTAGGCTTGCAGGGAAAGCAGTTCCTCATCGAAAACAAACGATGGAATTTCCGCATTGGCATGGTGTATGCCCAAGAATTCCGCTATAGGGATGTCTTTATGCAGAAGGCACCTAAAATTATACCATTTAAAAATAATAAATATATGTAGCAGATTTATACTTGCTGCACCACATTGCACAAATAAAATGTGGTTGTTCTTTTCTATGTTTTGTTAAAATAATAGTGATAAAATGATATATATCTTGAACATTGTTCAGTCTTGCTGTCGGCCTAAAAAGCCTGACCTTAAAAGAATGACTTAACAAATGAAATTACCATGAAGTTTTTTGACATTTTAAACACAACGTGTTACACCATGGAATATTACCTCAGTTTGGCGATCTCCTGGAATGTGTTTTGGACACCAGATGACGGAAGGTAGACCTTTATTGAGATTTTCCTTTCCTGGTTGTCCTTTGTCAGTAAGCCAGGTACAATAATGGTCCAAAGACCGTTTATCGCGTTTGATTTGAGAGTATTGGTTGTTGAGTAAGACCCTAGCATGCTGCCTACCGTTTGTCTCAATGGTTCGTGGAAACTCTGCCCACCTGGGGCATCGCGAAGAACCATGATTTCATTTATTTTGAAGTCATTCACAAAGATGTATCCTTCCCCATACCCCATCAGCAATCGTCGCAGTCCCTCTATGTCCTCCATGACATTTCCAAATCTCCTCAGTCCATCACGCTCTTGCATGCTTGCTTGTTCAAGTCTGGTCAAAAGTGTTAAATTAGCATCGGCTAAAGATGGGATTTTCTGTTCTATCTTATCAATATATTCAATAGGACGGTGCATCAAATGTGTAATTAATGTCTCAAGAATACTCGAATCTCCATTTTTGGGTTTTTTCTTGTCCATCAGTTTCTTAAGCAACTTTTCTGCGCGTTCCTTTGCCCATGCTTCAGGATTTTTGTTAAAGAAATTCCTTGAACGAGGATTCCTGAGATTCTTCAACAATGGATTGCCTGTAGATATCTTAACACCAAGCGACAATTTTGGTGCCACCATGTCGGAACTGAGTGCAGGCCGCTGACCTACAAGTTTGCTAGCTCCCAGAGAAAGTCTCCTGTTGGCCTGCTTGATTGAAATGCTTGTTGATGACATTCCAGATTCAATGTCCAGGATTTCAGTCTCTAAGATACCAAGTTTTGACTGAACCTCATTTACCAATTTCTCTTCTATATCTTCCACTTTGCCGCCCTCTGTGTCCCATTCTTCTAACAAATCACACAATCTGTTGTAGAATGCTAGGTCTACACGCTCTTTGACCCAGTTCCAATGCTCCTGGTTTCGAGCCTTCTCCGACAACTGTGGTATTTCTTCCTGCTTCCACACTGAACACAACCGAAACTTGGCTTGAGCAGTGCCAAGATACGTTCGAAGTTCTTTTGAAAAATTGTTAATTTCTATGTTGACTTCGGCACGTAGTTCCTTGATTACAGTGCTGGTATCTCGATTCAGCTTCCCGAGCTTGTCTCTGATCCTCCTGCTCTGTTCTTCGTTATCTCTTGCAGTCATATCTATTCTTTTGTACACACTCTTCACAATGTGGGTTATTCTCCACATTACCTTCTCCAGCCACCTGAAAATATAAATATGTAAGCAAAAATTAATCAAATAAATTCGTAAGTAGTCATTTTAATTTTGATCATACACACTAAAAAAATTAAACTGCAACCGATGATGTTTTGTTGCACATAAGGACGAAAACAAGAACGATTCTTGTGCGTTTAATTAAATCTTTTGTGAGAAGTAAAGGCATTTGAATGGGAAGTAAGTCTATACGAGACAGGAAACCCATGTTTGTTACTTATTAAGTCTACTTAGTTAAACACTGCCGGAGGCTTCTATAGGGTTGGTGGCATTGAATTATTTCGGATTATTGTTTCCAGGAAAATAACAAATGAAAGCAATGAAAGCCTGTATGCATCAAAGGTGACAGACATTACAGAAAAATTGTAATTTATGGTTGCATTGTCATCTTCTCTATATCAAAGGGCGACCTCTAATGCCTTAAAATGTGTTATTTAAGTAATGTAAAGGTGTATTGAACTCACTTGTAGGATGCCTTCACCTGCCGGTCAGCTGCGATCGTAAACAAAGAGCTTAATGCTTCTAGGAGTAATTTATACTGATCGCTGATATAGTCTTCGTGAGCTTCTACGTCCCGTTTGGCATTCATTGTCGAGAAAAACACCGCCATGTTTGGGTCAAATTCTGGCCAGTTTTTGCTCAGTTGATCTATGATATGACTTTTAACTTTCCCCTGTTCGTCTTCAGGAATTGCATCAAATCTGTTACACACGAACAAGGATGCGTTTGGGTTAAAGGGAAGACCTTTCTTGTTCTTTTTCTGTTCCTCCATAATCAATCGAAGTAATAGCAGCAGCTGAAACACGTAGACATGTCCTAGGCTTAGATTCAAGGTAATGTAAATACTCTTAATTTTTAGTCCGTGTTTTAATGTTGATAAACATTTAACATATACAGTGATGTCTGTTCATACGTGCTTACGATAACTTTCAGTATGGAATCCGACACTCTGGTGTCTAAGCTTTAAGTTCTCTGACTGCTAATAAATGTAAAAGGTTGCTGAAAATATTGCTCTAGATTGACTGAGATTTAAACTTAATTATTCAGCAACGGATAATTTGTTGCCTCTTATGGGATGCATTTTTATGGGACTGTAGTGTAGCAGTCAATGATACGACGTCGCAGTTGTTTTGTGAGGCCTTTTTCAGAATAAAAAAAAACATAGAACGCCAGGTTTTCTTAACAGCTTCGCATGCAATTATAAAAAAGTAACAAGTATTAATTGCAATTCGCAGCCGTTTGGCGAAGTCTTGTTTAACAAAAGAGACCGAGTATGCCGATGTAAACAATGCAGCTTTTAATTACAGATGTATCAGACAACAAGAAAGAAAACAAAGTAGCAGATTGTCTAGTTCCCGTTAGAGTTACGGTTCGTTACTCTAAACTTTTTATGTAATGAATCGACAGTATAATTAAAATGTTTAGTGTGCAAGATAGCCATCTTTATGCTTACAGAACATGCGCCAAGCTGCGCCTTGGATATCTCACATCCGTTTATGCATGTATGTATGTATGATTATATTTCATCGTGTGTACTGGTGACAAATGGGTTGTTCCAAACCAGCTGATTTTAGCCAGTCAGAAAGTGGCAATTCAATAACAAAGAGCTCAGTGGTGGATGGGGGCAAATTAAAATAAAGCCCCTGGCTCTCAACGGGATAAAACTAAAGATACACTTCCAAATAGTCATACTTGTGAATTCAAAACTTAATTCCTATAAATTAATACATTTACTGATGGTCAATAGTGACTTAAATACTTTTTATATCGGTAGGAAAAAAATACGGACACATTGTGACTGGCCGTAGTGTAACGGTGTAATTTGCAATTAAACATCACCATTTAACTTTGCGCGCTGCATAAACAATAGTTTGATGTGACAATGAGAAAACTGATGTTTCTTTACAAGTTAATTAGCTTAGATGTTAATAACATAAGCAGAAACATTTGTCTTAGACGCTTCATTAGATTCTTGTCTACAAATTCTGTTGGTTATGGACTCGTTTCAGATATTTTAGCCATATTGTATAAATACGATATTTTGCCGTTTGTTAATAACACACCTCTCGTCACTGCCAACAAAACGTGTTGGAAACGCTTCGTAAAGGAACGTGCGTACACTACAGACGGACGGGAATAATTCGAAAAAAATATTTTTTGCTAGTGCCGATTTCAAGTTGTTCATAAATTTACAACAAAGTGTACAGCCCTCTGTTATATATAGAGTATGCAAATGCAGCTCAATTCAGAAAACAATGAAAACTATTGCTCATATCTAGGACAGGTTACTAAAGTCCGAACATTATGTTTGTGATCTATGTAAAACAATACGTTCTCATTAGTGATTGTGCACACACTCAGCACTACAAACACCAGTTCATGTCTGATATTTTAAATATGTTCGGTACTGGTTCTGCTGACGAACTAAAATCGCTTAATAGTGAAACCTTTCTCCTATGTGTACTAGGAGCTGTAATGCTACAAACGATTGAAGACGTTCAAACTCCACAGTTTCTACGGAGGCCATTTAAACTTGTGTGCCAATGTATGAATTTCTGTAAATTAAAAAGATTTGTTTACGCTGGACACTACTGCTGCAAAGCTCTTTAATCTGTTGTATAGATCCGATGTTATTAAAATGTTATAGCTACTCTTTGTCAGTCTGTTAAATATGCATATCATGCTTAATAACAAATGGTCTCTATTTATTTATCTACCTTTTTAATTTTCAAACTATCCTATTTATTTATGCATTTTCCTAACTTACTTACCTTTTGTCCATATTGTAAACCATGTTAGTTTAAGTTTAATAATGTCTTTTCCCCTTCTTTTGTCTTGTTTTTGTTGTATACAATATTCTGTACAAATACAAGAAATCTCCAACAATAGAAGGAATAAAGACATTGTATTGTATTGATTATTATTCAGCTTTGGTGAATATTAGAATTAAATTAGATTATATTTAAAGATTATGTAACTTAATTACCTGACACCTGAAATTGTTAATGTTCCATATGTTAATGTATGATTTGTTTAATTTAAATTGCGTTTGTTACGATGTTAAAGTCAAATGTTATGCTCTTTTCTGTTTGTATTCGGACCTTTTCCAAAGCGTCCAAATACAGTCTGTTAGTGCATATAATTTTAAGACATGAACTTGACGGCATTGTAAATCCTTTTATTAACAGCATGTTTTTGCTATTTTGCTGTTTCTTGGTCGGTGTGTTGTTAGGCACAAATGTTTCATTGCTGGACAAGACATCAACGGCGACTTTTGATGCTATGCATCAATGCCAACTTGAGGTAGCTTGTGAGCAGACAGTAACATTTAAGACGGAATATGGTAAATTAACCATCTGATTTGATAACGCTTCACAACAAACATTGGTTTGTATCTGGCATATTTGTATCCTTACCCTGTCTTCCTTAACACCGCCAGCGGCGTCTGACATAATGACGTAGATAAAGCCAAGGATCTCGTTGTGGGCTATGTACTGGTGCAGGTAGTCTTCCATAAAATCATTTTCTCCAATTCCTGGAGTGTCGGCAAGAACTATTCCAGTCTGATAATAGGGTAGAAAATATCTTGTGTCAATATTATTCCGTTAGTTTATATGTAAAAGGAAATAAGACAAACAGGAGACACACGGCGTGGTTGATGTAAATGATATTAAACATATAAGTGTAGGTGTTTTAAATATAAATGAATGAAGAGTTGAGCCCAAACAGAAGTATATAGAATATAGTGCCAGTCTGTCTGGATTCTGTGCAAAAAACACTGAAATAAGACAAAACCATCAGCCAAAGAAACAATCGATGCAATATTGATGATGTTAGTAGAATGAACTTTTTGACTTTTTTCATTTAAATAATATTATGAATGCCCTTAATAATTACTATTATTTTGTATTTTCTTTATACCTGCAAAGTACTTTAATGTTCTAAATGTACCAACCTTGAGAAACCACAGGGGTAGGAACACCTGGACCTCTTTCACGCCATGGCCTGTTTCCCTCTCGTCACCTCTCATGAAGGCAACTTTGTGTAGTCGGTCCACACCCTCCTTGTCTAAGTTCTCTATGACGTCATTCTCCCTCCCTGGGTCGTTATACACCACGAGGGCACGTCTTGTGTCGCCGTAACGTATAGACGTAATGGTGGACGTGCAGCTGATAACGGCAGTAGGTAGGAGGCCTTGTGTCTCCAGCAACAGGTTTAACAAGCTGGATTTCCCGGCGCTCGTCTCTCCTAGAATGCAAAAGAAGAAATACTAAGAAAACCAAAAAAAGTGTTTTATGTAATCAATCGATGTTTATATTATACGTTTATTATAATTTCGATTCTTTCTGAGTGTGTAAGATTGCATTGACGGTCAAGATATTGAATTGTTTACGATTAGTGGTGATGTTTTCATGAAAGATAGGTAAGTTCTATGAAAATGTCTTTGCTTAGATTTATTATTTTGTGTCGTTTAGTTGTTGCTTTACTCACCAGCTATAAGAATAACACAGTCGCCTTTTTCTAAATCCTTAATCTTGGCCTGGCAGTCTTTTTTAATATTGTCTGTGGTCCCTTCGGCACTCAAGAACTCATCGACCACAGAGGAACTGTCGCTACAGTCGGGGTTCGAGTTCTCAACATCTGTGCGCTCCAGAATTTTAAGTAGCTCATTGAATACCTCGATCAATCGTTGACGTTTTGTTCTGTTTTCTTCAGAACTTTCAACCATTCCTTTGGCAATCTGAATAAACAAATGACAAAAGTCAATTTGTGTAATAAAACACTGTCGAGTTTTTGCTAAGTTATACATAGTCGTGTATAATTAAATGACATTATAATACCAAGAGAATTTAAAGAATGAATCAGTAAAGAAATAACATGTTATCGCTTGTAAACATGAAAAATATCTGCTGTGCTTTTTTACTTCAGTTACAGTAGGAATAAGGAATTACGTGCACTGTAAAAGTAAAGGTTAGAAATATTAGTGCCATAGAATTAGGACGGTGCTGTATTCCTAAATATAAGGATTTTGATTTTTCTAGCAAGGCAACATTTTGTGACCCCCAATATTGTCTCATATATCTTAGTGAACTTTAAACCATATTTAGGTTGTCAGTTTTTCAATGAATGTATTTCCTTGGCTTATTGACGTCTTGAGTTATTGTGTAATAAAGTTATTACAGACACTGAAATTAACACGCTTGATAAAGTGTCGAGTATTATCTTTTTTTCAATCTTCATTCAAAATGAATCGTCGTGGTGAGGTTTAGAAATGTTCCAACCATAAAAAAACGTCATTGGTAATTCTATACGGGGCTTTTTGTCTGCAACAAGGAAGTGGACTTTAAAACTTTACCTATGTTAATGTGCTGAATAGCTGAATAATAAAAAAGTCAATAGTGCAGCGGGGTAGTGGGGGATTCTCTTTTGACCTTGACTTGAAATACCATCAGACACGGCTAACGTGGATGTTTGCCGCGCCTCCTTGAAGAAAAGAAGATTACTCTAGCGAGTACGTGTCGTGCTCTTGTATAGAATTCTACAAAAGCACAGTTAAAATTATACCCATGGTGTCGTTCACTTTTATTATGTAACAAAAAAGAAAAGTAATGAGCCAATGCGCTTTTACCACTGTCATGGTTCAGATCACTTGTTAGGTCTACAAACACTGGCTTGCTACTGAGACCGGCTTGTTATTGAGGTTGGCTTGTTATTGAGTCCGGCTTGCTACTGAGACAATCTTGCTATTGAGACTGTCTTGCAATTAAGACAGATGTGCTATTTAGACTGGCTTGTTATTGAGTCCGGCTTGCTACTGAGACAATCTCGCTATTGAGACTGTCTTGCAATTTAGACTGATGTGCTATTTAGACTGGCTTGTTATTGAGTCCGGCTTGCTACTGAGACAATCTCGCTATTGAGACTGTCTTGCAATTTAGACAGATGTGCTATTTAGACTGGCTTGTTATTCAGTCCGGCTTGCTTCTGAGACAATCTTGCTATTGAGACTGTCTTGCAATTTAGACTGATGTGCTATTTAGACTATCTTGTTATTGAGGTTGGTTTGTTATTGAGACTGGCTTGTTATTGAGCCCGGATTGTTACTGAAACAATATTGCTATTGAGACTGTCTTGCAATTTAGACTGATGTGCTATTTAGACTATCTTGTTATTGAGGTTGGTTTGTTATTGAGACTGGCTTGTTATTGAGCCCGGCTTGCTACTGAGACAATATTGCTATTGAGACTGTCTTGCAATTTAGACTGATGTGCTATTTAGACTATCTTGTTATTGAGGTTGGTTTGTTATTGAGACTGGCTTGTTATTGAGCCCGGATTGTTACTGAGACAATATTGCTATTGAGACTGTCTTGCAATTTAGACTGATGTGCTATTTAGACTATCTTGTTATTGAGTCCGGCTTGCTACTGAGACAATCTTGCTATTGAGACTGTCTTGCAATTTAGACTGATGTGCTATTTAGACTGGCTTGTTATTGAAAATGGTTTGTTATTGAGACTGGCTTATTTTTGAGTCCGGCTTGCTACTGAGACAATCTTGAGACTGGCTTGTTTTTGAGTCCGGCTTGCTACTGAGACAATATTGAGACTGGCTTGTTTTTGAGTCCGGCTTGCTACTGAGACAATATTGAGACTGGCTTGTTTTTGAGTCCGGCTTGCTACTGAGACAATATTGAGACTGGCTTGTTTTTGAGTCCGGCTTGCTACTGAGACAATCTTGAGATTGGCTTATTTTTGAGTCCGGCTTGCTACTGAGACAATCTTGAGATTGGCTTATTTTTGAGTCCGGCTTGCTACTGAGACAATCTTGAGATTGGCTTATTTTTGAGTCCGGCTTGCTACTGAGACAATCTTGAGATTGGCTTGCTTGAGAAAAAGGCTTGATACTGATACTGCTTGCTTCTGAGACTGACCCTTTATTGAGACAAATATAATACCTTTTTTTCGACAGTACCGATAGCAATAAATACCAATATCAAATACTACTACAATAACTACAAATATGCGAGGTTTGACTAAACGTAGATGGACTTGAGTTGATACATTTTCAATCTGTTATCATGTAAATGTTATGCGCTGTAAGTGTAAACATTTCTTATTATCGAGACACCTTGTTGTCATAGTAACAGTATGGAGGCGTATGATTTGAAGATTAAGTTGTTATCCTGTGTTTTTAGGCCCTTTATTGTCTTAACTACCTCAAGAAAGAGGTGTTTACAATTTATGTAATATTAAACACATTTAACGTACAAGTTTGAAGAAATGCATGCCAATTAAACTTTATTCTCTGAGTTACAATTTGTTAAATTTTTATTTTATTTTTTATTTTTTGTCACTGTGTACAAGATTATTGGTCATTGATAAGAATATCGTGTCTATTTTGACTCAAAAGTGTATCTCTTAAGAAAGGCACATTAATAAAAATCCGCTTTCCTAACATTGAGTTTGTTAGCGACATTGTATAAATGTATATATATATGTGTGTGTGTGTGTGTGTGTGTGTGTGTGTGTGTGTGTGTGTGTGTGTGTGTGTGTGTGTGTGTGTGTGTGTGTGTGTGTGTGTGTGTGTGTGTGTGTGTGTGTGTGTGTGTGTGTGTGTGTGTGTGTCTGTGTCTGTGTCTGTGTGTGTGTGTGTGTCTGTCTGTGTCTGTGTCTGTGTGTGTGTGTCTGTGTCTGTGTTATAAAACAACAACAACAAACAAACATAACAACAATAGCAAACAAACAAAACAACAACAACACACAAACAAAACAAACATATCAAACAAACCCGGAATTCTAATGTGTTAGTATATGACATATTTATTTGTCTTGCGATTTTATCAGTATGCATTGTGCTGACGAAAAGGCGCGTGCTTTTGTTTTGGATTATGTTCAAGCATTCAGTTAATTGTATTTAATGATATCAAGATAGTGTCTTGTATATGTTAGTATTTTATTGTCTAATTTTGCATTTTTAGGCAAATTAAATCTTCGTGACATTTGAGATTATTGTCTGTTAATTTTGGTTAAAGATTAAACGATGTGGTCAATGTTTGCTGAACAAGTGAGATATTGTAAAAACATTATTAAAAATTCACGTCTATAAACAAATGTTCACCTTCTAACATTAAAATACACAACTACTCGCTATTTGTTATGTAGTATTACGTAATGTGCGACTATGGCATAAAACTATTATTTAAACGTATGCAAAATTATGAGAAATAAGTGTGCACTGAAAAAGCACCTTTATTGAATTAGGTAGATCTCTTCGTGAAAAGTTAAATATAAAACTACGTGAAGATGACTCTAAGAATTTAAAAGTGCATCGGGCGCAAAGTTTTAAGAACTGAACACAGCATTAACGATGGCACTAGCTTTAATTTCATCATGCTGCATATAAACGGACGGGGTATCTGACATTTCCTTTATAAAGACACGATTTTATAGACCATGTATACCGAATTTGGCAAACTTCGGGTTAAAGCACTTAGAAATTTGAAAATGAAAACAGAAATCTAAAAACGGTTTCATTGCGTCCTTGTTGTGATTATAACAACTTTAAAACTTCCGCAGGATTGGATTTTAAACCCATTCGATATAGTTACGTCTGAACAATAATTAGGCAAAGGCACTTGAAATTGAACACCCGTTCACATATCAGGGTAGTACCAACGATGCACCGCATCGTATGTGCAGGAGAAGGGCCTCATGGAAGGCACGTTTGCTGACTTGCTGACCTGTTAGCCCACAGCGTAAAGACAATAGTCTTTAAGGTTCTGTACCTGTAACTAACTTCGGTAATCATCGGCACTCGGTATGATCCCGGTTTCATTTGAATAGCATTCGTCGTCAAGTTTCGTATTTGCTATTTTTAGTAATTTTTCACCACGTGATAGGGATTTTCCATGACGTCATTGGGTTACCCATTTCTCCAAAATGGCGGAACCGGGAGCTCAACATCGTGATCGTCGAGGGCGATATTGTAAAAATCAGGCGCGTATCTACGCACAATTACAAGAGAACTAACCTTAGTAGTAATACTTTTGATTATATTCGGTTCTTTTCTAATGAATAACAGGTAAAATGCTGACATGCGAGGAAAAATATGAACGACTAAAATCCTGACGTGTGTAAGTTTAATCATTTTAAAACCCTTTCAACTTTAATGGTGTGGTAAAAAGATTTTATATCATAGAAACTACGGAAATAAGATATATCATTCATAACCCGGTGTAGGCATCGACTTTCATAGTGTTTTTGAAACTTTCAGATTTTCGATTTTTCGAACGGAAGTTACGCACGTGCGTAAAGTGCGTAATGGCAGAAACGCGCCTGGTAAAAATAGTGGTTTACCGACAACAAAGCCATGTAAAGGGGTCAAAACTGAGGGACAACCACGTGTCACTAATACCAAAAGAGTGCTTGACTCAGTTATTCCTAAACTGACAGAATCTTTTACGAAAAACGTGTAAAGTGGTTAATTTTAAATATTTCCCTCAAGCCAGCCAAAATCAGTAAAGAGAAGGTTTTCATGTGATAATGCAGAGTTTTACATACATATTTCCATCTCCAATACCAACTGTAGGTGATTTTTTGTATAAAGAAGTATAATCTGTAATTGACCATTTTGACGTTATTTTTCGCTACGAATTCTCTTGCAGTTTCATTATAGTAACATTTACAAATTCTTATAAATTTTATTAGGAACGGTAAAATGCCTTTAAAATCTCATATTATGGGCAGTTCATATTGCAAAAAATTTTAAAACTAGTTGTATGTGTCTAACTAGCTTCAAACTTGAGATATTCGCTTTTATAGATAGAGTAAATTTTTAAACACACCCAAAAAACTCGGATTTTTGCTTGGGGGTACATGTATGCAAAGCTCTGTATTTTTAAAAGTATTTGTCCAAAGTGTAATCTTATTGTTTTGATTTATCATGACATGATTGTGTAACAGGAAAATTTGTTAAAATTTGAATATAGAACAGTAGAATTTGAAAAAGATAGTACTTTTTCACTTTTTGTCCAAGCACAATTTACGGTGTTTTTGAAAATCAAGGGTCACTTTATAAAAATGCACATAACTTGAGTTACAAACGGTAAACTTCCTTAAAAATTCACCATACGATGTGTTTTATAGTATAGATTCAAGAAACAGTATCATTATAAGGATTGTGGAAGGTCACCATTACCGGTCCAGAACCTTAAGACACGGTACCTTTCAAGCTTAGTACTTTTGCCAACTCATTTTTGTAAGGAAGGTGCTCCTTTTACATTACTGGAAGTCGGTAAATGATGTTTATTGTTACGCTAAGCGTAAATATATCAACTGTTTGACTTATCAAACCAGCTAACCTAAATTGGGATCATTTTGATCAAAATCTGCACAAGCTACTGGTATGTAACAGTAAACTTTCTATTCGGATCGAAAGAACCAATATGTAAAAGAGTTGCTCTGCATTAGTTAAGTATGGAAAATAGCTTATGGTTCAAACATTGAACTAAAATTAAATTGGAATATCAATTTAACATGGAAACACAAATTTGTAAAACGGAAAAAAAAGTTTAACACTGAAATACAATTAAAACTGGGAAATACAATTTAACCATAAACACGATTTCACAGAAATACACAATTTAAACTGGAAATACAATTTAACATGACTACACAATTAAACGTGAAACACAATCCTGCAGGAAAATACTTTCAAACGATGGTATAACATTAAACGTTGTAATGCATCTAAGTTACCGTCTTACCAGTTTTTTCGGTCTTGCCCCCTGCCGTCGGCGATACTCTAGTATAAGTCTTTCCTTTAATTCCTCTACGGTATTCAGTCCGTCGGATGGTACCTTGTGAGTTTCCATGAGCATAAGTAGATCCATTAACTCATCCGGTAATTCCCTGATCTCGCTCTCCGTCGGAAACGACTGGAATTCTTCCTCCATTGTCGTCGTAGTCTTCGTTGACAATTCTTTGTGCGTATCCCTAGATCGGGAACTTTATTAAGAAGTGAGAATTAAATTAATAGAGCCGTAATTAACATTGTTTTATCACTGATAGAATAGTACATGTTGCTGTTTTTTTTTACAAAGTCTTGCCCGCTAACGTAAAATCGCCAAATGTGTTAAGGGATTTCGTCCAAAACGAAAGTGCAACTTCAGTCCCCAGTGGTCCGAAGGCGAGTGATTATGAGACTCGTGCGGCTATACTTTTCATAATTGAAGTTGTTTAAACGACAGGTACCCGCACGTTGTGGGTACATGTGATTTTAGTGTCCTTCGCCGTTCGTCTCAATGCTTGATCAACCCTGGCACAAACTGTCAGTGCAATGTTCCGCTTACTTGTCAACAATACACTAGCCGTCTGAGACAAATGAACATGTTCAGATAATCGATAGTTCTCAAAAACTTATTTTCAATACACATACGGCTAGTAGACAGCTATCTTCTTAACATTTGGCACACACCTGTAAGAAAGACCGGTTTAGACTCAATGAAATAACTGGCCAAACCTTTTCTTCCGCGTCTTGTCTTTATATGCAATTCACCCACCCCAAAACCCAGCAAGACAGAAATAAAACTAACATGCAGCAATTAGATCTTTATATCTGCCTTCAACGTATATTAAATTAACATTGGCAAAGTGGAGACGATATCGGCCAACCATAGCCTTCTTTATCCTACCACAGACTACTATAGCTAGCTAGATACACTCTGAACTTCCCGGATGAACAAATTCGTAATTTCAGCTTTTGTATATTCGCGTCTATTGAAATACCAAATCTCTCTCAACTGGTGTTTAACAGTTGAATTGTGTACTCATATATACCCTCGCATGTATTTTCGACTGTTTGTTTGAATTGAGGTGGACGATACCCGGTTACACTAAAGAGCCATAACCCCCGCGCAGGAATAGCCGGATTTCTGGGACTGAGGGGTAACTTCTGATAAACAGACGGCATTTCACAGCCAAACATGGCCCAAGGAAGAGACCCAAGATGGTTTGTCGAGAGCAAGTCGAATGCTCTTCAGGTAAGGCTGCTTTCCTTTTTCTTGGAGATACTTCTCTGCATACTTCAACGCTACATGCACCGTTTGGGGAATATTATAATACGTTTCTTGGAATAACAGTGTTGAAATAACTTACTCATTCAAGTTTTGCTTCTTCATGAATACACCTCGTTTACATATATATTCGCACAAAATACATAAATTAAAAAGCATTTTTTTCTTACGTTGCCATTGAATGTATGTAAGGAAGTGATTGTAAATCATGGTCAACTATTGTCGATTGCTTGAATGTTAGGAAGTGACATCTAATGGTAATGCATATTTTATTTTATGATCAGAATAAAGAACAGACATGTTATTTACATGGCAATTTATTGCATAACTTTAATATGTAAATAGTAACTGAAGGAAGAATTTACTGGTCTACATTGACAATGGCTGGTGTGAGGTGTATATCATTCAGTAAAGTTGTAACTTGATATGCATGTCCGTTCAATTGTGCATGTAGTCTATGTACTTCATGTCGCTTAAACCGAATTTTATTATCAGATTTTACCTATTGTTAGAAATAATGGTGCTTAAAATGATCGTCGTAATATTGACGTCGTAAAGGGAGCAATGGAGTGTTGTCACAACTATTGTACACTTGCTTCCAGTTTATCACAAATTTAGAGGGTAATTAGCATAAATACATTGCGTTATTGTCAGAATTGAAGACGGGTTTGTTGTTGTGATTTAATTAAATCAGTCTAATTTCATACTCCACAATAGACTTCGTCTCTGTCCTTAAACGAAACAGTTGTAATAATTAGGATGACCAAACAATACCGTTAATCATTATATTTCGTGGTGGTGACATAAGTTTCGGGGATTTCGTTGATCCACTCCTCTGTCTACAAATTAATATCCCTACAGAAAGCTTGCATTCATTATTACAAGGTTAATGACATCACTACCTCTAGTATATGAGCGCTATAATTAAAGTCAGATCATTACCAGAAAAGCTTTAATCCAGAGCATCAAAGGGCGGCCAATGAATGTTAAAAAGACAAAACGTTATCTAACGAACGACAACGCCGGTCATCCGATGAGTACTTAGACTTAAAGCGGAAAATATGATCGACCAATTGGCCTTCACATGAACATAACATATGCCAACGTGGTCGAGGTTGCCAAAATCGGTACGTTATATACGTGGTAAGAAATTGAAGTGGTGCAAATTGTAACCACTAATAGCCACTCATAACAAATCGCAACTCCTCGGCCATTTCTACGAAATAGACTTGTACAGATACCGTCGAGGAGTTAGTTACAAAACACAAGATCCGATAGTTTGAACAATCTATATTTTTCCTCAAATAACCAAATAACCAAATAAGTCATTGTTACAGGGAAAGTGCATGCATCAAACCGTTCATTGATGCCTTAGATCTGTGCATACAATAAAGCAATAATCCACACCCGTCATTGCAAACGTGTTTTCCTATCTGAGCCACTCTGTATTGTTAGCTATTTTTAAACTAAGAAATCCACGGGGCCACTTAATTTGAGCTGATATCTGATACCAGCAAAAATCACAACCATGTTTATGTATAGATTTAAAAACAATTTAGAGTAAATGTGTTTGTGATTTATACAGTTTAACAATATAAGCAGTTTTCACAATCGTCCTTACTTAGACAAACACATGTACAGTTTCAGCAATTAAGCCCGAATTCCCCAAAGCATTGGTAAAAGATATTGTTACATGTATTTGATATTTTGAAACTGTCGAATACCACCTTTAATAGTTAGTAAAGCGAATAAAGAAGTGCAAGTGTTGTGAAAGCTCAAACACAAAACCGCTATAATAGGAATGAAGCATGAGTAAACGTTCTATTTATAGTTGTAAGTATGCAGTCTTTTCTCTCCCAGCCTGTTTTGCTCAAGAACGTTAACCATGCGTAACAAAGTTAAACGGTCCATGACTCACATCTAAACTGTACACTGACGATACCATACTCGACAGTATTTACACAGCTTTTTGAAATCATGTCTTTAAAGTTGGTCTGTCAATACTGCTGTGGCTGGTTTCTTGTCCTAGACTTTAAATTGTCTGGGTATTGTGTTGTCAATGCTTAAACATATCAATCAATTGTCAGTGTTTGTCTAGCTTTATCTTCCAATCAAATGCAAGTATTTTGAAAGTTACGACTTCTGAAGAGTGCATTATTCGAACTGTACGTAGCGAAGGGGCTATTTCAGTGGAAAATATTTTTAAAGGAGGTATCCGATTTTGAACACTAACCATATTGTTAGACAGTACAGATTGCGATAAAATACTTAACATTTCTTTCTTTCCTAATCTATAAATACGCACGAAAGTGATATCTAAAAATAGATATCGACGTCAGAGCGGACTATAGAGATAACGATAAAACGTAGTCTCAAAAGTCAGTGGTCACGTGTTTTTCTTAGGTTTAAAAAGCTATCTCTGCTACGTGGCTCAGATAGGAAATACCTGATTGCATTGACAAATAGGGATTAATGCTGCACTGTTCACACATAGCTAGTATATCAATGAGCAGCATATGGAAGGACCTTGTCAGGTAACAATGACTAACTTGGTTATTTGACAAAAGATCTTTGGTCCAAAAATGTCGGATACCACCTATAACACCGGTATATGGCCAATAAGTGTACCTAAACCTCTCACGGTCGTTACGCCCCATCGCTTGTGGCATCGAACATGCAGAGAAAACTGGTATGCAAGACATCTGACACCACAGTTGGTTGCTTAATTGACATAATCAGATGGCAGAGAGGTCAATGGGTCTCTGCGAAATGGTTGATTTGGTTTGGTAGTTTTAGAATACAAAAACAATGCAGTTAGCCGATGTAGAGGATCAGATGTATGTGACACCTAGTCAGCAATCATACATGTGGCATGTCAACAATATATAAAACTGTATATATACAAGAACAAAAATGACAGGGTAGGCCAGGAATGTGATGGAAAAAGACAAAGACTTCGAATGACCAAACATTATCAGATTTTATTCCAATCATCTGCAAATTTAACATATTCCATCTCCGTTTTGCCAACATGCAGATAAATGTTTACAAAAAACTTACGATGATAATCATTTTATACAATTATGACTTTGGTATAGTTACCAATCCCAAAATAATATAGCTTACATTGTAACAAATGTATCAGTAATATGCCTCATTAAATCTGCAATACTTATCGGTATATTGTAAGACCCCAGGAATAATTGTATGAAAACAAATGTTGTTTTCTTTCCTAAATGTTAATTTTACTTATCTTTGAAATTTCACATAAAGTTTAACAGCTGATGATTAGCATAAGCACAAGAATAAAGACTGTTGCTCTTGTTTATAAGACAGAACAGCCAATCCTATACATGTGATTTAGCTACATTCTTACTAACCAACTGCACATTACTTCAAATGTCACTAGTTTCTGCGAATATCTTGGTTTACATCATCATTTTTCCTATATTAGTGATCCTATATAATCGGGATGCATGTAAAAAGTTGTGTAGCCACTATTTTGATCCTACAAATCACTAGTTCTTTTGTAAAGACATTGCTATATAGAATATTCATTATTTATTGTCTGAGCAGATAAGCAACCTTGACAGGGTAGCCATTTTTCTTTATGCAGTATGTTTACTCTGCGTTCTGTTTAAATCTCTGCTAACGGAGGTGTGTCATTCTTGGAATTATGATTATCTGATATAACATGTTTTATTAATATTGTATTCATTGACGGTATGTGTTTAATTCATTGTTAAAGAATACTTCTTACAGCGCACTATATCTTTTTCGCACATGAATTTCTTGTGCGTTCTATTTTGCACACAATTTTCTTGTGCATTCTATTCTGCACAAGATTTTCTGGTGAATGAACAAGATCTTCCGGTGCACTGGAATCAGTATAAATAAGCGTGAGTTTCCTCAGTCGAGGACTCTAGCATTTTGTAGGCGTCCATTTTATTCGGTCATATTTTATTTGTTTTGTTAAATATTTGTTTTTATTCAATTCGAGGGATATGTGATATGTAAATTCAGGCGCATAAATATTAAAAAAAGTGGTGAATACACATTGAGCATATTAATTACTTCATTTTGCTGTTATTGGAGTGAATATTATGTTTAACGTTAGAGTCAAAAATGTAAGCAAATAAGATTATTTAGACTTTTAATGTTGTTAATCTAATGTGAATTTATATAACATATTTGTTTATTGTGTGTTTATAAATGGTGGCCACGTAATTTTATATGTGAGCGTAGAATTTTCGCAGCGTCTATATATTTATATTCTAAGTGAAGAAATATCCTGAAACTTACTGAATTTATATACATATAACTATTTTGTTCAATTGTCTTATAATTAATAAATCAATTATTTAGGTACGCTAGTACATCGTTGGTCATTATTTCATATTCCTCAATATAAATCTAAGATGGAGTCCAACCAACAAAACAACATCATCCCGGTGCCGTATCAATATCTTCATTCAAACATCTAAATCAGTCAGATGCCAAAAATAGATGTAATTTTTCTTTATTTTCATGTTTACTTTAATACTAAACATAAATGATGGGCAGTTTTTGCTCGGCAACGCATTTTCAGTACATCATTAAGCATGAAGCCCAACTTTACCGGCTCACTTGTTGCAACTGTTCACACGCTTCTTGCAGACTCATTGTCTCCCTGCCAATGATGGATGTCCGATTGATATATGTAGACGACACTAGGGGTGTAAAAATCACATTGCAAACAGATGTTTAGTTCTTTTTATAAGGCATGCAATGTATGACGTGCAAGAAAACAAAGGCATTTACATGTTATGTAGTCGTTATATATTATTCTTTATTAATAAGCAATCAAGCATGTTCATATGATTTTGGATTGCTTATATTTCAAACGAATGAATCACGGTAAATATATTTAAATGATTATGGTTCTGCACAGCATTAATAAGTCGGACAATTTTTTTAATCATTGATTTTCTGTTTAAGTTGCATTTTAAAGATTAGATAAAGGTAACTTGCTGACTGAACTGTGACCATGGAAAAATTTGAGGCCAAAATCCGTCGGAAAAAGGCTTCCGTCAGGAATGATCAAAGACAAGCCACAGTTTAAATTAAACAAACTTACTGAAATTTGATCATGTCTCAACAAGTTCCAATTTCGTTGAGACCAAAATATGTACAAGAAATCCACAGAGAGATGACACGAACATTACGTCATTACATGTAAAATATTCCTTGAAAAATAGAATTACTCCCCATTTGTTAAAGAGAATAACTTCCGTTAGGATAAAATAGTTACTAACTTTAGTGACATAAGAAGCTTCACTGCTGTAAGAACACAGCTTACTTAGATTATTATTGCATCGTAAGAGCGTCATAATATGCATTTCGGCTACTTTTCTATTTGTTTAGAACTAACTTGTGGTGTTGGATGGTGCTTAAACAGCAATTCAGTAAATATACATATTTTCAGATGTTACTGTCCGAGTATAATTACTTGAATCTTGTCGGAACGTAAGTTGATTTTGGGATATAAAATCCCAGCTTTACAAAACACGATGTTTGAGAGATTCTGATTAAGTCTTGATTTCACTTTGCGTACGTAGTATGTAGTATATACCATCGCTTGGTTTGCGCAAAAAGGCAGTCTGTTTATTCCCAGACAACTGACCTTAACTTCGTTAATTTGGATATTTAGAAGAAACTCAGTGTACGCTTTAGGCAAGTGGCAATGCACTGTTCTTCGTCATAGTGTAAGGTCTAGGCGCTCTGAGGCTGCAGGTGCGAGCCGGTCAGGCTTCCAGGGAGCTTCGGTCGTGCTCGGGGTGTAGGCGGTCCGACTTACGAAGGGGTTTCATTAGATTCCCCGGGACGTAAGTGTTCATACCAACGTCCGAGTAGGCTTGTGAGGAGGAAGATCGTGCTTAATCCGTTAGTCTTCAGTCTAGAGAGCAACCGGCGTGACTGGCTCGGGCGAGTCAAGCACGTGTGAGACCGACTAGGAGAATATATGGGGTCAGTGAAAAGGCACGTGTGCAACTGGCAAGTGTGTCAGTAAAGGCGTACGTGCCAGGATTTGTCTACTTCAAGGGAAAGCTAGTGACTGACAACGAGTCGCAAGTTTAACCGATTTAAACAGAGGAATGTGCGTGACATGGAAGTGTGTGTTCTATGAGTGACTTAGATACTTAAGTTAAGCACGGCCGAGCTAGTTGTCTTTTTGAGATGGATTGAACGCAAAGCTCACAAGCTCCTGGGTTTGAAGTCATTGAGGCTAGGCTCGCAAACTCCATTAATTAATACACTGACGTTTATGGGAGACTAGGTTTCGCTACCCTGACTGTGTCTACCCCCGCCCCCTCTTTCTCCCACACCTCTCTTTTCTCCAACTCGGGTGTACGTTACATTGTCAATTCACCTACGGACGAACAGAAATCTTCGCCAACAGTTTTCGTACGTTGGGTAGGTATGTTGTACGCATACTTTAGCGAAATACTAGAAGGTCTCCGGTTGAAAGTAGTCCAGTTACACTATTTTAGGAATTACTGCTTTGGATAGTGACGACTTATAAACACATCTTTTCATATTTAACGATTATTAACACCCACTCTCAGGTGAAATGAAATGCCTGTATTACGAAAGTATCGAAATTCATACATCAGAATCTTTTACATCACTACTTTATTTCAAAACTAAGTCAACTCGAGAACTTACAGCCAGAGGTATTTGAGTTATAAATAAATGTTTCAGCCAGAGGTATTTGAGTTATAAATAAATGTTTCAGCCAGAGGTATTTGAGTTATAAATAAATGTTACAGCCAGAGGTATTTGAGTTATAAATAAATGTTACAGCCAGATGTATTATCCTATATTCTATTAGCAACGTTTATTTGATTCTCATAAAATATTACACATTTTAAGACAATTATCATCCCCCAAAGCAGTGCCAAGTTTATCCCGGGTAACGCAATAGCAAGGCGTTGGTTCTATGTCCTGGGGATTAAAGTCGAAGGTTCGATCCCTGATCAGTCTTGTTTTGATCAATAGCACACGTTAGAAAAGTCACCCATATATTAAAAATGCATTCGTGTGTCGTAAATCCCAAATAAATAAATAAATAAAAAATGCATTCACCACGTACCGTTTTAAATGCAGACAACATCGTTTTTTTGTGTGTTTTTTTTTTTTGCATCTCCCTGTATCGTTGTAAAGATACATTTAAGCAGCTCATGCATTCATTTGGTAAAGGATGACTTCGTCCACCTTATGATTTTTGTCATTTGCATGACTATAAATGATTGTAAATCTATTGAGGCCGAACATTAACATACATGTTACAAATAGATTGCATATTGTGTGCATGTATATTTACAGAAGCGGATTTTGGATGCGCCCCCGTTTTACATTCATTTTAAATTGTACAGTTTGTATCTACAGACACAAAAGAAGGAATCTCATGCATTCCAGAAAATAAACTTTTCCCAGGGGAGCCTGACCTCATATCCGCCACATAGCATAAATGCGAGGTCCGGTAAGCGTGCTCCATCCCCATACTTAATATTTGAAAGAAATATCACACCCTTCGGGTAAAATCATCGATTCGACCATGCTTAAGAACGATTAATGTCACTGTTCAATAAAGTGTTTCCTTTACCTTCGATTAATTTATCTATACTATCTTTTTAAAAAGGCATTACAAATTATGGGAGTGTGGGGGTTGGGTTTACAGGACTGGACACAGCCTCAAGCTGCAATCCACCTTTCCGCGAGTCTAAAAATAGAGTTTAAGCTCCGCCCCCTTGCCCACAAACAACCTGGTTTAAAGTGACAGATCTTACAGATTATCTTACAGATCCGCGAAAACATTTTTATTTGATATCTCCCAAATGCAAAGAGCTTGTGATGGAGATGTTTAGATGAAGATTAAGACAGTTTCACCCAATGATGCATTCATGACACAAAATTATGAAAGAAAGTTGTTGCTGGCTACAGCGAGATTTTGCCTTTCGATGAGGAAATGGATAAACCTCTTCCAATCAACTAATTAAGATGCAAACAGAGAAGCGATTACAGCAACGAACGATTCCTTGCAAACCACCAACAACAAACAACCCTGTTGCTTTTAAACTGAACCAAAGGCTCAAACAGATTTAAACTGATCGCTTGTCAAAATCATTGTTTGTGGGACAATGTGTAAGTGAGAATAAGCATATATATCGCAGGTAAAGTGACAATCAACATGATGTGATTGGCTAATTCCATGCTAATACACAATAGTATCTGTTTTTATATCTCGCGGAAATGTATCAGAAAAGGGGTGGGGTTTGATTCTTGCTGGCCAATGGCAGACAGAAAGTCCACGTGTATCAAGCAACTGTTATTCCAGACATCCATAGGTACAGTAGACAAATTAAGCGATCTCGTAGCATACTGTTATCATTGGACGGGTGTGTGTGCGTTGTGGTGGGGGTGCTGTATATTCCCCTTACTATAAAACAGGTTACAAAAGACGTTATATAAGTAAATGTAACGTGAAGAAGGAAGTAGCATCTGTTACGTTGATTAACATATATCTCTTTGTTAAGATTGCATGCCACACCGGGCTGTATGCTCAAACTTGTATAAATCAGAACAGGAAGAACCTACAAATGATATAAATCATTGCAACTTTGTGCATTGCCCGTATTCTCCTGTCATACAAAATCACTGTGCATCCAACCGTGAAAATGTATGGGCAGCAAACAGTATGTTTTATCCATATGTGGTATGTGGTATGATAGACGTGTGTTGTCCAATATCGCGACGAGGTGTCTATCGTAATGGAAAAAAAGCTTGTTTACCTATATTATGATTTAAAATATTGCATACACCTTAAAAAGATTTAGAACATGGGACTTCCAAAAAACTTAAGGATTTCCTTTTTCGGAAAAAGTGTGTGTGTGCGTGTATGTGTGCGTGTGTGCACTGGCATTAAATAAATTAAACAAGGCTGTGTACAGTCACACGATTTGTTTTCTGTTTATTTAGACATAGGGATCAAACCGAATATGTAAAAAAGTACGCTTCTCTCGATCTATGAGAGAGAGAGGAGAGAGAGAGAGAGAGAGAGAGAGAGAGAGAGCGAGAGAGAGAGAGAGAGAGAGAGAGAGAGAGAGAGAGAGAGAGAGAGAGAGAGAGCGAGAGAGAGAGAGAGAGAGAGAAGAGAGAGAGAGAGAGAGAGAGAGAGAGAGAGAGAGAGAAGAGAGAGAGAGAGAGAGAGAGAGAGAGAGAGGAGATGAGAGTAGAGAGAGAGAGGAGAGAGAGAGAGATAGAGCGAAGAATAGAGAAAGAGAGGAGAGAGAAGAGAGAAGCAGAGAGAAGAGAGAGAGAAGGAGGAGAGACGAGAGAGAGAGAGAGAGAGACGAGAGAGGAGAAGAGCCGATAGAGAGAGAGGAGAGAGAGAGAGAGCAGAGATAGAGAGAGAGAGAGAGAGAGAGAGAGAGAGCGCGAGAGAGAGAAGCGAGAGAGGGAGAGGAGATAGCGATAGAGAGCAGAGATTATATGCATATATAAGATAATATTAGAGTAGAGTATATAGAGATCGACTCTAGTCTCTCGCGCGCAGTCTCTCTCTCTATTCTCTATCTCTCTCTCTCATCTATACTCTCTATCCTCTCTTCCTCTCTCTCTCTCTCTCTCCTCTCGTCTCTACTCTCTAGACTCTCTCCTCTCTCTCTCTCTCTCTCTCTCTGAAGTCGGAAGAAGAATGTGCCTAAGTAGTTCGCACAAGACATAAATACTGCCATCGCTTGACAGCTGCGTGTCTGCTGCGCTGGGTAAATTAAAATCGGACGATTTATATTTGAGGCAGCCACATATTGAATTTTTACTGGCATCGTACTGTAGTGAGCTGTCACCCGAGCTGCCATCTTTGTTTTCACGTCTGTCTCAAAAGAAGTCCCATTTAGACGAATGGCGGAGATGATCCGAATACCTACATACATCCGAGAGATGATTCGTGAATTATCCGAGGTGTTCCGATTGAAAATACAATTGTCATTATAGACAATAATGCAGCAAGCAATAAAATAAATCGCAACTGTTTATATTTTTAAAAAAAGCAACCTAGTAAATCGACAACAAGGAATTCGCAGATGTTTGGTGATGTCCTGTATGTAGAAGAAAACCTAGCTTGCCCAAGTTAACAATGCCATCTCGAGATTGTGACCATATGAAACCTAAATAGAGATGCTGGAAAGAAAATATGTCCTGTTACTGTGGGTGTGCTATAAAGTGGGTTTAGCAACCTATAGCGCCGGACGAACTTTGCATTAAAATTATTGTGTCTATTGTGTCACCATCGAGCTAACCAGGGTATTGTTTATGACGTACGTTCACGTGACGTATATTGCCCTTGCGAAGGTCGGAGATATATTTGGCATCTGAGCTTCTTACTGCTTATAATACGTGAAAAGAGTCGCCACGCTCTGGATTATTCAAATCTAAACAGAACCCAATTTTTTGTTAAGGACACTATGTTCACATAAAATTTATGCGAGGTAATACCTTATTACATTTATTTATTATGCTTCACAAATTGTTGTTTTTCAAACACGTATTTTAGAAATGAAAATTTGACAATTTATGATGTAGTTGCTGTAATATACATACCTCTTTCCACTGACGTTTTCCTTTCGACTTGAGCTCCCAATTGGGCACGTACGTCCTTATTGTATGCCGGTACTGGGCGAAGCATACGTAATATTGCCTCAGGGTACCATTTATAGACTACTGTATCTATAGTTTAGGAGGGTTATGTATAATCTTTGCATCTGTAGCCTAGAGAATAAGTGGCTACATCAGCAATTAAATGCTGTATTCCTGGTTCTACTCCCGACAGCTTCCAGACGTGAAGACCGGTTTCGAGGTACTGAGGCTATTAAAATTGGACGGAAAAGGATTAAAAAATCTGGACGACATGAAGAGAGTTATCATCAAACGCATTGATGAAGGGTCATCCATTGAACCACCAAAGGTTGGCCATCATCATCATCATCATCATCACCATCATCATCACCATCATCATCATTATCCTTTTTTTAGTTATTCCGATTGTTGTACAAGTTTCACGATTTGTAACAATTTACTTGGTTTATTAGATTGATTACTATCTCAACAAGACATGATTAAAGTCAAGCCCTGCATCAATCCTGTGAAGTTTATGCCAGTGTTAAAATTATATCGACCCATTTTCACTGTATAAGGAATTCAAAAAGGTTCGTAGGAATGCCATTTAAAACGAGTTTAACAATTGCAGTTGCATTTTTAAGTAAGCAAAATAGCCAAAAACGTCATGCCATTTTAAAATAATCTAAATATAATAGCAAATTAAAATTATTTTGCACAAGGAACCATCACGTGGTCTCCAGAAGGCAATAGAAGACGACCAGCAGAATAAAAGTCGGTTACTCACCAAATATGAGAATGTTCATTCCTTCTATAAGGAGTTACCGCCGAGATACCAGAAGGACTTGTGTCAAGTTTTTCAAGGTGAGAGCAAGGGCATTTTCACGAACTGCCCAAGGAATTTATCGAAGTAGAAAATATTTTCTCTCTAGAGATTCCGTTTAGCCAACACTCGTCGAACCATCATTCCTCGAACTAACACTCGCCAATCCAACACTCGGTGAACCAAAATTCCTCAAACCAACAATAGTCAAACCAACACTCGTCAATCCAACAATGGTCAATCCAACACTCGTCAATCCAACCATCGTCAATCCAACACTCGTCAATCCAACACTCGTCAATCCAACACTCGTCAAACCAACACTCGTCAAACCAACACTTGTCAAACCAACCATCGTCAATTCAACACTCGTCAATCCAACACTCGTCAATCCAACACTCGTCAATCCAACACTCGTCAAACCAACACTCGTCAAACCAACAATCGTCAAACCAACACTCGTCAATCCAACACTCGTCAAACCAACACTCGTCAAACGAACACTCGTCAAACCAACACTCGTCAAACCAACACTCGTCAAACCAACACTCGTCAATCCAACCATCGTCAATCCAACACTCGTCAAACCAACACTTGTCAAATCAACACTCGTCAATCCAACCATCGTCAATCCAACACTCGTCAATCCAACACTCGTCAATCCAACACTCGTCAAACCAACACTCGTCAATCCAACACTCGTCAATCCAACACTCGTCAAACCAACTCTGGTCAAACCAACACTGGTCAAACCAACACTCGTCAAACTAACACTCGTCAAACCAACACTGGTCAAACTAACACTCGTCAAGGCAACACTGGTCAAACTAACACTCGTCAAGGCAACACTGGTCAAACTAACACTCGCCGAACCAACACAAAACGAGCCAACACCCGTCAAAACAACACTGGTCAAACCCACACTCGTCAAACCAACACTCGTCAAAACAACACTCGTCAAGCCGACACTTAAAGTTTCAAAAAACAAAATTTAAAAAAAATTCTCTACATGGCCGTTATTGTTCTACTTAATTTGATGTAATTCAATCTATTTTAAATCAGGTAATAAAAACTGTAGTTTATGATTTGTGTACATGGGTTATTTTTAATCAACGTGTGTCAATGGCATTTTAACTTAATTTTTCTTGTTAAACTCATCAAGGAAATAACGCATTTGTACATCATGCTGTATTTTACTTATAAACATTATGAACACACAACTCGTCAAACCAACACTTGTCGAACCACCAGTCGTCGAACCAACACTCGTCAACCAAACACCCGTCAAACCAACACTGGTCGAACCAACACTCGTCGAACCAACACTAGTCAAACCAACACAAGTCAAAACAACACTAGTCAAACCAACACAAGTCAAAACAACACTGGTCAAACCAACACTAATCAAACCAACACTCGATGAACCATCACTCGTCAAAGCAACACTCGTCAAGCCACCACTCGTCAAACCAACACTGATCAAACTAACACTGGTCAAGCAAACACTAAAAATTCTAGAAACTAAATCTAAAAAAGTCTCTTAATGGCTTTTAATGTTCTACTAAATTATGAATAAACGTTTTTCTATAATTCAATCTCTTTTCATTCAGGTAATAAAAACTGTAATTTATCATTTATGTACATGAGTATGAAGTTATTGTTATCAATAAGAATATATGACAAAGTCCTATGAGCATTGCAACATATCTCAAACTCCGAAAAGGCACAGAACAAGGGTATCTCACATGCAAGCCAAACGAAAAGTAAGAACAAATTTGTGATGAGTAATTTAACGAAAAGAGCAAATCCGACAGTTACCGTGTACCAATGGCAATATAACCAAGTTCTTCTTTTTGTTAATCTCATCAAGGAAACAATGCATTTGTGCATCGTGCTGTATACTTACTTATAAACATAATGGACACACAATTCATTTTGTTCCTTACTATTGTCACGTTGCATATTATAGTTAGAGCATTAATGTGGATCTTTTCTCTCCTTTATCTTTATGAAAAAAATCATTTTGCGGTCTAGTGGTCTTTTGTTATATGTTTTAGATTTTTATGATTATACTGGGTAAGGATGGATTGTTATTGGCTTATTAACATTCCAGGAATCGAAACAGAATTTGTAGAACGGAAGAACGAGATAACGAAGAGCGAATGTACCATCCTAGTTGCAGGTAAGGCGTGACCTTGCATCATTCAAGTAGAAAGGAGATAAAATAAGCCAACAATGTCAGCAAAATTATTTAATGCATATATACTGCAGCATCCATAGTGTAGCCGACACATTTTATATTTGAATGATTGTGCTATGCAATGAAATGCAATGAACAAGATCTGCATCGGCTAAAATGGTTCCAAACGTGCTATGAATGTATTTTCTGCTTGTTTTTTTATGCTAAAAGCTGTTTCGTGTATGTACTCACTGCTGAATATTGTTATTGTTACTTTTGTAGTGTTACTATTGTTACTATAAATAACACATTTGTTGTGTTTTCATGTCATATATTACTTTTGTTATTATACGTTAAAGTGTTTTTTATAAACGCAGAACTTTAACAACTTCATTCTTGCTTTTCCTGTTTCATTATGTGCCATAGGCTCTAAAAGTCTAAAAGTAAGATAAGCATCCTTCTAAAAGCAAAAGAACAATACAGCGTATTTATCCAGTACATGTTTATCATATATGATCAGCAACTAGGATCTATGTTTCAAGTATGATTGTTTGGTAACTAGGGGAGACGGCAGCAGGGAAGAGCAGCTTGATTAACCTGTTACTAGGGGGTGTAGATCTACTTCCGGTAAGCCAGCTTGGTTGTACCACGACCATCTGTGAGTTACGAACCACGGGTCCTAACGGGGCTAAAGAGGCCGTCTGTTACTACAGGTAAGCCCTTCTTCTGTATGAAGGTAAACCTAACGGGGAGAGAAGCCCTCGCTAGCGGGGCCTATTTTAAATGAAAAGAAGAAAGAGCACGCATGTTAGGCATCCCAATGCGCCGTAGAGAGCATGTGCTGTTAAGAAGATGGCTACTCTGGGAACTAAACACTCTCCTTTACTGTCAATTTATTACATATGTATTTGAGAGTAACGAACCATATAGTTCTGATGCGAACAAGACTATCGGCTACTTTACTATCTTTATTGTTGTTTGCTACATCTGCAAATACAAGATGCATTTTTAACATCTGCACACTCGGTTTAGTTAGACAGTTAAACAAGATTCGAATTCCTATCAATGTCTGCTACTTTTAATAATTGCAAGCTACACTTTATTGTTGCAAGCTTCATCGTTAAATACGGAATGCTCGGCTCTGTTCTCTGTTCTCACAAAAGACCTGCGTCTTCCTGCTACTGAATTCTACACCAACGTCCCCATAAAATGCATTCCATAAGAGGCGCCGTTTTCAGTGTGGTAACAATTACTTAGATTTTGCAATCGTCATTGACCATTGGCAACATTTGTTTGAACTCCTTTATATTTTTGTATTTTTTTTTAATTCTTCTATGTTATAATAAATATAAAGCTTAAGCATTTTTGTTCAGTTGGGTAGCATTTAATTACAAATTGCATCGTTTTTGTTCAGCTTGAGCGGATTTTGAAGTAGTTGTTGAATTCGCGAAAAAAATAACTTTTTAATGATCAATTTTGGTATTATTTTTGAAAGCTGGCTTATGTGCATCATTTAAATAGGTCTCAAAAACTTTTGTCTAGGTTGCATCTTTTGGTCTTGATTACTTAGAAGGATGCTTTAACACGTGCATATATTTGTATATAATTTGCGATTAACATTATTGTAGGTCTTCTAGCGACGATAGTCGGAAGAGTAAGAAAGCCCCGCCCATCATAATTGATCTGGCAGATAAACGAGGGATCAAGAAGCTTCACGATGCCATACAGGATTGTGACGAGGACGGGGACTCGAGATTCGACCGGATCGAGATCACTTACCCCTTCCCGATGCTGGAGGTAACTTGCTCAAATGTCTCGGGACTGTTTGTTCAAATCTTTGAAAAAAATATGCTGTTTTAATAAGACAGTAGTGCTTTATATAACAGATAATGCTAAATAGATATTACTAAATCCTTCGAAGTTTTCATTGTGTTAATATGTGTGGTTGTGTGTTTGTAGTGCACGTGCTTTTGCGGACTAATGTGTGTGTACATGCATGTATCTATCGACATTACCGAAAGTGCATTGGTAAAAAAAATAACCTTGTTGCATATTTGATAGGAAGGCATCGTGATTGTGGATACCCCCGGTATTGGCGGTAGCGGCAACATGGCACGTCACGCGGAGAAATACTTGTCTAAGTCATACGGCTTTATCTACGTCATCAACAGTGCCAACGCAGGCGGTGTACAAAAAGGAAGGGTATGTATGTTTGAGAAAACAGACATTGTTAAAACTAAATAACTTAATAAATAAAAGCGAAAAGATAGATAATAGCAACACAAAAATTCTTGTAAGGTGAGTTCTTATGGTGTTATTTTGTCTTGGCGTTAGTTCACGTAATGACAAAGTTTATCAGTCAGCGATTTTCTTCGGTCGTCTTTTCACTTTGGCAACTTTCGTCTCCGCTTTTCCTTCGCCATTTTGTCTTATCGCGTTTCGATCATGCGTAAAACCTTAAACAGATTTTAAATGTTAAAAGTCAGGGCGTAAAGTTTGGTAAAGAAAGCCGTAAGAGGTTTAAGAGTTTATCTCGTGATTACAAAAAAAAATATTGCGACGTTGCCAAGCATATTTAAGAAAGTCTAAAACGCGTTATTGATCTTAATTGTTACCTTATTCATTTATTGAATATATTTGAACAAAATTTGATTGGTTAAAGTTTTCGTTAGGAAATAAATCGCACTGACACACGTTTGTTATATGTGGCGTAGTACTGCAGTAATGATGGGCAGAATAATGTACTGTGTTGTGCGGTATAAGATTGCGCAGAAGTAATCTAACCACAAATATCTATGATTATTCTCACTCATGAATATTGAGACATGTATTTAAATGAGATGCAAGTGGCTCTGGATGACGCTAACTTCTCGTGTGCATGCAAACAGTACGCACAGACATCTTTTTCACCTTTAAGCTACATCCTTCACTAGGCATGCGTGACCGGAACGCGACAAGACAGAAGAATAGGGAGACATCTGGGCACTTTTCGTACTGAAAATATTTCGCTTCGGCGTCTAGCGACATTACGCAATAAAACCTGTCAGAAATAAGCCAAGTAGATCCATCTTGTTAAAAAAGAACTGGCCTACACAATAGATTTTGTATTTAGCAACAGAAATATGTGGGTTTACGAACTAATTATTTGTATCCCATTTAAAACATTCAGTTCTCTACTTAAATTACTGTAATTTATATTCATGTGCAGCTGCAAAACTTTATGCGGCTCGTTATGAATGCGGCGGGTGAGGAGGGGTTCAACTCGGAGGCGACAATCTTCGTGTGTAACCGCTGGGAGATGATTCCAAAGAACGAACAGGAAGCCGTAAAGGAAGACACACTAAAGAAGATAGCCAAGTATTACAGAGACCTCCGGAAGTCACAGGTGCACTTCATGTCTATCCTGGAGACGAACAAGGCCATGGAGTACAAGACAGTGACTCTTGAATACAACACACTGCTGGAGATGGTGGAAAAACTGCTGCCTGACAGTCTCCGGTCCAGGCTGAACGCTCATTATAGGTACGGTTACTGAAGCAATAACGTAAATCGGCGTTAACGACCTGAACGTTGGTTCAATTACTTATCCCTAGCTTGCTGGGAGCATATTTTATGCAGCCTACAGGGTGTTAGCGTCTTTGAAGATAAATAAATGTTCAACTGTTTAGTTAACTTTCTATGTCTATGACCCATAACAGTGCATTAAGCCCATGTCCATGAAAAGTGAATAATTTGTTTTACGTTCTTTTCCCTGTGACAGGCCTGAATACAGTTTATTCACTAATTATAGCATTATGTTGATAAGTTAAGTCATTATTGATACTGTTGATTATACTCATGATTAAGGATGATTGTGCTGATATTTAAGACTTCTGCTGCCGACTGATTTGATACCCTGATTGACTGTTTGATTGTTAAATGATAATTTAATCTATGAATTGATTGATATTTTCTAGATGGTTGACTGCGGTGTTAAAGCGGTCGATCTACTCTCTGAAAGTATCGAAGGTTATCACTGCCAAGTCGGTGGAGAAGGTCAAAGAAGAACATGCCATGGTAGGAACGAGATTCCTACAATTCATTCTAAACATGCGTTGATATTAAAACTTACACACATCGGTAGTATTGTAATATAATGCTACGGCGTAACCTTACGGTCGGTCTACCTTACGATGAGACGGCATCATTGAAGGAGGGTCTATCGTACCATTATTCGGCGCCACCGTTGGCTGATCTTTCTTTAAAAGATAAAATGATGCGGCGTCACTGTAGGACGGTTTGTCTTACAATGATACAATATCATTGTAGGTTAGTCTATCTTACAGTGATACAATATCAATATAGGGTAATCTATTGTATAATGATACAATGTCAATAGAGGGTAATCTATTGTATAATGATACAATATCAATATAGGGTAATCTATTGTATAATGAAACAATATCAATATGGGGTAATCTATTGTATAATGAAACAATATCAATATAGGGTAATCTATTGTATAATGATACAATATCAATATAGGGTAATCTATTGTATAATGATACAATATCAATATAGGTTAGTCTATTGTACAATTATACAATATTAATATAGGATAGTCAATTGTATGATGATACAATATCAATATAGGATAGTCTATCGTATAATGATACAATATCAATATAGGGTAATCTATTGTATAATGATACAATATCAATATAGGGTAATCTATTGTACAATGATACAATATCAATATATGTTAGTCTATTGTATAATGATACAATATCAATATAGGGTAATCTATTGTATAATGATACAAAATTAATATAGGATAATCTATTGTATAATGATACAATATTAATATAGGATAGTCAATTGTATAATGATACAATATCAATATAGGATAGTCAATTGTATAATGATACAATATTAATATAGGGTAATCTATTGTATAATGATCCAATATCAATATAGGGTAATCTATTGTATAATGATACAATATTAATATAAGATAGTCAATTGTATAATGATACAATATTAATATAGGGTAATCTTTTGTATAATGAAACAATATCAATATGGGGTAATCTATTGTATAATGAAACAATATCAATATAGGGTAATCTATTGTATAATGATACAATATCAATATAGGGTAATCTATTGTATAATGATACAATATCAATATAGGTTAGTCTATTGTACAATTATACAATATTAATATAGGATAGTCAATTGTATGATGATACAATATCAATATAGGATAGTCTATCGTATAATGATACAATATCAATATAGGGTAATCTATTGTATAATGATACAATATCAATATAGGGTAATCTATTGTACAATGATACAATATCAATATATGTTAGTCTATTGTATAATGATACAATATCAATATAGGGTAATCTATTGTATAATGATACAAAATTAATATAGGATAATCTATTGTATAATGATACAATATTAATATAGGATAGTCAATTGTATAATGATACAATATCAATATAGGATAGTCAATTGTATAATGATACAATATTAATATAGGGTAATCTATTGTATAATGATCCAATATCAATATAGGGTAATCTATTGTATAATGATACAATATTAATATAAGATAGTCAATTGTATAATGATACAATATTAATATAGGGTAATCTTTTGTATAATGATACAATATCAATATAGGGTAATCTATTGTATAATGAAACAATATCAATATAGGGTAATCTGTTGTATAATGAAACAATATCAATATAGGTTAGTCTATTGTACAAAGATAAAATATCAATATAGGGTAGTCTATTGTACAATGATAAAATATCAATATAGGGTAGTCTATTTTACAATGATGATGCATCACTGCATGCTTATTATTTTAACAATAATGTGGCGTATTATTATATATAATAATTGTAATGATGTCTACCATAACAAGAATTTTACTAATACAATGAAATAGTTTATAAAAACGAAAACTTTCTTCCAATGTAATTTAATTTTTCCTTGACCTAAGCACCCAAGATTACAAGTTTCCTTTCCACGACAGGTGAAGCGTCAGATCGAGCGACTGGAACAGAATTCCCGTGACAGCATTAGCCTCCTGAAGGGGAGTATCTTCTCGGAGTCCGAGAGGGTTGCTAAGCAGGCCAAGGACGCGCTTCAATCGCATAGTGTGGCCCAAAGACTCTTTGACTGGAAGCCCCAAGATTGTCCAACAGACGACAGGAAAAAGGTTGTGATTTGATTAATTGCAATGATGTAATCAATACAAAGCATGATTCCTAGAATTTGTATAATCTATGGCCATATTTGTTGTTTACAACAAAGATATTTGAAAATGTGCAAAAGTAGGTATGACATACGTCGGCATTTTATCTGTTGTTTTGACTTGTGCCAGTGGGTAGAGATGAATTTGCACCTTCTGGCACCGCTGATGTCTTTTCTTGTTTCTTGTATGTTTACTGCCTTCACAAAACCTCGTTTTATCAGGTGGCGGGAGAAGCGCTGGAGCGAATCGCCAATAGGGTTGCCATGGAGATGAATATTTGGGAGCGTGAGAACAAGATTGTTATTGGCATAAAAGACAGCATAATTCGGGTCTGCAAGAGAGACTTCGACCTCATGGAAGGACAAATAGCTAAACTGGAAGGTTTGTTTTGGTACTTTGTCCTGAACAAATAACCAAAGAAGGACAGATAATTTTGAATAATTTACTTATCAGTTCAAAATCGTATTGTCTTCACTCTGATGTGGAAAGGTCTGCCAGCTTACCTGCATAGTGCTGGTGGTCCTAACAAGACACCAGTCTTGTGTCTACAGCGATTGCCGCTGTACGTCGCTAGAATGGCCATATTTGTGTCGGTGAGAGGTATCCAAATCAATCCAAATAAACCAGAACATGTCACTAAAAAGTTACCCTTTGTAATAGAAATTTCTATGGGATCGCCAAACAAAGAGGTTTTCTTTAGAATTTTAGTTTTGAAATACATGCAAATATCGAAGCCCATAGTCAGATTTTAGATCATAATTCAAACTAAGTTAAAGTTATTGAAATATTTATGTGGTGAGTTTTACAACAACAACAGCAGTAATAATTTTTTTTTTACAAAATGTTGAAAGTAAATGTTTTTTAAACTTATTAATTGTTAATTATAAAGGTGACAATTTTTCATTATTGGCAATTCTCCTGCAGGCGCACTTCTAGATGGCGACAACCGTATTGTCCAGGATCTCCATAAATCCATCAAGAAACAGGCACCGGTCAAACAACTTTGGAAGAAGGCCAAGGAAAGCAGCATCGATGAGGAATCTGGTAACAGCTTCAAAGGTCTCGGCGGAGCCATTGCATCACTGAGCACCATCAAAGCTAGCGACAAACCGTTCAAAAATATATTCAAAGATTACAAATTAAGAGATCAACAGAAATCTATGCAGAAAATGCAGGACGCGACCAAGTTGTTCCTGGATAGTCTTATGGAGAACAAAAGCTTCCAGGATAAAGTGCACATCTTTTTTAAACGCTTTACTAAAGGTCTCGACGCTGTTGCTCAAATGATTCCAGGTTTCCTCAAGGCCGACTTGCAACTAATCGGAGATCTGAAAAACGAGCTGGACGATAAAGAACTTCATCTTAAGGATTTATTGCCTAAACTGATTTACCGGAGTCATCAGTTACTCGGTCAGCTCGATCTGTTCTTCGTCAACTACATTATGGTCTTCGACTACAGTCTCAGTGAGATCAGCTGGCACCCACAGGAGCCTCCGGTAGGCAGTGGGAGCTTTGCCGACGTTTTTATTGCTGAGATTCGAACCGCCAGTCGGAAGATTCCCGTTGCTCTGAAGGTGTGTCGTGATCCACTAAAAGAGTCTACCGTAACTGACATACTACTGGAAGACAGGACATTGCGGTAGGCTTCTTTTAATATTTCTAAATTTTTTGATGTAGGCAAGTTTCGACCTTGCGTTAATTTGTTTGCGTCTTCAATGGCGTATTATATGTCAATTCATTTTTTTTATTTATGGAATAATTTTATGCTCCTTCCAATGAGTTTAAATATTTTGATTTCTATTATATTTTGATTTATATTATAGATTTTATCGGTTTTCTGACATTGAGTTTCTGCGTTATCATTGACTAAGTTCAGATCTATTAATATTTGTTATCAATAGTTTTACGAGATTGTGTAAATATTTATGGTATTTTATCAAGTATCAGTTTCCAGTTTGTTAAGGGACATTCCTCATAACGTATCTAATTGAAAAAGTTGAAAGTAGCGTGTGCTGTAGAATCGGCAAGATGTTTATTTCTTTCCTTTTATACTTAAAATTAATATGTTATTGAGTTCATTCTAATAAAATGTTATTACCTGTTTGTCCTATTGCTTTAGTGAACTTGACCACCCAAACATTGTCCGTTACTATGGCGCCACGTACCGCTTCAAGGACAAGGGTCGCCGTGACATGCAGTGGATCATGATCCTGGAGGTATGCAAGTACACGCTGAAACAGAAGTTTGTTGCACCGGAAAGTGACAACCCGGGCAAACGTCCGGCTAGTTCCCGTGAGCAGGTAGAGGCTATGTTGACACTGGCTGACTTCGCGCTTCAGCTTTGCAAAGGACTGAAATATATCCACGAGAAAGGATTTGTACACAGGGATTTGAAGCTTGAGAATATTTTGGTATGTTTTTTTCTTTCGCTGTGTGTAACTGAAAGTAAAAAAAAATCAGTAGTCACATAACTACCAGTCCTAAAAACTGTTGTGTACATATCAGATTCCCAGTGAGTGTGATGGAACATAATGTTCACCAGAGAGAGTAAATGCCCACTAAAACCTAAAACTTTTTGTTTTCTTTTTAAATCAACGTGAAAGTTTGAAATATTACGCCACATGGTGACAATTCACAATGTTACATGACATAAATATGGGAATTTAACGTTGGAAAATCACGTGAGATATATAAAGATAATTGATCAACGGCCAAAGAAGTATTATGTCACAATCATTCCCTCTATGCTTTCAGCTCAGTTTGCACAAGGTACGCTCTTGGCCGATCTTTCATAAATGCTAATGGCGTTCTGAATCGAATGGATTACGATTTCTTTAAATGTAACATCAGCAATCAAGCCGGCTTTTTGTCTAATAGTGTGCGTTAAGGATTCTTTGTAGGATTGTAATTTGCTTATCGTCCTCTGATGTGTACGTCATTGATAAGCTGTTGTATGCATTGTATATGTTGATGACTTCCGGTGCTTATAATTTAAGGTGACAAAGCAGAACCAGATTAAGCTGACAGACGTCGGGCTTGCCAAGCCTATGACAGATATTGCCTTCAGCATCGTGGGAAGTCCTGTGTATATGGCGCCCGAGGTTCTCCTTCAGGTGAGGCTTTGTGTTCATACCTGGAATAATCTAGACGTCCATGAAATGAGAAGTACTTTATATTGTAAGACCTGAGATAAGGTACATATGTTACCTATTGTGTAGACAGTACATATGTCCCTCAAATACAAATAATATTTTAAGCTAGACTTCGCCTAAATATGAAGATTGTTAACTGTGTAATCCAAAACAATGGCTACTAACATACAATTCATATTTACCTTGTGTAATGCCATAATTGATAGAAATCATCTGAAGTTCATACCATTATTGAGATGGTTTTTATAACATTTTATGAGGATACTTATTTTTTACAGTTTGCTCGCATATTCGAAGCATTGGTGCTAATCACGTTGGCGGCTAGGTTACCTTGTGACATTGTGACATTCTGCGTTAAATAAAACTACATTATAATAACTTATAACATCTTTAGCATTTAAAAAACAATTAACATTTTGATATATATGTTTCTATATAAATATCTAATTATCTATTGATAACATTGACAAGTCAATGCTAATTACCATTCTTTCTTTCCTTCCTCTTATGCAGTCTCAGAACTACGACTACAAAGCCGACATATACAGTCTGGCAATCGTGTTATGGGAGATGTGGTACGGGAAGGACGCGGCAGACTACATCCAGAGTCAGTTGTTTGGTACCCTAGAGAGCGCAATAAAGGATGGACTCCGTCCCTCGCTGAAGCTGAGTACCAAACCGCCTGAGCACTGGATCCAGCTGATTGAAGGCTCATGGGCGTATGAGCCAGAGATACGCCCATCTGTCGATATACATTGCAAATTCTTTGAGAATTTTATTAAGGAGGTTCGGAGAATGTAGTGGTTAGAGGTAAAAGTATGTCCTGTTTGGGATTAATAAGGAAGGCGCCCTGAAAAAGTAAATATGATACTGTGTTATTGTCTAACAACTAATGCTATGATTGTTTGTGGTAGATGTCAAATGAAGGTTCTTTGTCTGAAGAATGAAGTGATGTAAGAAGGTACACACCACTTGCTACACAGCACTGGTAGTAGGAAGGAATCAAGAGCGTTTCATAACAGTAAATAGAGGAGACATTTGGGATTAAGTGATCGTCAAAGATTGAAATGTTTATAATATTGAAGTAAATCATTTGAGTGGGTTGGTTTTGGACATTGTTTGTATAAAATGTTTCGCTACATAATATTTATGCGCAACTCCTATACCTACTAATAGTTTTTAACCAAATCGTGTACTATCTGTTTGTGTTAATATTAACTAGTATATTACCAAACTCAGCTACTAAAGTCTTTTTTTTTAAAAGCCTTAATATGATTGCCCTTGCCGCACAACATTTAATTATCGGCTATTTGTTAAGATACCTAAAAGAATCGCAACTAAAGGGAGATAACGTCATTTTGCATGAGTTGCCAGCGTTTCTCTCCTAAACGTTTCCCTCCAATCTTTCTTTACACTGTTATCGTGTTATCCTTGAGTTGACCTCTATAACATACACTAGTAAGTTTAAAGAATTCCGTTGTTCACGTTTTACGCGGAAAATCTTCTTGTATTAAAATCACCATAATTGGGACTTTAAATGACGCGGATGTAGGCTTTATATTAGAGTTTTCAGTTAACAATGGAACAGCGTTAAATGTTGATCAAGCGTCCACTTTAATGTTAGTATATTTTTGTTATAAATCCATTTTATGTTATTTCATTTACGTTTATATAGAATACACATATTTTAGTATGTAACAATTTAAAATATCGTTATTACACTTGTTAAGGGGTAAAGTTGTGTAAAAATACTGTTGAAATTACCATTTTACTGTCATATATACGAAAGTAAAATGTTAATTTTAGCATTATTTTATACATTCTTTATTTTGTTTTGGACCACACAATTTCAGGGGAAGTTACAGCTATAGTAACTGCATGAGCATAGCATGGAAACTAATGCATGAATCCATCCATTGAATCGTAATGTAGCCCAAAAATAACGATAGACGTTATCAATCGGAATTATCTAAGACTCGTTAACGGTTCTTAAAGCAATATCAAGTTATTGCTCAGAGAGTTCTTTGTTTGTACACATCGACTTTAGGGTTCAATACTGCTGTATCTTTTTCGAATCATAGCTCAAAGACAAGTAAACAAAAGTGCAAGTCGCCGTGATATGTGTGTATTTGAGAAAGGGTTTTTAAATTTAGTCACAGAACGCCATAGCATAATATTTTAATTATGTTGTTCGAGAGTTTATATTATTTTGAGATATCTTATTTTGTTAAATGACCACAGACACAATGAATAGACATATTGTGTAGAGATATAACCTTTATGCATATAGACTGTGTAAGGAGTATTACATTTATACACATGATTTTTATTACACATATCAATGGACATATGTACTGTCTACACAATAGGTAACATATGTACTGTCTACACAATAGGTAACATATCTACTGTCTACAAAATAGGTAACATATGTACTGTCTACACAATAGGTAACACATGTACTGTCTACACAATAGGTAACATATGTACCGTCTACACAATAGGTAACATATGTACCGTCTACACAATAGGTAACATGTACTGTCTACACAATAGGTAACATATGTACTGTCTACACATTAGGTAACATATGTACTGTCTACACAATAGGTAACATATGTACTGTCTACACAATAGGTAACATATGTACCGTCTACACAATAGGAAACATATGTACCGTCTACACAATAGGTAATATATGTACTGTCTACACAATAGGTAACATATGTACCGTCTACACAATAGGTATGATATGTACTGTCTACACAATAGGTAACATATGTACTGTCTACACAGTAGGTAACATATGTACCGTCTACACAATAGGTAACATATGTACTGTCTACACAATAGGTAACATATGTACCGTCTACACAATAGGTAACATATGTACTGTCTACACAATAGGTAACATATGTACTGTCTACACAATAGGTAACATATGTACCGTCTACACAATAGGTAACATGTACTGTCTACACAATAGGTAACATATGTACTGTCTACACAATAGGTAACATATGTACTGTCTACACAATAGGTAACATATGTACCGTCTACACAATAGGTAACATATGTACTGTCTACACAATAGGTAACTTATGTACTGTCTAGACAATAGGTAACTTATGTACTGTCTACACAATAGGTAACATATGTACCGTCAACACAATAGGTAACATATGTACCGTCTACACAATAAGTAACATATGTACCGTCTACACAATAGGTAACATATGTACTGTCTACACAATAGGTAACATATGTACCGTCTACACAATAGGAAACATATGTACTGTTTACACAATAGGTAACATATGTACCGTCTACACAATAGGTAACATATGAACCGTCTACACAATAGGTAACATATGTACTGTCTACACAATAGGTAACATATGTACCGTCTACACAATAGGTAACATATGTACTGTCTACACAATAGGTAACATATGTACTGTCTACACAATAGGTAACATATGTACCGTCTACACAATAGGTAACATATGTACTGTCTACACAATAGGTAACATATGTACTGTCTACACAATAGGTAACATAATTATGTACTGTCTACACAATAGGTAACATATGTACTGTCTACACAATAGGTAACATATGTACTGTCTACACAAAAGGTAACATAATTATGTACTGTCTACACAATAAGTAACATATGTAGGTTTTTTTAGTGTTTGCAAAACCTAGATAATAAATATTAAATGTCCATACCGGCCTTGTTATCATTGTTTCGTCCATGACCTTGAATTGTTTCATTTCAAAGACTGCAGAGAATTGACCAGGTTTAGGCAAATAGTCCTGTATGCGATATGTCATTTCAGGATGTGCAATATTAGAAACTAAATATTAATCTGTACATTACCACTACATGAGGATGTGAGTTGAAAATCGAGTAAGTCGCTTTTGTTATTAACATGAAGCAGGATAAGGGTTAATGGCAGCTCGAACTTGTCCATTACTAAAAGTCATAAACCAGTCAACTGGTAGCCTGGTCGTGGTGGGCAGGACATCACTCAGTTGGTAGCCTGGTCGTGGTGGGCAGGACATCACTCAGTTGGTAGCCTGGTGGTGGTGGCAGGTAAACACTCAGCTGGTAGTCTGGTGGTGGGCAGGACAGCACTCAGTTGGTAACCTGGTGGTGGTGAAAGGACAACACTCAGTTGGTAGTCTGGTGGTGGGAAGGACAGCACTAAGTTGGTAACCTGGTGATGGTGAAAGGACAACACTCAGTTGGTAGTGTGGTGGTGGGCAGGACAGCACTCAGTTGGTAACCTGGTGGTGGTGAAAGTACAGCACTCAGTTGGTAGTCTGGTGGTGGGCAGGACAGCACTCAGTTGGTAGTCTGGTGGTGGGCAGGACAGCACTCACCTGGTAGCCTGGTGGCAGTGGGCAGGACAGCACTCAGTTGGTAACCTGGTGGTGGTGAAAGGACAACACTCAGTTGGTAGTGTGGTGGTGGGCAGGACAGCACTCAGTTGGTAGTCTGGTGGTGGGCAGGACAGCACTTAGTTGGTTACCTGGTGGTGGCAGGAAAACACTCAGTTGGTAGTCTGTTGGTGGGCAGGACAGCACTCACCTGGTAGCCTGGTGGCAGTGGGCAGGACAGCACTAAGTTGGTAACCTGGTGGTGGTGAAAGGACAACACTCAGTTGGTAGTGTGCTGGTGGGCAGGACAGCACTCAGTTGGTAACCTGGTAATGGGCAGGAATGCACTCAGCTGGTAACCTGGTAATGGGCAGGAATGCACTCAGCTGGTAGCCTGGTAATGGGCAGGAATGTACTCAGCTGGTAGCTTAGTGGTTTTGGACAGGAATGCATTCAGCTTGTAGCCTAGTGGTGGGCAGGACAACACTCAGCTTGTAGTCTAGTGGTGGGCAGGAATGCACTCAGCTGGTAGCCTGGTGGTGGACAGGAATGCACTCAGCTGGTAGCCTGTTGGTGGACAGGACAACACTCAGCTGGTAGCCTGGTAGTGGGTCGGCAGGACAACACTCAGCTGGTAGCCTGGTGATGGGCAGGAATGCACTCAGCTGGTAGCCTGGTGGTGGACAGGACAACACTCAGCTGGTAACCTGGAAGTGGGCATGACAACATTCAGCTGGTAGCCTGGTGGTGGTGGGCAGGACATCTATCAGCTAGAGGCCTGGTGGTGGTGGGCAGGACATCTATCAGCTAGAGGCCTGGTGGTGGTGGGCAGGACAACACTCAGCTGGTAGCCTGGTGGTTGTGGGCAGGACATCTATCAGCTAGAGGCCTGGTGGTGGTGGGCAGGACTACACTCAGCTGGTAGCCTGGTGGTTGTGGACAGGACAACACTCAGCTGGTAGCCTGGTGGTGGACAGGACAACACTCAGCTGGTAGCCTGGTGCTGGTGGGCAGGACAACACTCTGTTGGTAGCCTGGTGCTGGTGGGCAGGACAACACTTAGCTGGTAACCCGGTGGTGGGGAGGACAACACTCAGTTGGTAGCCTGGTGGTGGTGGACAGGACAAATCTCAGTTGGTAGCCTGGTGCTGGTGGGCAGGAAAACAAATAGTTGGTAACCTGGAGGTGGTGGACAGGACAACACTCAGTTGGTAGCCTGGTGCTGGTGGGCAGGACAACACTCAGCTAGTAATCTGGTGGTGGTGGCAGGACAACACTCAGTTGGTAGCCTGGTGGTGGTGGGCAGGACAACACTCAGTTGGTAGCCTGGTGGTGGTGGGCAGGACAACACTCAGCTGGTAACCTGGTGGTGGTGGTCAGGACAACACTTAGCTGGTAATCTGGTGGTGGTGGGCAGGACAGCATTCAGCCGGTAGCCTGGTGGTAGTGGGCAGGACAGCACTCAGCTGGTAGCCTGGTGGTAGGCAGGAATGCACTCAGCTGGTAGCCTGGTGGTGGACAGGAAAGCATTCAGCTGGTAGCCTAGTGGTGGGCAGAAATGCACTTAGCTGGTAGCCTAGTGGTGGTGGACAGAACAACACTCAGCTGGTAGCCTGGTGGTGGGCAGTAATGCACTGAGCTGGTAGCCTGGTAGTGGGCAGGACAGCACTCAGCTGGTAGCCTAGTGGTGGGCAGGAATGCACTCAGCTGTTAGCCTTGTGGTGGTGGCAGGACAACACTCAGTTGGTAATCTGGTTGTGGTGGACAGGACAACACTCAGCTGGTAGCCTGGTGGTGGTGGACAAGACAACACTCAGCTGGTTGCCTGGTGGTGGGAAGGACAGCATTCAGCCGGTAGCCTGGTGGTGGACAGGACAAAATTCAGTTGGTAGTCTGGTTGTGGTGGACAGGACAACACTCAGCAGGTAGCCTGGTGATGGTGGACAGGACAACACTTAGCTGATAGCCTCTTGGTGGACAAGAAAACAGCTGGTAGCCTGGTGATGGGCAGGACAACACTCAGCTGGTAGCCTTGTGGTGGGCAGGAATGCACTCAGGTGGTAGCCTGGTGGTGGACAGGAATGCACTCAGCTGGTAGCCTGGTGGTGGACAGGACAACACTCAGCTGGTAGCCTGGTGGTGGTCAGGACAACACTCAGCTGGTAGCCTGGTGGTGGGCAGGACAGCACTCAGCTGGTAGCCTAGTGCTGGGCAGGAATGCACTCAGCTGGTAGCCTGGTGGTGGACAGGAATGCACTCAGCTGGTAGCCTGGAGGTGGACAGGACAACACTCAGCTGGTAGCCTGGTGGTGGTCAGGACAACACTCAGCTGGTAGCCTGGTGGTGGGCAGGACAGCACTCAGCTGGTAGCCTGGTAATGGGCAGGAATGCACTCAGCTGGTAACCTGGTAATGGGCAGGAATGCACTCAGCTGGTAGCCTGGTAATGGGCAGGAATGTACTCAGCTGGTAGCCTAGTGGTTTTGGACAGGAATGCATTCAGCTTGTAGCCTAGTGGTGGGCAGGACAACACTCAGCTTGTAGCCTAGTGGTGGGCAGGAATGCACTCAGCTGGTAGCCTGGTGGTGGACAGGAATGCACTCAGCTGGTAGCCTGTTGGTGGACAGGACAACACTCAGCTGGTAGCCTGGTAGTGGGTCGGCAGGACAACACTCAGCTGGTAGCCTGGTGATGGGCAGGAATGCACTCAGCTGGTAGCCTGGTGGTGGACAGGACAACACTCAGCTGGTAACCTGGAAGTGGGCATGACAACATTCAGCTGGTAGCCTGTTGGTGGACAGGACAACACTCAGCTGGTAACCTGGAAGTGGGCAGGACAACATTCAGCTGGTAGCCTGTTGGTGGACAGGACAACACTCAGCTGGTAGCCTGGTAGTGGGTCGGCAGGACAACACTCAGCTGGTAGCCTGGTGATGGGCAGGAATGCACTCAGCTGGTAGCCTGGTGGTGGACAGGAATGCAGTCAGCAGGTAGCCTGTTGGGGGACAGGACAACATTCAGCTGGTAGCCTGGTGATGGGCAGGACAGCACTCAGCTAGTAGCCTGGTGGTGGACAGAAATGCACTCAGCTGGTAGCCTGGTGGTGGAAAGAACAACACTTAGCTGGTAGCCTGGTCGTGGTCAGGACAACACTCAGCTGGTACCTTGGTGGTAGGCAGGACAGCACTCAGCTGGTAGCCTAGTGCTGGGCAGGAATGCACTCAGCTGGTAGCCTGGTGGTGGACAGGAATGCACTCAGCTGGTAGCCTGGTGGTGGACAGGACAACACTCAGCTGGTAGCCTGGTGGTGGTCAGGACAACACTCAGCTGGTAGCCTGGTGGTGGGCAGGACAGCACTCAGCTGGTAGCCTAGTGCTGGGCAGGAATGCACTCAGCTGGTAGCCTGGTGGTGGACAGGAATGCACTCAGCTGGTAGCCTGGAGGTGGACAGGACAACACTCAGCTGGTAGCCTGGTGGTGGTCAGGACAACACTCAGCTGGTAGCCTGGTGGTGGGCAGGACAGCACTCAGCTGGTAGCCTGGTAATGGGCAGGAATGCACTCAGCTGGTAACCTGGTAATGGGCAGGAATGCACTCAGCTGGTAGCCTGGTAATGGGCAGGAATGTACTCAGCTGGTAGCCTAGTGGTTTTGGACAGGAATGCATTCAGCTTGTAGCCTAGTGGTGGGCAGGACAACACTCAGCTTGTAGCCTAGTGGTGGGCAGGAATGCACTCAGCTGGTAGCCTGGTGGTGGACAGGAATGCACTCAGCTGGTAGCCTGTTGGTGGACAGGACAACACTCAGCTGGTAGCCTGGTAGTGGGTCGGCAGGACAACACTCAGCTGGTAGCCTGGTGATGGGCAGGAATGCACTCAGCTGGTAGCCTGGTGGTGGACAGGACAACACTCAGCTGGTAACCTGGAAGTGGGCATGACAACATTCAGCTGGTAGCCTGGTGGTGGTGGGGAGGACAACACTCAGCTTGTAGCCTGGTGGTTGTGGGCAGGACATCTATCAGCTAGAGGCCTGGTGGTGGTGGGTAGGACTACACTCAGCTGGTAGCCTGGTGGTGGTGGACAGGACAACACTCAGCTGGTAGCCTGGTGGTGGACAGGACAACACTCAGCTGGTAGCCTGGTGCTGGTGGGCAGGACAACACTCAGTTGGTAGCCTGGTGCTGGTGGGCAGGACAACACTTAGCTGGTAACCCGGTGGTGGGGAGGACCACACTCAGTTGGTAGCCTGGTGGTGGTGGACAGGACAAATCTCAGTTGGTAGCCTGGTGCTGGTGGGCAGGACAACAAATAGTTGGTAACCTGGTGGTGGTGGACAGGACAACACTCAGTTGGTAGCCTGGTGCTGGTGGGCAGGACAACACTCAGCTAGTAATCTGGTGGTGGTGGCAGGACAACACTCAGTTGGTAGCCTGGTGGTGGTGGGCAGGACAACACTCAGTTGGTAGCCTGGTGGTGGTGGGCAGGACAACACTCAGCTGGTAACCTGGTGGTGGTGGGCAGGACAACACTTAGCTGGTAATCTGGTGGTGGTGGGCAGGACAGCATTCAGCCGGTAGCCTGGTGGTAGTGGGCAGGACAGCACTCAGCTGGTAGCCTGGTGGTAGGCAGGAATGCACTCAGCTGGTAGCCTGGTGGTGGACAGGAATGCACTCAGCTGGTAGCCTAGTGGTGGGCAGAAATGCACTCAGCTGGTAGCCTAGTGGTGGTGGACAGAACAACACTCAGCTGGTAGCCTGGTGGTGGGCAGTAATGCACTGAGCTGGTAGCCTGGTAGTGGGCAGGACAGCACTCAGCTGGTAGCCTAGTGGTGGACAGGAATGGACTCAGCTGGTAGCCTAGTGGTGGGCAGGAATGCACTCAGCTGTTAGCCTTGTGGTGGTGGCAGGACAACACTCAGTTGGTAATCTGGTTGTGGTGGACAGGACAACACTCAGCTGGTAGCCTGGTGGTGGTGGACAAGACAACACTCAGCTGGTTGCCTGGTGGTGGGAAGGACAGCATTCAGCCGGTAGCCTGGTGGTGGACAGGACAAAATTCAGTTGGTAGTCTGGTTGTGGTGGACAGGACAACACTCAACAGGTAGCCTGGTGATGGTGGACAGGACAACACTTAGCTGATAGCCTCTTGGTGGACAAGAAAACAGCTGGTAGCCTGGTGATGGGCAGGACAGCACTCAGCTGGTAGCCTTGTGGTGGGCAGGAATGCACTCAGGTGGTAGCCTGGTGGTGGACAGGAATGCAGTCAGCAGGTAGCCTGGTGGTGGACAGGACAACATTCAGCTGGTAGCCTGGTGATGGGCAGGACAGCACTCAGCTAGTAGCCTAGTGGTGGGCAAGAATGCACTCAGCTGGTAGCCTGGTGGTGGACAGAAATGCACTCAGCTGGTAGCCTGGTGGTGGAAAGAACAACACTTAGCTGGTAGCCTGGTGGTGGTCAGGACAACACTCAGCTGGTACCCTGGTGGTGGGCAGGACAGCACTCAGCTGGTAGCCTAGTGCTGGGCAGGAATGCACTCAGCTGGTAGCCTGGTGGTGGACAGGAATGCACTCAGCTGGTAGCCTGGTGGTGGACAGGACAACACTCAGCTGGTAGCCTGGTGGTGGTCAGGACAACACTCAGCTGGTAGCCTGGTGGTGGGCAGGACAGCACTCAGCTGGTAGCCTAGTGCTGGGCAGGAATGCACTCAGCTGGTAGCCTGGTGGTGGACAGGAATGCACTCAGCTGGTAGCCTGGTGGTGGACAGGACAACACTCAGCTGGTAGCCTGGTGGTGGTCAGGACAACACTCAGCTGGTAGCCTGGTGGTGGGCAGGACAGCACTCAGCTGGTAGCCTGGTAATGGGCAGGAATGCACTCAGCTGGTAACCTGGTAATGGGCAGGAATGCACTCAGCTGGTAGCCTGGTAATGGGCAGGAATGTACTCAGCTGGTAGCCTAGTGGTTTTGGACAGGAATGCATTCAGCTTGTAGCCTAGTGGTGGGCAGGACAACACTCAGCTTGTAGCCTAGTGGTGGGCAGGAATGCACTCAGCTGGTAGCCTGTTGGTGGACAGGACAACACTCAGCTGGTAGCCTGGTAGTGGGTCGGCAGGACAACACTCAGCTGGTAGCCTGGTGATGGGCAGGAATGCACTCAGCTGGTAGCCTGGTGGTGGACAGGACAACACTCAGCTGGTAACCTGGAAGTGGGCATGACAACATTCAGCTGGTAGCCTGGTGGTGGTGGGCAGGACAACACTCAGCTGGTAGCCTGGTGGTTGTGGGCAGGACATCTATCAGCTAGAGGCCTGGTGGTGGTGGGCAGGACTACACTCAGCTGGTAGCCTGGTGGTGGTGGACAGGACAACACTCAGCTGGTAGCCTGGTGGTGGTCAGGCTCACACTCAGCTGGTAACCTGTTTGTGGGCAGGACACCAATCAACTGGTAGCCTGATGATTGTGTGCAGGACAACACTCAGTTGGTAGCCTGGTGGTGGGCAGGACAACACTCAACTGGTAGCCTGGTGATGGTGTGCAGGACAACATTCAGTTGGTAGCCTGGTGGTGGTGTGCAGGACATCTATCAGCTAGAAGCCATGTGCTGGTGGACAGAACAACACGCAGCTAGTAGCCTGGTGGTGGTGGACAGAACAACACGCAGCTAGTAGCCTGGTGGTGGTGGACAGGACAACACGCAGCTGGAAGCCTGTGGTGGTGTGCAGGACAACATGCAGCTGGTAGCCTGGTGATGGTGTGCAGGACAACACTCAGCTGGAAGCCTGTGGTGGTGTGCAGGACAACACGCAGCAGGTAGCCTGGTGGTGGTGTGCAGAACAACATGCAGCTGGTAGCCTGGTGGTGGTGGACAGGACAACACTCAGCTAGAAGCCTGTGGTGGTGTGCAGAACAACACGCAGCTGGTAGCCTGGTGGTGGTGGACAGGACAACACTCAGCTGGAAGCCTGTGGTGGTGTGCAGGACAACACGCAGCTGGTATCCTGGTGATGGTGTGCAGGACAACACTCAGCTGGAAGCCTGTGATGGTGTGCAGGACAACACTCAGCTGGAAGCCTTTGGTGGTGTGCAGGACAACACGCAGCTGGTAGCCTGGTGATGGTGTGCAGGACAACACTCAGCTGGAAACCTGTGGTGGTGTGCAGGACAACACTCAGCTAGTAGCCTGGTGGTGGTGTGCAGGACAACACGCAGCTGGTAGCCTGGTGGTTGTGACAGGACAACACTCAGCTAGTAGCCTGGTGGTGGTGTGCTGGACAACACTCAGCTGGAAGCCTGTGGTGGTGTGCAGGACAACACGCAGCTGGTAGCCTGGTGATGGTGTGCAGGACAACACTCAGCTGGAAGCCTGGTGGTGGTGTGCAGGACATATATCACCTAGAAGCCGTGTGCTGGTGGACAGGACAACACGCAGCTAGTAGCCTGGTGGTGGTGGACAGGACAACACTCAGCTGGAAGCCTGGTGGTGGTGTGCAGGACATCTATCAGCTAGAAGCCGTGTGCTGGTTGACAGGACAACACGCAGCTAGTAGCCTGGTGGTGGTGGACAGGACAACACTCAGCTGGAAGCCTGGTGGTGGTGTGCAGGACATCTATCAGCTAGAAGCCGTGTGCTGGTGGACAGGACAACACGCAGCTAGTAGCCTGGTGGTGGTGGACAGGACAACACGCAGCTGGTAGTCTGGGGTTGCTAAGCAGGACAACACTCAGCTGGAAGCCTGTGGTGGTGTGCAGGACATCTATCAGCTAGAAGCCTGGTGGTGATGGGCAGGACTACACTCAGCTGGTAGGCTGGTGGTGGTGTGCTAGACAACACTCAGCTGGAAGCCTGTGGTGGTGTGCAGGACAACACGCAGTTGGTAACCTGGTGATGGTGTGCAGGACAACACTCAGCTGGAAGCCTGGTGGTGGTGTTTAGGACATCTATCAGCTAGAAGCCGTGTGCTGGTGGACAGGACAACACGCAGCTAGTAGCCTGGTGGTGGTGGACAGGACAACACGCAGCTGGTAGTCTGGGGTTGCTAAGCAGGACAACACTCAGCTGGAAGCCTGTGGTGGTGTGCAGGACATCTATCAGCTAGAAGCCTGGTGGTGATGGGCAGGACTACACTCAGCTGGTAGGCTGGTGGTGGTGTGCTAGACAACACTCAGCTGGAAGCCTGTGGTGGTGTGCAGGACAACACGCAGTTGGTAGCCTGGTGATGGTGTGCAGGACAACACTCAGCTGGAAGCCTGGTGGTGGTGTTTAGGACATCTATCAGCTAGAAGCCGTGTGCTGGTGGACAGGACAACACGCAGCTAGTAGCCTGGTGGTGGTGGACAGGACAACACTCAGCTGGAAGCCTGGTGGTGGTGTGCAGGACATCTATCAGCTAGAAGCCGTGTGCTGGTGGACAGGACAACACGCAGCTAGTAGCCTGGTGTTGGTGGACAGGACAACACTCAGCTGGTAGTCTGGGGTTGCTAAGCAGGACAACACTCAGCTGGAAGCCTGTGGTGGTGTGCAGGACATCTATCAGCTAGAAGCATGGTGATGGTGGGCAGGACAACTCTCAGCTGGTAGCCTGGTGGTGGTTGGCGGGACAACTCTCAGCTGGTAGCCTGGTGGTTGTGGGCAGGGTTAAACTCAGCTTGTAGCCTGGTGGTTGTGGGCAGGAAAGCACTCAGCTGGTAGCCTGGTGGTGGTGGGCAGGACAACTCTCAGCTGGTAGCCTGGTGGTGGTGGGCAGGACAACTCTCAGCTAGAAGCCTGGTGGTGGTGGGCAGGAAAGCTCTCAGCTGGTAGCCTGGTGGTGGTGGGCAGGACAGCTCTCAGCTAGAAGCCTGGTGGTGGTAGGCAGGACAACTCTCAGCTAGAAGCCTGGTGGTGGTGGGCAGGACATCTATCAGCTAGAAGCCGTGTGCTGGTGGACAGGACAACACGCAGCTAGTAGCCTGGTGGTGGTGGACAGGACAACACGCAGCTGGTAGTCTGGGGTTGCTAAGCAGGACAACACTCAGCTGGAAGCCTGTGGTGGTGTGCAGGACATCTATCAGCTAGAAGCCTGGTGGTGATGGGCAGGACTACACTCAGCTGGTAGGCTGGTGGTGGTGTGCTAGACAACACTCAGCTGGAAGCCTGTGGTGGTGTGCAGGACAACACGCAGTTGGTAGCCTGGTGATGGTGTGCAGGACAACACTCAGCTGGAAGCCTGGTGGTGGTGTTTAGGACATCTATCAGCTAGAAGCCGTGTGCTGGTGGACAGGACAACACGCAGCTAGTAGCCTGGTGGTGGTGGACAGGACAACACTCAGCTGGAAGCCTGGTGGTGGTGGGCAGGACAGCTCTCAGCTAGAAGCCTGGTGGTGGTGGGCAGGACAACTCTCAGCTAGAAGCCTGTTGGTGGTGGGCAGGACAGCTTTCAGCTAGAAGCCTGGTGGTGGTGGGCAGGAAAGCTCTCAGCTGGTAGCCTGGTGGTGGTGGGCAGGAAAGCTCTCAGCTGGTAGCCTGGTGGTGGTGGGCAGGACAGCTCTCAGCTAGAAGCCTGGTGGTGGTGGGCAGGACAGCTCTCAGCTAGAAGCCTGGTGGTGGTGGGCAGGACAACTTTCAGCTAGAAGCCTGGTGGTGGTGGGCAGGAAAGCTCTCAGCTGGTAGCCTGATGGTGGTGGGCAGGACAGCTCTCAGCTAGAAGCCTGGTGGTGGTGGGCAGGACAACTCTCAGCTGGTAGCCTGGTGGTGGTGGGCAGGACAACTCTCAGCTAGAAGCCTGGTGGTGGTGGGCAGGAAAGCTCTCAGCTGGTAGCCTGGTGGTGGTGGGCAGGACAACTCTCAGCTAGAAGCCTGGTGGTGGTGGGCAGGAAAGCTCTCAGCTGGTAGCCTGGTGGTGGTGGGCAGGACAGTTTTCAGCTAGAAGCCTGGTGGTGGTGGGCAGGACAGCTCTCAGCTGGTAGCCTGGTGGTGATGGGCAGGACAACTCTCAGCTGGTAGCCTGATGGTGGCGAACTCATTACTTATTTGCTTCTTACATATTCTGGGATGAAAAGAAAACAAAAATACTATTGTTTTTGTTAAATGAACATTAACCAAAATTGCAAATAATACGTTATGGTATTTTAATCATCGATTATATAATCCAAAATATCTTTACCATTTATACGTGTAATATAGCCTTTCAGCGAATTAAACATGTAAACCTGCATGAAAGATATGAATTCATGATAATTGATAATTTGTTTATTGAAGTCCAATACATCATACTTATAGATGAAGGTAATTTACTTAGTATTTTAATATAGTTTTGCCAGAAGTTTTCAGATTTCTTTTGTTATTTTTAAGTTATCTAGCCATTGGCAGACAATAATTTCCAAAATCAGGAATCAAGAAGCTTTCAACTATACTGACAAGAGTAAAATCTGTGAAAAGTGATTTTAATTGCAAAGCTGGTAATCAAGTATTATGGCAGTTTCGGATAAATGTTGAAGTATATTCTATCATCATTTAAAGGCTGTATATGACAGTTTAGACCAAATTTCTTTACTAAAAACTAACATATAAAATATTATGACCTGAAAATATCTCGCAAAATCTGTTTATAAATGCCCTATACCTATGTGAAAAGTGAAGCGTAACAATCTACTCGTGTAGTACCAACATTTATTTCCCATCTAAGCCACACTCCACAGTTAGCGTTTTTAAAACTGAGAAAACTATTTGACCACTTACATTTGAGATTATATTGTCATCCGGATTATTCACTATGACGTCGATGCCAAATGTTCATAAATCCCCAACATGCTTGTAGGCTTGGAATGAATGAACAGTCAGAGTGATTTATTTCAGGATTTGTACTGTCTACGAATCCATGAGTCCTCTTGATTTTCGTGTCTCCTAAAGCCTTCCTCTGTGTAATAGCCTATTTTTATGATTTTCTTTGTATTTACCAGTTTCTTTCATTTTATTCAAATGTTCCTATGATTTATTTTTTTATTTTTTTACTTCCGGTCAATGGCGGTAGGTGGACACGTAGTACGAGTTCTGTGGAAAAATTAAAGTAGAGCGTATTCCTTAAAAGGTTTATGAAAACTCGACATGGCTGAAAATGCTTAGAATCTGGAGTATCCGATGTATGTGACAGTGACGTGCATTCATCTGGAGATGAGTATAATATTACTGTGTCAAGTGAACATGAAAACAATGGCGGACCGGGTGAAAGTGGCGGACCAAGCGAACAGTGGCAGGCTTGGGAGGGCCGTCGAAAGCGAAAAAAGATTAGTTCAAGTGGATCGATGAATACAGGAACTTTTACAAGATTAGCCGATGACGACAAACTGGTATGTCTTTTTGAAACAATAAATAAAAAAACGAGCTTCTGCGTGATTTAAAAAAAGAACAATCGAAGCGCAACACATTGTCAGACAAGAACACCAGGAGTACACTTGATCAACATACTCGCCAACTCAGAATACTGACATATAAAACAATTGATCTTGAAGCAAGAAGCAGAAGAAACAACTTAGTGTTTGGGAGTATAACGGAGAATATTAAACGAGAGTGCACAACTGTTATATTGAGCTTTTTGCAAGACCAGCTTGACATCGACACTGAAAATATGTGTATTGACAGGGCACATATAGGCTTGGTCATATTAAACAGCAGAGATCGTCTGACCCAAAGCGACCAATCATAGTACAATTCCGAGACTACGTTGATACAGAGTATATTCTAAAAACACATACAAGTTAAAGGGGACCCATTTTGGAATCGATCGGGAATATCCTAGAGAAATTACCATCGCACGGAGAGAACTATATTCTAGCAAGCAAGGAAGGGATACAAGAGCCAACCAGGTCAGAATGCAGATAAGGTACCCGGCCCCGCTATACATTAGGGGACGCCTGGTAAAAGAACGATTCCCAGACTGGTTTCAAGTGATCAATGAGGACAAGCTAAGCATACGCCTTTTTAGTGAGCAAATACACAAGGAAATAGCTTCAACAGGCACTGTATATGCTACAGAAACGGATAGTGATAAATCGGACGCCAACCAATCAGTGTTCGTAGCGCCAAAGCCAAGCGACACGCAGCACGTGTGTTACATAGCAAAGGGGTTTATTGTAACGATAAAGAGCAGCAGCCACTTGACACACCTCTACGGTCTAACAAGCCACGTGCGAATAGCGGTCCAACGATCCGTGGGATCTCAAATGGCAGCTATATGACTAACGGTGAGAGAGGCAGTACAGGCACGGAGGTCCCGCAACATGACAACAGCAAAGAGAGCAAAGGACGGACACGGCGGAACAACAACGAACCGCAGACGACATCACATCCTATTACACCCGAAGGTGTGCAAACTGATCATCTCTAGGACAGCACAGGAAACGGTGGACATGTGCGATTTTGTTTACTAAATATTCAAGGGCTAATAGGTAAATCAGTTAATAAATTAGATTCTATAGAATTAGATTACATGTTTCGATCGCATGATACCTTATTGTTCTGTGAGACATGGGGAAACGAATTGTTTGATTATGGTAGAAAAGGATTCTAACATATCACATTTATTTGAATTAAATTAGAACAAATAAGCATAAAAGAAGTGACAGTGGGGCCTTATTGTTTATATAGCCGATAGACTGTACCACGATGACTGTTGTGTAAAATGTGTTACTGGTTGTCTGATTATGATAAAGTTGAAAGGTGAAGATATTGGTTTAGTAAACGATCTATACTTATATTTATGCTACAATATACCTACAGGTACTAGTAGGGAAAACGTGGATCAAAACAGTCTTAACCTGTTAACCGAAGAAATTATTGACTTAGAAAAAACTGATAGTGAGGCAAATATTATTATCTTAGGTGACTTAAATGCAAGAGTGGGAAATAAATGTGACTATATTGTTGATGACTTTGCTAACTTAGATATTTTATCAGAAGACTACTCAGCAGACACACCTTCAAAAAGATACACTCAGGACTATGAAGTAAATGAACATGGCACAGAATTACTTAACTTCTGTAAAGCGACAGGCTTTAGAATACGACTCTCTTCACACAGACTACGAATAGAGACAAGGAGCTGGAATAAACCCTCTCCTACACCTTTGCATGAAAGATTATGCATACTCTGTTCTAAATTGGAAGATGAATATCATTTTCCACTTGAATGTCCAGCAAATAGCACCTTAGGAAAACAATAAATCAAACAATACTACAACAAGCACACAAGCATTGTGAAATTCATTGAATTACTTAAATCGGAAAATAAAATTGAAATAAAAAAACTTAGCTTCCTACATTTACAAAGCATTTGAATTAAGAAAAGCGATGTCATAAATAATTGCCATTATTATTATTATACTAAAAGCAACCATACGAACGATGTTTATTATGATATTCATGTTACATAATACTCGTGGTATACACATGTCTGTTTATCTGTTACATAATGAAACTATATGTAATTTGCGTATGTCATTGACCACTTTGTTTATTTGTTAATACAACTTGTGTACTGACGGGCCTAATGTATGAATGAATAAAGCATCTATCTATGTCTATCTATCTATGATTTATATAAGGCGGGTATCTGTACACAGAATACATAATGGTGTACACGTGGTAACCAAAGACTGAAAACATAAAAAATGAGGTCATTGATACATAACATCAAAGGCCGCCGTCGAGTTCCTGTTCAACAATGGAACAATTTGCCTAACGACAAATCGACCAAGAAACAGCAAAACTTTGTTGTTATTAAAATATTAACACTGCCCTAAAATGTCCATTTTTAAAATGATATGCAATAACAAAGTGTTTTGACGCATGGGAAAATTCTGAATACGAACAACAGGACAAAGCATAACATTTGACTTATTTGTTATTATCTAACGTTGAAAAATAACCGAAATTCCATGCATGAAAGCTGCGCACTTCACATGTTTATAACACAGCATGACGTCATCCACAGGGTTTTACCAGGAACGATTACATATCTATAGACGCCTCGCATGAACAACAAAATCGACAATAACAACCAAAGTCGTTAAAAATGGTATTGATGAAGCTCCCTTGCTAACGCTCAAACAAATATAAGGGTAGTTCCACGACTGGTTGACCCGGTGTCAGGATAATGTGACTGGGTTTGGTATTATGCCAGGTGTTCACGGCATGCTATACACAGTGAAGGCAGCACTATATCTGTGGACACCGTCTCCAGATAGCTGAAATAACTGTTGATGGGATGATAAACCCAATAAACAAACAATAACAATCGTAGCCTACCCTAGTAGGGGTAACGTTTACATTTATTGCAATCAACTAGAACCCCTTTTTACACCCTGAAGAAATAAGTTAACATGCTAAATCGATTTAGTAATTTTTCTGTAGCTCCGCTTATTTGGTGTGGGACCAATTTTGTACTATTATTATAACTTCTCAGATAATAGATAGTTTCCACATTAGTGAAAATCCTTTATCTTGGCAGCCATCTTTGATGGTAACGTCAAGGGATTTTCAGATGAATTGTATAGAAGTGTCAATTTTATTTTCTAGTAATTTTTTCATTTGTGGTCGAAACATTAAAAGCTATACACCATTGGAAAGCTTATGAAATTCATATTTTTAAAATATTTTGAAAAATGATAAATGCACTAAGAATAAATACATATAAATAAATAAAATTATTGGCTCATCCTTAAACAAAATGAACAGTGTATCTTTTTGGTTGCATATTTTTTACCTTTTGAACTATCAAAATATAGTTCTGATATTTAAAATACTTCATAAAAGCTGTTTTATTTGATATCAAATTCACTAGAATAGACTGAAAAATAAAAACACAGTGGTGCGTTTAATACAGTACATTTTTCCAGATTTTGGTCTGCATTAGCTTCTGCCTTCAAGGTTGGCTGCCGGAAACTGTCTTATCAGTGCCTATGACATCACATGAAAACAATTCCGTCATCGAGACGATCAAACCTTGTAAATATATGCTGGAGGGATATATAGAAAACTGCACTTCTTTTCGTCTACCACGTTACTTTAAATGTTTCGTTAGATATACAATGGCTACAATTTATTTGACAAACATTTATTCTTGTTGTGAGGATGATGCACTTGTTATGACATAGGAACTGACATTCGTTGAGTCATGGGGCTTACTGACATAAATCCAAGAGATAATTAGTTACTTAATTATCCTTGGTGTTGCTACTGGTGCTTTGTATCAACTCGTCTTATTCCTCTTGAACCATCTGTGTATTGTGCATTCTCATAATGGATTAAATGCAATATTTCTCTCCATATCATGAAATTTTGCTTGAAGCGGTCGTGCGTAAGCATAATATAATTCCTAGATAAGCCCCTCTGTTCAACACACAGAGGCCACGATTGGTCGCTTCACTCCCTCTATTGAATTCCGAATACTGGAAGGAACAGGAAATAACCTTACATTACATGTTTAATTTTACATAAAGGCAAATGTTATATGTTTTATTTTATTATATATATCGACAATGCTTGTTTCGACTCTTTGATCATTGACACACAAAACAGATGTCCAGGATCTACAGGTATGCACACTTTACACCAGTTCCAAGGATAAATAAACTGGCCTGAGCACAATGTCAACACCTTTAGAGCCTTTAAAGTGCCTTGGTCACATTTCGGTGCAGGTACAGAGACGCATGGAACCAAACGATTTACTTTTCATAAGTATTTATAGTATTGCGTCAATATTTTGCCAATAAGCATAATTATTTGTGGCTCACATGTACCTATGATGTCTAATTAACGCATGCGCAGGTCCAATATTGTAGGCTGTTGAGTTAAAATGGCCAGTAACCTAATTTGACGCTCACCTATTTCGGCGCCGTTTTTTATTTTCATTTCAAACTACGTGACGTATTTCCTCTGACGTAACTTCTCGCGACATTTGTTGACAAAAACGTATTTTGATAGCCCAGGCAGAAAAATATGGCAGAAAAATATGGCATATCAAAGATTCCAAGGTGAGGATATCTCAAATTCAAATTAACTCACATTATTTCACGGATTTTTCTTACTTCCACAATAAGTGAAAGTTTGCATGTTATCAATGATATTTAATATGAACCGCATACCATGCGTCCTTCTATATAAAAAGCCCATTTCGTTATGTCAGAAGTCACTTGAAAGCTATATGCTCAAACTGAGAGACTATATCGATAAACACTGGTATTGTAAGATGTACGCGTTAATTACGCTAATCGTTTAATTCTGATTGAAACACGTACAGCCGTCTTTCGATACACCTAATAAAGTTAGATATTGCAAGTTTAAAATGGTATCTTGGCTTTCTTCTCTCATTGGGTTATTATATATATTTTTGGCACTAAAGAAGTACATGTTGTACTCCCCATCTCAGATGTGGGCAGCCATGAACCTAATTAGAGTCTTTGGGGATGCAAATAATGTCCGTTGCCCGAGAGTTTGGCCAACCTGAATCGTCGGTGAGACACAATTTGAGTAGGATGGTTGACCCAGAAGCAATACGATCAGGACCAGCAAAAACAAAAGTGGGAAACTATCTCGAGAACTGTAGAGCCCTCAGCAAGGTACTTGAGAACAAGTTTCCAAACCAAAAACGAAAGAACTGCCAACCCTTTAGTGCCAGTTGAAACAGACATTTAAAAGGATGAAAACAATTGTACTGAATTTTGTTGTGTTTGTGGGTTAATTACATTAGAGGCTGTATGCTCTGGTGTTCGTTCAATGGGCCGCATGCGATACATGTAAACACTGGGTCAAGTTGGCCTCCAGTACTGCAGTTAAAGTAATCAAGAAGGGGCGATGTAGTCAAGTGACCACATTGCGTTCTTGATGTGATTTTGTATGAATTAATACTGAACATTTATTTGTAAAATGTTAAATATGAAACATGCCGTTTTTCTTTTGTTTTCCAACATTTATATATTGTCATTAAACAACTAAGATTAAATGTACACCGCGTTACTTCTTCCCAAGTGTTAATTTTTAACAAAATAGAACGGCCAGTCAAAGGCGTCGTTTCTAGTGTCTGTCAAAGCGTGATTGCGGCTCGCTTCTATTTGTAAACAATCAGTATCATGAACAAAGACGCTAAAAACAAGCGTTAAAAAGAGATACTACTTGATAAATAAGGGCTTACTTGACATGTTTATGACAATTAGTTTCGAATTCAATTCAGTTCATTTCGCAAAGAAATGTAAATGGCTTAAGGGCATAGAAACTAATGACGCTAGGATAGTTGAACAATGTTGTGACGCTAAAGATGGCACAAGCACAATCTGTTTAAAAAGCATCATGGTCATGTTTAATCAAGTGATTATATGTTATATTGTTTTTCATTTATCACTCAATGGACTTTTGATTTTTTAACAAAAATGTGCCTGTATCACCAAATATGACAAATAATATTTACTAAGTGCAATTGTCGATCAACATCGCACTAGAACCAGCTCTTCTTTTGATGGAGTTGTCAAATAAGCAATTGACCGTGTTGCGTCCATGATTGGACGAGTCCCGAGACTTAGGCTTTTTCGGGGTGTGGCCGTCGACTGATCGATTGACAGACAGATAGCGACTTCATTTAACAAGTTTCGTCGCTTTTTTTTCTTTTTATTGTATGATATATATGACATATAAACTGTTAATAAGATGTCTAGAACAGTCTCTACCAACAACAGGGGTGTCAGTGTCACTACAATCGACTTGTTGTGATAGATTTATGATCTCAGGAGACCGTCAACTACGAGTTGCCAACATGTGATCGATGGCCATGTCAAACGTGGTTAGCTACAAGGAAACTGACCAGGCACGGTCTATTTTATGTTCATCAGGTACTTTACTTTTACAAATGGTCTACTTCTGTGTAGATCTGTCCTACGGACTTGTCTACTTCTGTGTAGATCTGTCCTAGGGACTTGTCTACTTCTGTGTAGATCTGCCCTAGGGACTTGTCTACTTCTGTGTAGATCTGTCCTAGGGACTTGTCTACTTCTGTGTAGATCTGCCCTAGGGACTTGTTTACTTCTGTGTAGATCTGTCCTAGGGACTTGTCTACTTCTGTGTAGATCTGCCCTAGGGACTTGTCTACTTCTGTGTAGATCTGTCCTTATGGACTTGTCTACTTCTGTGTAGATCTGCCCTAGGGACTTGTCTACTTCTGTGTAGATCTGCCCTAGGGACTTGTCTACTTTTGTGAAGATCTGCCCTAGGGACTTGTCTACTTCTGTGTGTAGATCTGTCCTAGGTACATGTCTACTTCTGTGTAGATCTGCCCTAGGGACTTGTCTACTTCTGTGTGTAGATCTGCCCTAGGGACTTGTCTACTTCTGTGTAGATCTGTCCTAGGGACTTGTCTACTTTTGTGAAGATCTGCCCTAGGGACTTGTCTACTTCTGTGTGTAGATCTGTCCTAGGTACATGTCTACTTCTGTGTAGATCTGTCCTAGGGACTTGTCTACTTCTGTGTAGATCTGTCCTAGGGACTTGTCTACTTCTGTGTAGATCTGTCCTAGGGACTTGTCTACTTTTGTGAAGATCTGCCCTAGGGACTTGTCTACTTCTGTGTGTAGATCTGTCCTAGGTACATGTCTACTTCTGCGTAGATCTGTCCTAGGGACTTGTCTACTTCTGTGTAGATCTATCCTAGGTACATGTCTACTTCTGTGTAGATTTGTCCTAGGGACTTGTCTACTTCTGTGTAGATCTGACCTAGGGACTTGTCTACTTCTGTGTAGATCTGCCCTAGGTACTTGTCTACTTCTGTGTAGATCTGCCCTAGGTACTTGTCTACTTCTGTGTAGATCTGCCCTAGGTACTTGTCTACTTCTGTGTGTAGATCTGCCCTAGGGACTACTTGTCTACTTCTGTGTAGATCTGCCCTAGGTACTTGTCTACTTCTGTGTAGATCTGCCCTAGGTACTTGTCTACTTCTGTGTGTAGATCTGCCCTAGGGACTACTTGTCTACTTCTGTGTAGATCTGCCCTAGGTACTTGTCTACTTCTGTGTAGATCTGCCCTAGAGACTTGTCTACTTCTGTGTAGATCTGCCCTAGGGTCTTGTCTACTTCTGTGTAGATCTGTCGTAGGGACTTGTCTTCTTCTGTGTAGATCTGTCCTAGGAACTTGTCTACTTCTGTGTAGATCTGTCCTAGGGAGTTGTCTACTTCTGTGTGTAGATCTGCCCTAGGGACATGTCTACTTCTGTGTAGATCTGTCCTAGGGACTTGTCTTCTTCTGTGTAGATCTGTCCTAGGAACTTGTCTACTTTTGTGTAGATCTGTCCTAGGGACTTGTCTACTTCTGTGTAGATCTGTCCTAGGGACTTGTCTACTTCTGTGTAGATCTGCCCTAGGAAATTGTCTTTCTTCTGTTTAGATCTGCCCAAGGGACTTGTCTACTTCTGTGTAGATCTGCCCTAGGAACTTGTCTACTTCTGTGTAGGTCTGTCCTAGGGACTTGTCTACTTCTGTGTGTAGATCTGCCCTAGAAACTTGTCTACTTCTGTGTAGGTCTGTCCTAGGGACTTGTCTACTTCTGTGTGTAGAACTGCCCTAGAAACTTGTCTACTTCTGTTTAGATCTGCCCTAGGGACTTGTCTACTTCTTTAAGTTGTCACGTGGTTTTCTAAGTCAATAAATAGCTATCTCTGCAGTGTGGCTCGGATACTAAATACCTGTTTGCAATGACGAGTGGTGATTTATGCTTCACTGTTCACACAGATCTAGGACTTCAATGAGCAGCCTTTTGCAGGAACTTTTCAGATGACAATGACATATTTAGTTATTTGAAAAAAGAAATGTTGGTCCAAACTGATGGATACCACATTATTACTATTTGAAACTTACTTTTATATCTCATTAATCGCAAATATAAAGTTACGTATAATACTATGTATATGAATTGCAGATACCGTACCATTTTGGCAAGGAAAAGACCAGTATGACTTAGAGCTCGTGCAAGATCGCGAAAATCATACAATATAATGTGTCTACGTTACTTTCCATATATTAATAAAAGCAAAAGTTGTTATGTGAACCATAGACAGCATGTCTGTGGTATTCTATTGTACAAACAAAACATTCCTTGGTGTGTTGGTTTGGTGTTGTTTTTCCTGGCCACCAGCTGAGACAAGTAAATGTCAACAAACATAGCTTGTCAAAAGCAACTTCAGTCACAGTTACACGTGGATTTTCATCAGCAACTTAAGTGCAAAAAATGTAACAAATAGTTTTCACCATCGCAGGTATCTAGTTCTTGTTCATTTCTCTCACATATTCACCTGCAAGAGGCTCGCGGACCTTGATGTCAAGATTACTAATGTAATAAATAAAAAAGGTTTATTGTGTTTTTGAGGTTCCTGTCAGTTGCGTACTTCGTGTTTAAATAAAAAATACTTTGTTTTCGCTCAAAGAATTTTAATATTAATTTAAAAATTTAGCCATAACTATGGAATTAGTTTCTGTACATTTGTCGCAAGGAATACAAGTACGCTTGTATCTGAAGGGTACACTGAATAGTAAAGAGAGATCATTTAATTTAACATTAGAATAATAATATTGGAAACATTATTCTATGTTCTTTATATATTTCTCAAGCATGGTCTGTATTCTGAATAAAAACTCCATTTCAAACTCATAACTGACGTTTAACCTGACGCCATGTTGAGTCACGTGGCCTAATGTAATTAGAGCATGTGATGGAGTTAATGAACTACCAGTGTACGACAGTGGTTTTTCATATTTTTGCAAATGATTCCCTAAAAGAAACTCATTGAATCTATTCACGACCAGTCATAAAAAATGTTAAATGAGTTCCATCGAATTATGAAATGTTCCGATTAGTAACGTCGTATTGTCCCATTATCAGCATTTTTTTCCGCAAAATGAAGTTACCAACAAAATGTACTAGTTACCACCAAATAATTACGCGCTATCTGCACGTATTGGCAATAATTGAAAAGGACACGGATAATCCAAAAATACAATTACGTCAGAAGCTTTGTTTATTGTTCACAAGTAGCTAAAGATTTAAATTCTAGCACTTATACTATAACTCCCGAGTAGATGTTAGGGTAAAACGGATTTTGAAAAGTTGTTTACTCTTCTGTCCGCTAATGGTGGAGAAAAGGATATGGAATCTGTATGTCTGTTTATATATCTGCAGTATATGATCCTGTAGGTTAACACGAAGCATTATAACATGAGTGTTAGGGTATTCCATCGTCCATATACGACTTTAAGGTCTGCTTCTGTCAAGTCTACAAAATGACAACAGTGTCATTTGTACAGCTCTAGACATAATGTGTATGTGTATGTAACTATGTCAAAATCACATCAAGAAAGGACCTTGATGTGGGTGTATCAAAGTTGTTATAATTGGCACATATGTCACATAATAGCCATTTATCTTGTCAACATCATGGCCTAAGTAAAGTAACTACTACTTACTGAAGAGCCTGACCCCTGTCTCTGTCGAAAAACTCGACAAAACGGCGTCATCGTGGGCCTGTCGAACTTCACGAGCGTGTTATCATTATAAATGCACATAATCAACGTATTATTGGGTAATAAACACAAGCGAACAACGCGCCTATTATTACTGCGATTCTGAATAAGAAAAATAACCAGCTCATTTGACAACATTCTTGTAAGGACAGGTTGTTATTGTACAGGAAGGATGTTTACTTTCTTGATCATACAAGGTACGTATTTTTTTTCTTAATTGAATACTATCATTTAACATTAAGAATGTTGACTTTGTAAACATTAAAATATTGTTATTATAGTTACACTCTGTTAATGTACTGTAATGATGTTGACTTTTCTTGAATACAAATAAGACCATAAGGCTTTTTGCTCGCAAATTGTAATGTTTTATTTAAAATGTAAATACATTGTTATTTTTAATTCCTATGGGAGAATTTGGAACAATTGTAAAATGAATGAGTTGTAAAATTGAAAATAAATATAAAATAAATAGACCACTATTATGTGAGCCTTTGCAAAATAAAATAGTGATGTTTTTATACGTGTATGTGATAATGTAATCGTCAAAACATACTCCAACGTGTCTTTTATGAGTTTTGCTGTTATTATTTATTTGCAAAAAGTTAAATAAATTAGAAATAATTATACATGTCTAAGTACTGCCACCTTGAATAATGTCTTAGTGCTTTACAAGTAAACGTCACTGTTAAACAGTTTAATGTCTAGGATCAGCACTAATCATCTGTGACGTCAATCGAAGTTGTGGACATGGTTTCAACATTATTGGAGTCCTTGTTTGGGGAAAAAGTTTTCAAATTGATTTAGCAATTTTTATCAACGTCGTGTATTGCCTTCTTAATAATGATTATGATGATGATGAGATGATGATAAGGGTGATGATGTTGATGATGACGACGACGACGACGACGATGATGATGATGATGATGATGATAATGATGATGATGATGATGATGATGATGATGATGATGATGATGATGATGACGACGACGACGACGATGATGATGATGATGTTGATGATGAAATAGTGACGGCGACGAGGATGATGATGATGACGATGATGATGATACTGATGAGATGATGACGATGACGACGACGATGATGATGACGATGATGATGATTATGATGATGATGATGAGATGATGACGACGACGACGACGATGATGATGATGATGATGATGATGATGATAAGATTGTGATGTTGATGATGATAATGATGATGAGATGATGTTGATAACGACGTTTATAATGATAACGATGCCTATGATGATAATGATTGATCTACAATGCTTCTCTCAAACAGCATGTCTGTTGTCGGCCCAAGCTATCCAAGCCCAGGCGGTTGGTCTAGATGGTGGATATTACAGGTACAAAGGTTTTTAACTTAAGCATGTAAATCATCACTGAACTCGTTTTGTTACATGACATTTACAGTTTCTGTTGTCGTACGCAACGTGCATTCGTGCTTCATTTGATAGTTAAAGAAGATCAAATTACATATATGCCGAAGATGGTTAAACATCTATTGAAAACATCACTTCAATTTTGGCGATGTGTAACTTGAGTATTTCAAAATAATACTAACTTCTGGTGAACCTACTTTCCATTCCTCGCAGCGGCCACGTATCCTTGATGTATCCCTTAACTGATACAATTTATTTCAGAAAAAGTCAAATAAAAAACAACAATGTAAATAATAATAAAAGTAGAATTTTGTGAGTATTAATATGTAGTACAAACATAACAGACATAGGGATCCCTTGATCTTTCGGTTCGTTAAATGGTCGGATAAAATCGCTGTTGACATTCGATCTGTCAAAGTCGATGACAAGTCGTTAAATTGCTATTTTACGAGTAGGTAATAAATACATGTGACCATCCAGACAAAGTCCCCACTTAACGACTGACACGTCCTTACAACTTAGAATGCAGAAGGTGTTAAAACGTAATTCAAATAATCAACTTAATGATTTGCTAATCCAGAACATTTTATTGAATGCTTTAGTAAGCCATTCTTAAAATAAATTCAAATGGCTAAATAAATTAGAATCCACAAAAACAAATGTCGTTTAAGCGTTCAGTATTCTACCATCGTTCTTGATCTGTAACCTTTTGTAATGGCATTCACATGACGTTTGCTGTGACTTTTTATCGTGTATTTTTAAATATACTAATTCCATTCAGAAATTTGGATAATTAAGATGTATGTTAGTTATAAACCAAATTAACTTTGTCCGCAGATGCCAGTGGTTCCAACGACCCGACGTAACGGACGCTAATAAACCGGAAATAGGGAATACCATGGTGCCAGGTGTGACGTCAACAATTAGTCAGTGTTTGATGCAAGATTCGGAAAAAATGACGTCATTTGTGAACCATTGCACCGGAGAGTCGTATGTCCCGTTGGATGTGTGTAATGAAAATGGCACATGGAACTGTCGTGAGTATATTTGGCGCAATCAAGTTGGTTTCATGTTATTCTTCATACTATAATGTGGACTCCATTGGCGCTTTCAAAGCTCAATCAATTGTGTTTGATGGTTATGGTACAAAGTTAAATCAAGAAGCAAACTCAAGAATTATTTAACAAGGGTTAAAATGAACTGATTAATCTTGTAAGCTTAAACAAACGTACGGCAAATTATGTAACATCGACAACACGCAGGATTCATGTTATTTGCAATATTTATTATGTCTAATGAATGATACAATATTTAGGAAAATATTAGTCTTCTAATGTAGATCGATTTAAAACCATCTGAATCTACAGTTTAATGTCACTAGCGTTCAGATCGATAAATCCTGGGCGTTGTCGGTCTCTATTAACGTATCATGTTTTTGCCTTGGCATTATTTATTGTTTAAATGAGTCTGATTTATCATTTTGATTTGTGTTTCAGATTCATTTATTAGCTTGTGTAAAACTTTGATTCGTACATCCTATCCACAACGGACACAACAACAAAAAATGGTTGGAGGTAAGAATTGATAGACTGTTAAAACTAAACCATGCATAATGACATGCGAATGAAATATCAATTTTAAAAAGTCATTCGGAGGTCTTGATTTTCAGTTAGTATTGTGCTACAATAGTATCATTGAAGACAGGGACATACAGGGTGTAAAGTTTGTCATGTATGTTAACGGGGTGTTCCCGCTACATACAGGGTGTAAAGTTTGTCATGTATGTTAACGGGGTGTTCCCGCTACATACAGGGTGTAAAGTTTGTCATGTATGTTAACGGGGTGTTCCCGCTTTGCCAGTTTTCTAAATTTTAAGCTCAAAAGGAGTTAACAAAGTGAGAAAGTGAGACTTTTTGTGCTGTTTTGTTTTCACAAATAACATGTTCACATTTCTGTCTCCAGACAGTACCGCAAGGCCTTGTACACCGGATCCCGCCAGACGATTCACACTGGAGGCGATGGGGGTCGCTATCTTGGTTTCATTCATTTCAGGAATCTCAATTCTCGGCATTGTCATCATTGTAGTGTGGAAGTATAAAAACAACACCACGTAAGTCGCCAGTAGTTGGTGTTCTTAAAACTTATGCATTTTGGATTAAGCTCCCACATGACAATATTGTTTTGCATTGTTTTTCACGTTCACATTCGACCTATTACCGCTTATTTAAATATAAAATATGTGCCATTTGAACTTTAAAAAAAAAACACAACCATTTTTTGTTTAAGGGCCTCTAAACTTGTGTTGAAATAAACACGATAACAATTTTAACAAAAGTAGAGCAATTTTGCCATCGACTGAGGCAAAGCTCCACACATCATTCAGGGTACATCAACATAATGACATTGGGGTTTATGCACATTTGTACAGTTGAATCTATATATATTGATAAAAATGAGGAATCGTACAAGGTCCTTGAGAATAACAACAAACAGAGTAAACATTTTGTTACATCGACCATGTATAATTCGATTTAACCGGATGCTCAGCTGTTACTTATCTAAAAGAAGTGTATGTCTCCACAATATCTCCTTATCGTTGTGTTGTCAGAATTAATATTTCGCATACATATTTCATAAACAAAGATCAATGAAACATTTCCCATCCATTATTATGGTGTACGTGGGCCAAGACACCATTGATGCACGTGACACATGGGGTTAACTAAATCCTGACAGATAACGTACAAACAGGCGTATGCGTGCGCAACTTGACAAGGGCTGAGTTAAAGTATCTTCCAAAGATTCAGCTCAAAACTTTTATCAGTAAATTAATTTTTAATGTAAAATGGTTCAGATAAATGTTTCATGCCGTTTCAGAGCCTTGGAAGTACACACCAATCAAGAATCGTTCCGGAAACACTCGGAAAGAATTTCAGCCCTCAAATCATTGGCTACAGTAAGTGCAGTTGTACTTTGTTCAAGTATTTTGAATTAAAATGTGGAAAAAAGAGCAATCCCTTCAATTTACAAAAATATATAATATCCAAATTGCATAGGTTAAAATCTGAATACGAGTAACATTCTTTTATTTCATTATATCTTATTGAGAGTTCATGGCACAAAACTGACAAAATTACGTGAGAATTTAACATTTAAAAACAGAATGAGAAAAATAAAAGTTTATAATTTGTTCGAATATAGCAATTATTATTTACGATACTCGTTCCATTTGTTGCTATTATTGTTACGTTTATTTTGTTTGCTTCCGTCAGCTTTTAGGCACAAAGTCTAACACGTTGAGTTCCGGTGTGGTAATCAACCCCAACTATGACCAGGCTATCACATGCACACCGGCGTCTGTCGTGGACGACATCTTGATGGAAAACGAGCGTCTGTATGAAGAGATCATTCTTCGCCGAAAATCAAGCTGCTCACAGCATTCCACCATCGGAGAGTGTCTTTACTCTAAAGTCAACAAGATCAAACAAGAAAAGGCGGCACAGAACAGCAAACTCTGCTCAGAACCTCTTTCAAAAGGAGTTCAGGAAGCCATTCCAGAAGAAAACTCTGACGTCAGTGAGATTGAGGATGAGTTATCGTCTGGTGTTTGTTCTTTGGCAAACAGGAAAGCAGACCAGAACACGGGCGAAAATATGCAGAATGAGCGTAAGGCGTCAAATGTGTACGAAACGTGCTTCTCTGATAGTCATAGAATCGTGAACGAAAGGAAATTGAATGAACAAACTAAGCAAGAGAATTGCGACAGTGGAGTATATGACATGGTCAGGTAGAACTTAGAGGAGTTTTATAGATGCTATCCGACAGTTTTTGCCTATATAAAATACATATAACAATATCTAACCACTACTTTAGGGTAGGGAATGTAGGCATTATTTCTGCATAAACTCATACTTTAGTCTTAATAAAGGTGATTTTGAACACTATATTGTTAGACGGTACCATTCGCGTGAAAAATCGCTCTAAATGTTCATTCTTTCCAACTCTAAGCTGCGAGATAGTGGTCTCTGCTAAATGTAGATATCGGTGTCAGAGCGGATTACCCAGATGACAATGTCATGTTATCTTAAAAGAAAATGGTCGGTGGTTTTCTTCGTTTACTTTTGAATCTCACACAGATCTCTATTGAGCATCAATGAACAACATTCTGCAGGACCTTTTCAAGTAACAATGACTTATTGGGTGATTTGAGAAAAAAATATCCGAAATGTCGGATACTTCTTTCAATAATTAAAGGTTTGTTAATTACTGACGTCCCAGTATGCAAGTGTATTGATAGCATTATAGCTTATAAATTGGCTGTAATAAGAAAGCATATATTGTAATGGTGTATTTATTAATGATTGCAAAACAATTCTAAAAGACCGTACCATTTTCGAACCCGTTGATAAACAAAGTTGATCTTAGCCCATACTTTTTAGTCTTTTATCGGGAAAAGTCTTGTTACATTACATTATGTTAGACGTCAGTTTATGAAGAACACATGAGATTGCTTTGATTTATGCATTTGTGAGATTTATTAAGTTCATATGCGTGCATCATAATAAATACTTGGAACTTAAGTGTTCATTACTCTTTTTTACCCTTAAAATGGCATGGAATGAGATTTGGGATTTGCCGGCATTTATGCCGATACTGTGCAGCGACATTTCTATAACTACATGTATAGCACAGGGACACTTATGAGGTGCCCAGGGACTGAACTCGGCCTGTCCATTATACTGACACCGACGAGCCAGGCGTAATGCTGTCCCCTTAACCCCGAGCGTTAGGAGGGAAGCCACTACTACCAACTTTAAAGTCTTTGACCAGGGCGGGGTTTGAACCCGCGACCTCTCGATCCGGACTGAATAGAAAAGAATAAATGTGTAGTTGGTTTATTGGTATTAACTTCACCAAGATCATTTTTATTTCTGTGTGACGCTTATCAAATCCACGTAACCATTAGACGGACATCTAAATTCTTAAGATATAACACATAGTTTAACTTATGGACAAATTATTTGCATCCAGTGCATACATATAAAACTATACGAATAATTTTATTTCAAAGCAAAAGGTTAGTCCCGATTTGATTTTACTCGTTATAATTGCTTTCAAGTCAAAAAATATTCTATGACGTTGGGCCGTTCAAAGTTGATTAAAATGTTGAAAGTAATCGATTGGATAAGACGTCTTTATTTTAGATCATTGTCACTGTCGTTCCGTCTTTAGAAGCCAATGTCAGTGTCTTTTCGTTATAATAGGAATTAAGCCACGGAAAACAGTTCGAGGTCTGAGAAATATTTCTCAAAATAAGTTCTGGTGGCATTCATGGTGGGTCCTTCTTGTCACTTTAAGAAACACAATCATTCTGCCCTTTCTACTTTCTTTGCCTTTTCGTCAAGTGGTATGCGCGTGCACAATACCTGTCAGTTGGGTGTCTACTTCGGAAACGTATCACATTTCCCGAACGGAACGTTTCAAGAATAGAACATTCCACCCAGCCTAAGCCCAACTTCACTTTTACGGGAAACCTCTCAATTACGTCTTCGTTGCAGTGGATTCCGCGCCCAGGAATGTGAAATGAGCTTCGGATTCCATCTTCTGTTGTAAGATGTAACGCGGAAACCGTTTTTGTTGTGTCTATTACGATCGCGTTAATCTTACGAGCAAATGCAATCAACCATCTGCAAAAAGCGGGTCGGCCAACACTCAGTGGTGCTACGTTTGTCCATGGAAAGTCCTTGGTGGTGAGGAAGTAATCCGATGATCTCCGGACGGCCGGGAGTTCCTGTACGTAACGCATGACGTCAGAAGTGGAAAGAAGAGTCTCGGAATGCTTCCTCAGCCAGAAATTCGTCCTACGACCGATAATCAGAACCGGTCTTCTCCATAAATGGAGATGTTTGACAATAAAGTCAACGGTTTCTTTCAAATCATCTCCGAAAAGAATATCGGCGTTTGCAAATCCATAAAGATTAACGTCGTACTTGGACATGGCGTCTTTGAACATTTCTGGCATAAGTGGCGGACCGTAGCAGTTAGGATTATGTTTCGATGGCAACACGCCCCACCCACTCGCCGTGGCCCTTTTAGAGACATTTTCGTCATCCGTGAAAACTACTGGATGTATATGGGGTGTAAATTGGTGCCAGTTGTTAAGCGTGTTCGACGCGACTCGCTCCTTTTCAGCCTTCGACACCCAAGATGTGAACATCAACAGTTTTGTTGTATTGTCATTAACTTTAACTATTTCTCGTTCAGTAAATATTTCATTTACAGTTCTGTGTTGTTTGTTTGTGAAAGTTATTTTAAAACCTGTCATTCTTTTTGTGACATGTAGATTGCCCCAGTTACACTCTCTCGACATGGAACCAAGAAATGCCAAGAGAAAAACCAATGCTGTGAACCATGTAATCCGTCCTTTGTGAACAGCAAGAATTTCCATCTTCATATTTGTTATTCCAAATTTCTAAGACTTAAGAAGGTTTTAACCAGCGCCAAACACCGTTAACAATATCGGCAAGAATAATTTAAAAATCATTTTATCGAACATAACAATTTCGCCACTATGTGTTTTATATACATGTATACACTGAACAAGTGAAAGATGAGGATATCTTCAACTGGCAATATATTCATCAGTTTTCTACAAATGCGTTCAAGTTAGGATTCTTTATCAACTTTAACAATACACGTGTTGAGGTAGATCTAGCGGGTAATTGTCAACAATTTATGAATTGATGTATTGTTATTCTCTGTCAATAATGTTTACTGACCGAGTCACCTGTCGGCAAAGTCAATTTAGTTCCATCGTAATAATCGGACACAGAAATGAGCCAAATAAGCTATTTGCACAATCTATCAATCAGACTTGTAGATCTCTAAAAACAGCTCTGCTAAATTATGCTACGTAGGTATTGAACCAGAATAATTACGAGTGTGTGACATCCAAAGGGCTGGGAGGGCATAGGCTCAAAGCAAGGAAATGAATGCAAGCTTTAATGCTTTCATGTATTGACACATTTAATTGACGTATTTATACTTAACGATGGATATTTCCATGTCCATAATTATTTATTATAGTCTAACAATTAAGTTCGGTATTGTCTGCTGCTTTGCCTTCTCAAGTGTGTGTTGTTGTTTTTTTGTAATACATTGATATTTTGTAATTACAACCTGCTCTGTTACTTCTATTTTGTGATGGCATGACGTTATTGTTTATGACGTTTATTTTTTGTTTGATATATTTGTCATATGCATTAAAGTGCATTGACTTCAGTAAAATTTCTTAAAAATAAGAACAAAACAAACAATATACGTCGCCAAACGGTTGCAAATGTATGTTATTGTTTGATTCTGTGCCTTGTGTTACTGTCTGCTAAATGCGTATATTGTGTTATTGCAAGCTGCATTGAAACCTCCAGATTATACGGCTCTTTGAAAAGTAAACACTCTTTAATGTATCGTCAACTAGCTTGCGGGCTCCTGTTATTGCATGCTAAATTGTTTTTTCCACGCACAAATCTACTGCATATGAAGCCCAGCTGCTCTCCAAAGCGAAGTTAACAATGTTTATCTGCCTTTGAAAGTACATATGATAACAACGAAATAACACGCATTATATAAAACCACTTACAATTATAAATATGTGTTGTTTATATAGTATTGACCAAAATGGAAAAAAGGGAAGCACGATTTATCCAAATATACCCTAATACACCCAAATATACCCAACTACGTCCAAATATTACACAAATATGGTAATTATATACGGGTAACAAGTTTATTGTATACAACATTGATGATTATGTGAAAAATTTATCATATCAAACTTTTAAGCTAGACTTTTGAAGATAGTATTATTGGCGTCCGGGTTGAAGTGCGGTGCACTTTATGGTATGCGTTAGAAATTTGTGTCTGTAGTGATCTGGCCAGTTGGCGGAATTACTGTTTCGTACTACTGCAACTCAATACCAAGTATATAACGTACCGATTTTGGCCACTTCGAACCATGTCAGTTAAACATGTTTTATTCTCACCTGTTACCAGTGCTGTACGAATGTTTTGATTTTAATGATAAGTAAAAAGTAACCGTAAAAGAATGTTTGAATGGTAAACCAGAATTAATTCAATTTTGAATAATTATCTTTCCTATTTTTTTTATTTTGATCGGATACGTAATGTATCATAATGTAACGTACACAAATGCACTGCTTGATGTATTACAATGCATATTACAATTTTAACAGTGTTTTATTATTGGTAGTTTATCATTAATGCGTACACGTGGCATCTCTTTAATCAGTGTGATAAGTACTCAATCGGAACACCTCGGATAATTCACGAATCATCTCACGGATGTATGTAGGTAGTCGGATCACCTCGGCCATTTCCCTATACGGGACTACTTTTTAGACAAACGTCAAAACAAAGATGGCAGCTCGGGTGACAGCTTTCTACAGACCGATGCCTCTAAAACTTCAATTTGTGGCGACTTCAAATTTAAATCATCCAATTTTAATTTACCATATTCTTTTTCCGACTTCCAGTGAACAAAACGATCGTGATTTCAGTAAGTATCTTTGCACCAGATACATCCGAGGGATGAGTGTCCCGAGGACGGAATTACCCGAGGAGTTCCGATTGATAAGTACTGATATCATTGTTGAGTACCTCCGGCTGACAGGGGCGGAGCATGATTTTGTTTCGTCCAATCAAAACACGAGTGAATAGTACTCGTTCTCATAAGAAACGTAATGATATTTAATTTGCATACGAAACATTTTATGTTACTTTTCAAAACATCATTTAGTTGTGGTAGCAAATGATATTTAATTGTGGTGCCAAGAGGACTTTGGAATATTTTTTTTATTTCTTTGTTCACTTTGTCGGCGATATTTGCTTAGTTGGATTTGGCAGAGAATTTGAGCAGAAGTTATCATGGGGTTTTATTGTTTAAAGGTGAACATGTTTTATACTATTTACAACACGGTGTGACTAATGTAGCAACTGGAGTTGGGAACACAAGAACAAATGACTGGCAAATGTATATAAATTGCATTTATTTTACAGAAATGGACACATGCTAAAGGTAATCAATACAAACAAACGCAATATTATTACCAACGTTTGGTCGTGGTTCCTTGCACTTGTAACTGCCATCTGATGATTGAACATGTAGGGCATAGATGATGAAAGAAAGTCCCTGAAGGCTTTATTTATCTCACCGACAGAGTTATTGTGCCAGATATGTTCATTCACCAGATGACGGGTCGACCAAGCAATATGCTTGTCATAACCTGAGCCGTACCAGGCTCGTCGCAGGTCGACCTGTTGAATCTGCGCAACAGAAGACTGTCTTTGTACCAGGTCTGGCAACTGTATTTGTTTCCAGTGTGTTGACTGTTTAAACCGATTGTTCATAGATTCAGATTTTTATTAGTCCGCAGTTTTGAAAGGGTTTTCTCTCTGTGGTGGATAGACATGTTTTTGTTTTATTTTGTTGTTGAGATATGTCATAATACGTTTGGGGACTTTCAGAATAGATAGAAAGACTGTTATCACGTTCCACAAGTTCAAGGTCATTTGCACTAAAAACAAGTCATCATTGTCTTCACTGAAAATGATTTAAGAATGTTTTTCTCGATCTCTTTCACTAGAACCATTTTTTAAGAAAATTCCGAATGGTGTCTGTCCAGTGTTTTGAACAAAGTATAAATTGGGATTACTTTACTGTCAAAGAATGTCTAATCGCCTTTTCATCGTCCGAGCCAAATGTAAAATTCTGATTTCTGATCTTATCTCTCAAATGACAAAAAAAAACTTATGGTTTGTTGACTGTTCAGCACCACAGTGAAGACAGAGAGGGCTAAAAATATCGGATATTGGCCAGTCCAGCATCCCAGTGAAGACAGAGAGGGCCTAACAATACCGGATATTGGTCAGTCTAGCATCCCAGTGAAGACAGAGAGGGCTAACAATACCGGATATTGGTCAGTCCAGCATCCGAATGAAGACAGAGAGGGCCTAACGATACCGGATATTGGTCAGTCCAGCATCCTAGTGAAGACAGAGAGGGCTAACAATACCGGATTTTGGTCAGTCTAGGATCCCAGTGAAGACAGAGAGGGCCTAACAATACCGGATATTGGTCAGTCCAGCATCCCAGTGAAGACAGAGAGGGCCTAACGATACCAGATATTGGTCAGTCCAGCATCCCAGTGAAGACAGAGCGTGCCTTACAATACCGGATATTGGCCAGTCCAGTGAAGACAGAGAGGGCCTAACGATACCGGATATTGGTCAGTCCAGCATCCCAGTGAAGACAGAGCGTGCCTTACAATACCGGATATTGGCCAGTCCAGTGAAGACAGAGAGGGCCTAACAATACCGGATATTGGTCAGTCCAGCAACCCAGTGAAGACAGAGAGGGCCTAACAATACCGGATATTGGTCAGTCCAGCATCCCAGTGAAGACAGAGAGGGCCTAACAATACCGGATATTGGTCAGTCCAGCATCCCAGTGAAGACAGAGAGGGCCTAACAATATCGGATATTGGCCAGTCCAGCATCCCAGTGAAGACAGAGAGGGACTAACAATACCGGATATTGGTCAGTCCAGCATCCCAGTGAAGACAGAGAGGGCCTAACAATACCGGATATCGGCCAGTCCAGCATCCGAGTGAAGACAGAGAGGGCCTAACAATACCGGATATTGGCCAGTCCAGCATCCCAGTGAAGACAGAGAGGGCCTAACAATACCAGATATTGGCCAATCCAGCATCCGAGTGAAGACAGAGAGGGCCTAACAATACCGGATATTGGCCAGTCCAGCATCCCAGTGAAGACAGAGAGGGCCTAACAATACCGGATATTGGCCAGTCCAGCATCCAAGTGAAGACAGAGAGGGCCTAACAATACCGGATATTGGCCAGTCCAGCATCCCAGTGAAGACAGAGAGGGCCTAACAATACCGGAAATTGGTCAGTCCAGCATCCCAGTGAAGACAGAGAGGACCTAACAATACCGGATATTGGTCAGTCCAGCATCCGAGTGAAGACAGAGCGGGCCTAACAATACCGTACATTGGTCAGTCCAGCATCCCAGTGAAGACAGAGAGGGCCTAACGATACCGGATATTGGTCAGTCCAGCATCCCAGTGAAGACAGAGAGGGCCTAACAATACCGGATATTGGTCAGTCCAGCATCCGAGTGAAGACAGAGAGGGCCTAACGATACCGGATATTGGTCAGTCCAGCATCCCATTGAAGACAGAGAGGGCCTAACAATACCAGATATTGGCCAGTCCAGCATCAGATATTGGTCAGATTTTGTACTGGTTACACTTCGATTTTTGTAACTGAGCGCAGTCACATAGACTTTACCCAAGTTAAAGGTTGTATCAACACCAACCATGCTAGCCGTTAGACCAATACAGTGTTTTTGTCTTATATCCATAATGTGTTCTTCTGAATACATTATCACAACTTCTTGTTTGTGTTTTGTCAGCACAACTTCTTGCACAAATGCATTTTCGTATTATTGGCTCACAACTGAGAGCACTTCCTCTGCCACATTGTTCACTGTAGGTTTTCTCAAGTTTTGTATCTTTTTCTCTCGGTACACCTTGTCGTGCACTTGCTTAGCTGACTTTGGGGCATTTAAACTGTCCTTCAATGCCATTGCACCTCTCACTTCAGTTGTTGTTTTTTTAACTCGTACATTTTCAATACGCTTTTTTCAAGATTTGAGGATTTGTTCTTTTGTACGGCTCGTCCATTTTGGAATTACAATGTGTGGTGTTTAGCGCAGTACTTAAACCTAAATATTGCACCATGACACATGTTAACAGTTCACTTAGATAATGTGGAGCCTCCTTCGCTGTAGTTATACGATCTTTTGTACTGTGGATCGTCTTCCAGTTTTGCATAGTATCTATGTAATGTTACTAAGTCTACATGCTGGGGCTTAAGTGGAACATATTTTAGCGTTTTGTTCATTACTTTTCTCACACATATTTCGACGTTAACTCAGAACACATTTGGAAGTTTATTGTCTTGACTTATGCAAAACAGCTGATTAACAGTAGTTCCAGAACTAGAATCTCAAACTCCACAATCATCTGGTGTATCAACTCGTTTTCTCTCACTCTCTGAAATGTACTTCAAGAACTCGTTCTTCCACTGGTATTTCCATGAATGTACACTTGAGTTCTTTATCATCCAAGAATCTTTTTCCTGATAGAGGTCTCCCTTCACCGGAGGTCTATTGTCTACATTGGAAGGTTCTTTATTCATCAGTACTGTCTTAGCTTTCACGCGCATCACTGCGAGCTTCGAACCTGTTGGATACTGACAAATTTGATGAAGATATCGATGACCGCCTTCTATCAGGTAGACGTAGATGCCACATGGTGTCTGGTAAAGAACAATGGCGTTTCGCCCCGGTGTCATTAGGCAGTTATCCAATTCGGATGTGGCATTTTCTGGTCCTTGACTATCTGACTTAAGTGGATACACCATGTACTCCAGAGGTTTCAATCTGGGAACTATATCAGACACTGCTGCAAAGTGGTTCATCGAATACCACTCGCCAGGTATTGGCATTGCTGCGCCCATCCTGTAACAGATAACTGCAAGCTCGCGGTTTTCAGATGATTCCTCGGGATGGACAACAGTGTTTAATATCTAGCAGTATTCAAACAGGTAAGTTCATAGGGGCTCTACAGATTATGAATCCTATGTCTTAGTGGCCTTTTGGCGTACCTATTCCATCCCGATAGTAACCTGACACAGCTGTTGTATCTTTGGACAACAGACATTGTTTCACTTCCACACATTAGACTCGAAACGGCATTAAACGGACAGTCTCGCCACCCGTTATACGAAGGGGTTTTCCTGACACATCCTTAGCCATGTTTTTCATCCGTTGTGCTGCGGCGGTGTCAACAGCGGGAAAGGAAGGCTGTGGCCAACCCATTAGGGATCCGCAACAGCGCATTGAATTATACTTCACGTCGAACGGCTTCTTTCAGTCTATCCAAGATCTTTTTACTGGCAGCTTAATAGAAAAAAAATATGATGAGTTTACTAAGTATTTACAATTTAAAATCTGAAGAAACAATATAACAGTGCATGTCCATTTGACATTTTTCACTATGCACAATGACATGCATTGTTATATTTTTTTACAAGTTCAACATTTTATTGGCGCAAACATATACATGTTTATTGTCGTAACTGGCGGCACATATAAAACAACATTGATAATATAGATTAGACAATGAAAAATGGTTATTAAATTAATATAATATGTGAAAAAGTGAAAGAGTATAGAGGAAGGTTAAGTAGAAAAGAAAAAGGAAAAAACGTGCATTCTTAAGATAATCGATATTTGGGGGTAACATGTTTTCATAGGTATGATAAATCAGACCCAGTTATCATAGAATCTGAGCAAACAAACACAAGGAAAGAAGAAAACAAGTTTAGCTTGCCCCATTTGACAAGTTATTGTTAGACAATAATTAATGTTCAAAGTCATGTTTGAATAAATCATACTGTAAAAGTATTTATAGCAACTAGCACATACGCAAGCATACAAAGAGAGAGAGAATGGGGGAAAATGTCGATTAAATGTTGATGGTCTTGCTTGTAAAGATGACGATTACGATGACAATGATGATGATGATGATGATGATGATGATGATGATGATGATGATGATGATGAAGACGAGGATGATAATGATTGTGATGAGGAAACAGCGGAGAGCACAAAGAAATTAAAATCATAGAAATATATGATTGATGATATAGAGGGAGTGAAAAAAAAATACAAAAAAAGAGAATGAAAACATAGACATAGATAAAATGCATTGCTAACTAATTACTCAAAGCAAAGGAGTAAAATAAACTGACACACACACACACAAAAAATACAGTAAACGAGGACGATGTCGATGATGATTGTGATGAGGATGGTTTGATGATGATGATGATGATGATGATGAGAAAAAATACACAATACGCTCGACCACCCTATGGTGTTTTGATTACCCGACAAGTCACGACCAATCAATCAGATCGGTCGCCGATGACTACTTCAAGCTATGATCTGATGAAAGGTGACAATCTCAATATAGGATGATATGGTCGGATTATACAACACAACAAACATGGCTCAATTAAGCTTTAATTGGTCATTATGACGTAATCCAATTAACTTTAAATGCAAAGGCCCATGTAAAGAATTTGTTTATGTGACAATGAGCTCTTATGCTTAAGTCATAAAAATGAATACATGTTCTGCTCTGTTCTGCAAGGCAATAGATTATCTATACAATGTCAGGTACAGCTCTTTATAACTTTACATGTTGGATCTTCTTATAATAAAACTGCCAACAATTGACATTTAATTTTTTTTTAATCATAAATAAACATCAAGCTAGTACACTTTATAAAGAAAATCAAGAAATTGCAAGCATAAAGTACTAATGAAAGAACATAATTAAATTATATAAGTAATGATGCAACATAAACGTGTTTATAATACTATAATATACTAATCCAAAATTTATACCTTTATAAAACATATTTTTGTTGGCTTACCAGGCGCATTTCCGTTCTGTTATAAACTGTTAGATATGTAAAGATGGTATGTCATTTCTTACCCTCCTATATATTTCACACAGATTAACTGCTTTAACGTCTCGCAGTGGCACTATTAAGTTGTTATGGCAAACATAGAGATTTCATTATTGAAGGAAGACTGACAAATATCCGAATACTGATCATTTAAGTCTGTCAAGACTAGGTGACATACAATGTCTACTGAAATAAAAAAAAAAAATACTATAAAAATCAGAGACGTCTCTGTAAAAATCAATAAAATATAGTTATAGGGGCCCAATCTGGGTTCGGTACACAAAAGCTATATTGTTATTATAAGTTTCTAAATTAAAATATATTCTTTTGAAAGTGTCAAAAGTTTGCAATAATGATGAATCCCACGTAAAACAAAAGAAAAACAATACCACAAATGGTATTAACGTTATTAACATCGTTCGCTATGCTGACGCCTGCATGTATTTATCTGCATTTAAAACAGTTGGTTTCAAGTTTATCAAAGACATGTCCAATAATTTTCTCCAATGTCAGAATTAGAGTTCAATTACAATGTCACAAAGCCAACTGTTGCGAACGTTGTAAGGGAAATAACCTCAACTGTACTATATTGAAGTATAAGCTAGGGTTACTTCTCTTACATTATTTGACGTTGAAGTATCATTCAGGATTTGGAAAAAATAAAGGAATACAATAAAGAACTTGCCTAAAATTAAGATGAAACCTTCCATAGATTCACTTAGAAAATGTGAGATATCTACAGAAATCGAGAGTTTAAATTGACTATGTTTCGCATGTTGTTTTCGTTCCGAAATCCAAGAGCCTTTTTTTTTCTAGAAAGGGAGATAACTCTAGAAGCCATGGATGAAGCTGGTAAATACTTTGTCTGAATGTTAGTCTGTCGCTTTAAAACGTTAAAACCCTACACATAAAATGATAACACATGTGCTTCTGGTCTTCATCAGTTCAAAATGTTCATGTATTTATTTATAAAGTGCTGTTAAAATCTACTAAACTAGGAACCGTACAGTAGATAACTTACACAATATTGGGACTGAAGCAGTAGTCGGACAAAAATGAACATAATAAAGAACGTAAAAGAAAGGATTGGCTTACAACACTTACAGTTTATTCATTATCTGTTAGAAACAGAGCTTACATAAACATGTTTCATCACATCAAGCAGTTGGCTCAACATGGAAGCAACAACAACAAGCTTTGGAAAACTCAGTGACCAACTTCTGTCCAGCATCCAAAATCACGTACCCATAAAATCCACAAAGACAAACTACCCTGGGTCATTAAAAGAAACCAAGCAGACGAATAAGAAAAACAAATATTGACTCGAAAGAAGAGAAAAGAAATCCAACAACTCTATAGACATCAACAAATCCAAGCAAAGATGCAACAAGCACACAGGGGTGATGTTGAAGATGTTATCTCCCTCAGATAAGACAAGAACCCTCGACAGAACATATCTTAACAATTTGGACCTATATCAAGCACAAGAAAAAAAGACAATGGAGCCATCCGAGCCTTAAAAACAAACGGAAGTTGTTTACCGATCCAAAACACATTGCATATGACCTAAACAAACAATTTCACAACTCTGTATTCGCCAAAACCAGTGAGTACCACAACAAGGCATTTAGAATTACCAACACAAGCCACATAAAACAATGACATAACCATTAGATGCAAAGGAGTTCAAAAACTAAATTGTTACAAAGCAGTCGGACCTGACAACATCAAGCAACGCTTATTCAAGGAATTGGTGAAAGAAATAGCTCCAATACTTTAACTTACTTTGAATTTCAAATCCTCCTATAACACCGACCAGCTATCAGATGAATGGCGCAGTGTAATAGTCCATCCAGTCTTTAAGATAGGAAGTAAATATGACAAGTCAAATTATCGTTGTAAGCTGATGGAACATATAACAACAAGCCATATAGTGAACCATTGTGAATTAATACACATCTTGTATCCCCTTCAACACCATTTCAGAACAAAGTGCAGCTGCAAAACTCAACTCCTGGAATTCACCATGAAAATATCTGAAAATCTTGAGAATGGCCAACAGACAGATGTGCTAGTTATGTACTTCGCCAAAGCCTTTGATAGGGTGTGGCATACCCCCAGGGCCCTTGTACACAGACTACACCATTATGGTATCCAGGGTAAAACTAACAACTGGATCCGGGTGTTCCTCCAAGTTCAAAAGCAAGTTGTAGCTCTAGATGCTAAAGAGTCAGATGCAATCAATGTCCAGTCTTGGATTCCCCAGGGTTCTGTACTAGGGCCATCACTCTGCAGGGATATTGTCAGGGAGGAATTTTATCCAACACCCACTCAAACTGTGATATGTTCATTGTACCGATTTCTATCATTGATTTGAACAGGGTTCACAATAAATGCTAAGCAGTTGAATCCATTCCAGCTGGAAGGTGATGGACGTTAGTAAACAAATCTCACTACTAGAGACCTAGTAATTTCTAAATTGCATAACTAACTGTATTTAACTAATTGTTTATATAGAGATGCCAGTATAATCATCACACCTATGTGTTATTTTACATTGTATGGCCACAAATATTGTTAATTTTTTATGCCAATAAAATTTGTTCTGTTCATATGTATATATATATAGCAGGAGGAACCAACCATGGGACCATGGATAAGCCAGTACTTGAGCCCTTGTTTCTACCCGAGCCTGACCTTGTATGCCCTGTGAGGGAAGACTCACCAAGGAATGGTATCCCCTGCCTCTTGTGTGAGGCTGACCCAGATAACAAGGATACCTACCTTCAGCATCTGCTTCTACAACACAAGCTTGTCATAGCTGATGTAAATCTTATAGCCAACTTCAGAAGGTAGGATTGTATGAAAAGTTTGCTAGATTTTTTAATTGGTCCACCACTTACATGGTCTTATTATTTAATCCATGGTAAAGGTTAGCCATTGTGTTCTTTCTTTAGTACTTTTTAATTGCACACTGTTCCAGGTAGTTACTAGCTGAGTGCTGGTTCTACCTAGAAAGTAGGCAGTCAAGAAGAATAAATATAACTTTAATTAACTCAATTGACTACTAACAAGAAGTTACAACAATAATCTCAAAATAGTGGGTAGAATATTTCTTTTCATGACTTGTTACATTGAACCTTATAACTGTAACAATTGTAACGACTGCTACTGACAAATACATTTTTAGGTCCATATCAGTGACAGTCATCAACAAAACCATAGCCCGAGTCCACCAAAATATCTGTCAGACCATTAAATTTTATAAGTTAAATGGGTCGACTTTCCACCAGAAGTTTGTCACATCATTTTCAAAATTTTGAATTATTATGAAAATATATACATGTAAACTAAATAAAACAACACTTTACAGCCTTTTACTGAACCCAATCTTGGTTAGCTTACCAAGCTTTGTTGTCAAAATGTCAAAATCATGCAGGTCCAGTAAAATTTGGTCTGGTCAAGTAGTTATTGCCATCTTTGTGGTTTTTACCATAGTAGTTTTATTCAGCCTAAGCTAAGGATTTCTGTGCTATCTTACTGTTGGTATGATGTAGATTTCTTCCATAAAGATTGGTCAATATTCACCCGCCATGTATAAGTAAAGATTGCCCTAGTCATGGATATTAAGATTAAATATCTCCAAAGTATTTTAAGATAGAAGTGTAGCTGGGTGATAGGGATAGAATGTGTAAGTGGTCCTTATACCTGGTAGATCACTTGCACTGTTAGCAAAGGGTCCCTGTTTCGAGTCTTGGACTGGTTACACATTTTCTCCCATGTTAACGATGTCTAAAACTTTAAATAACCATCTAACTGGGCTACTTTGACATAAACATGAAAACAACACAGAAAGTCATTGTTGTGCAGGTATGAAAATGAGGACTTACGTTCAAGTCATGAATTGGACTTGAGATTGGTTGGTAAATCTTTAAAGAGTACAATTGTGGAAAAAATCTTGAAAAATATCTTAACATTGAAACATTTAATTTATTTTCAGCTATGTCATGTACTGGAAGCAGAGATTTACAGAACAACCTTTGACAGACTTCTGTGCATCGGTGAAGACTACGAAAACTGAAGGTGATATTATTCAGTTAGGAGGATGATAGAATGTACATTTGATTATAATTAGACCCACTTGCATCAAGATTGTTACGCTTCTGTCTGTAGAATTTTTGTTTCTGGTGGTCTATACAGGAATCAGGTTGTCTGTCTGTCCATACATCTAACAGTGCACTGACAGGCTGGATGGTGATTTATTCAAATAAATATGTGCAGAAGATGTGGTTCTATGTATCATGTTCATAGGCTACACTCTTACCAGGCCATTTTAAATTTATAGATCCAAACCTAATGTGTTGGGAACTCTAGTTTGATTAGTAATTGTACAAATACAATTTAAGTTGGCCTATAATTATAATCTGATGAATAACTAACAGTGTTACAGTAGTAGCTTTGTACAACCTAAGCTTAGGATTTCTGTGCTGTCTTACTGTTGGTATGATTTGGATTTCAAAGCTAGTTTTACTAAAAGTAATTTTGTAAATCATGCAAAGATTAAGTTGATCGATCATTAAAAAAAAATGTTTTTCAATCAGTTGTATTTTTTTACATTTTCAGGAAGTGACCATTATCTTTTACTCAGTGATGTTTTACCAGAAGATAAACAACTAAGGCAGTTTATACAGAAAAAGAAATTAGTAAGTATTGGTTGTAGACTGCTAGTGATAAGTGGCAGCAAACTATGCCTATAACCAAAAATGGGATAGCACCTTATGCAAGTGCTTATCACTTTTTAACAGTGGTTAAGAAGAAAAGGTTTGGTGTTTGAATATCTTTACCAATAAAATGGAATATGCTTATATATATAACTATTATTCAATTTACTGGAACCAACTGTACACCTAACATGCTGGTTTTAGGAAGAGAAACAAACATTAACATATTAACATGGAAAAATTCTGTAAATGTGGCAATATTCCTTTGTTTTTAGTTGTTAACATGAAATATAGGTACAATCCAAAGTACCAACGGTTCATTTGAAATAAACATCTCATTTCTTGTAGACACAATGTACAATTACACTATTTGAAAAATAAGTTCCTAGCTCAATAATGTATGACTGGTGAGAAATCTTCTACACTAAGACATTTTTGTTAACACTTAACCAGTAATTGACCTTTCTCTGACTGTGGTCCAGATTTTAGTTTACTGCTGTGGTTGTCCCAGTATCTGGGGTAGGCAGCAGGGGGCTAGAGTGTCTTACACCCACTCTCCATGCAACTCTATTCAGTGGATCAGTGCTGGACAGATTGCACACTGATGTAGTTTGATGCCACTATATTTTTTGTGCACCCATAGTTTGCACTGAGAGCCCTCAATTGAGTTTGCACCAACGCCGCTCCGACACGCAGCGCATGGGAAAGTGCCAAAATCTCTCAGAAGGTCAAGCCCAAGGGCAGAGACCATGAACTTGGTTTTCTTTATATTGACTCGTAGCCCTCCTCCCATGCCTTCAGCTTAGTGGTAATTCTTCCAATGAGTCAGTTATGACTACAAGGTCATCTGCATATGAAAGTTCCCACAACAAGCCAATGCTGAACTCGAGGGACAGAGCCTCCATCACTACGATGAAAAGCAGTAGGCTGAGGACTGAGACTGGATGGACGGACTCCTACACCTACTCAAAATTCCTCGCTCTACTGTCCATGGACACAGCTTCATACATTGGTATACATGACCTGGATAAAATGCACTGCCAACTTCTTACCTCTTCTCCTCTGTCATATATACAAATATATGAGTAGATAACTAAATTTATAATATTGAGCAAAGTGTAAATCAGGTGGTCTCTGATTAATTCCAGGAGCACATCCTAGAGACCCAACAGAAAGAGAGAGATGATGAAACATTCTCACGCACATGCCTCTTCTGTAAGGAGCATTTCAGTGGCAACAGGTAAGTCACACTTCTATTGAAGTTGTTAGTGTTCCTGATCATAGGAACTTATTAAGAGTGAGAGGTTTATACATAATAGTTCAGGTAACAAAAGGTTTACAGTTACAAACCTTGGCTGAATTAGACCAAAGTCAAAATTGTAAACCTTTATATATTACCTTTATCCAGCGATTTGTCCAATCCTCTTCTGGTGTTTGTCAAGGTAAATAAAATTTAGACTAATTAAAGTTAATAAAGATGAAAAAACATCTCTCCACATGACCATGTCCATATTATTGAATGACTGTTTGATGAGACATGTACACAATAAATGACAAATCTGATGTAATTTGTAAACAATAAATACGGTAACAAATCGTGTGTGACATGTATACAATAAATAACAACTCTGATGTTATTGGTAAACAATAAATAACAAATCTTGTGTGACATGTATACAATGAATAACAACTCTGATGTTATTGGTAAACAAGGAATAACAAATGTGATGTGTACACAATAAATAACAAATTGAATGTGATTCTACACGATAAATAACAAATTCTGAGTGATGTGTACACAGTAAATAACAAACCTGATGTAATTTATAAACAATAAATAACAAATCCTGTGTGACATGTATACAATAAATAACAAATCTTATGTGATGTGTATGCAATAAGTAACAAATCCTGCAAGATGTGTACACAATAAAAACAAATACGATGAGATATGTACACATTAAATAACTAAACTGATGTGATTTGTAAACAATTAATAGCAAATCCGGTGTTACGTGTACACAATAAGCAACCAATCTGTTCACCGTTGCAGATCTGACTTGTTCAACCACATGGCACAGGACCATGGCTTCAATGTAGGTCAGCCAGATAATCTAGGTAAGACTTCACTTTGGACCATTGTAGCTGCACAAAAGAATCTTGTAAGCTTTCTTTTATTTGCATACTTAGAATTTATTACAGTAAACTTACAAATGTACTTAAAGTTGAAGATGTTTTCTCAGTGATGTTGTCATCATTTTTAATGCAACAGTGAATTAGCACATTATAACTGGTTATATTGGCTCAGAGTCAAATAACTTGTCTTAATTTTTAGCAGTAATTTCGTTTGAAGTTGTTTCTTGCATACCATTTACCATGTGCAGTCCATGAGGTCAAGGTCGTATTTAAGGTCATGACATCTTTGGGGGCATACATCAATTCTATTTCCATTTGTTTTTTTTAGTAGGTGTGTAATAAATACTTTTAGAAAGATGACAAGATGTTTGTTTACTTTGTCACTTGATGCACGTCTTGCAATTAATACAGTACTACAAATAATTTATTCCTATTATAATTAATTCACATGCCTGTTTCAGTTTTTGTGAATCAGTTTCTGGACACATTGGAAAACAAATTATCCTGGTGAGTTGAACCTTTGTTGGTTGTATGCAGCTTTGAGATATTGTTCATTATGGAAAGTATATGTGACAATGTAATGGATACAAATTATGTTATCTCTTTCAAATTCCAACTAAAGTTTTACTCATAATATTGAGAAACCCAGTGTGTATTTTTGTTATTAAAACCTTTGTTTTTTCTGGAAAAAAATGTTTTTGTTATGTATTTGCACATAATATGATTAAATCTAACATGGAAAGAATACTTTTGTATTGTCTTTTCTGTTTAAACATATGGTAAAAGATAAAAGGATATTTGTTATTCGTATATTATACAAATTTGGCAATGTTGACCTAACCTTATGCCCCAGCAGACATTACCAATCTAAAGTTGACATTACATGCTATCACCCTCTGTGGGATGTAATATATGTATAATGTCACCTGCTGTATGTCAAACTCTAGCCAGTTCATGTGTACAAATAACCTGTTTGTCCCCTGCTGTATGTCCAACTCTAGCCAGTTCATGTGTACAACTAACCAGTTTGTCACCTGCTGTATGTCCAACTCTAGCCAGTTCATGTGTACAACTAACCATTTTGTCAGCTGCTGTATGTCAAACTCTTGCCAGTTCATGTGTACAACTAACCAGTTTGTCAGCTGCTGTATGTCAAACTCTAGCCAGTTCACATGTACAACTAACCAGTTTGTCCCCTGCTGTATGTCAAACTCTAGCCAGTTCATGTGTACAACTAACCAGTTTGTCCCCTGCTGTATGTCAAACTCTAGCCAGTTAATGTGTACAACTAACCATTTTGTCAGCTGCTTTATGTCAAACTCTAGCCAGTTCATGTGTACAACTAACCAGTTTGTCAACTGCTGTATGTCAAACTCTAGCCAGTTCATGTGTACAACTAACCAGTTTGTCCCCTGCTGTATTTCAAACTCTTGCCAGTTCATGTGTACAACTAACCAGTTTGTCCCCTGCTGTATGTCAAACTCTAGCCAGTTCACATGTACAACTAACCAACTTGCTCTCATGCAAGAATGTGGTGTTGATTAAAAGAAATATTGAAATAAAGTTCTAATTTTCTGTCTTTTATGATATAATAGTAAACTGTGATATTCTTATTATAATCATTATATTAAAGGTGGTATCTGACAGTCTGTTCCAATTTTCTTTTTCTCAAAAAAAAATAAGTCATTGCTAACTGAAAAGTCTTGCAAAATGCTGTTCATTGATGCCAAAGATCTGTGTGAACAGTCATGGATAAATCCACAGTTGTCATTTAAAACAGGTGTTTCCTATGTGAGCCACCCCGCAGGGATAGCTATTTTTAGACTTAGAAAACCATGTGACCACTTACTTTTATGTAGTCATCCGAGTAATCCGCTTTGACTTTGATATATATTTTTAGCAGAGACCAGAATCACGCTTTTTTATAGAGTTTGAAAGACTGAACATGTAGAGTACTTTGTTTGCGATTGCCACAGTCGAACAATAAAGTTAATGTTCAAAATCTTTATAGTGACTTAAGTACGGGTTTAAGCAAAATCTAATTCCCCAAAGCAGTTAGATATAGGTACTTGTATTTAAAATACATGTAGGCAAACTGTCGGATACCATGTTTAAGCTCACCTAATGACGTATGATTTGTCCACAGTTTACAGTGCCTGTACTGTGAGAAAGTGTTTCGAGATAAGGTTGTGTTAAAGGAACATATGAGGAAGAAGCAGCATCGCAAGATTAATCCCAAGAACCAGGTGTATGATAGATTCTACGTCATCAACTATCTGGTTAGTGATTATGTTACAATGTCTAGAAAATATCCAGTATTGATTTTTAAGTTCACTTTGAACATTAACTGTGTTATCTTTTGTAAAAAACTTAGAATATTTATTTTTTTTTGTGTATTTAAGAACACTTTTAGCATATTGCTTTGTAGACCTGAAGCAAATTTTGGAATTTTACCTTTGAGCGGTGTATTACTTTTTTCAAACGTTAGTTTTGAAGAAGGAATTTGTTTGAACAACCTTACTATATGAATATTGCATTTAAAACTAGAACTAACAATTTAGTATGTATAAAAGACATAAGAAATTACCTCTAAAAGCTATAAATTATGGAAGAGAATGTGAAATTGCTAGATTTTTATACACACTTTGTAAAAGAGGGTCCAGTAAACATGCTTCTTGTGAAGTTTTTATTTCTGGGATGTCTAAAGTGCATTCTGGAAACAGATTTACAAACTATTTTATAAGTTTATTTTAATATATATAATATTCATGTAGCCAGATGATAAATAAAAAATGTGTAAGCAATCTGATTAGCTCAGTCATTAGAGTGTTCGCCCTGTTAGCGAAGGATCCCGAGTTTGAATTCCGGACTGGCTGCACTTTTTTCTCCATATGTTACATTGGCACCCAATACAAATGACCCACAGTCATTACGTACTTAAGAAGTGCTTGTGAGCTGCATGTAGAGTATATGACTTTTGGAAATTCAAGGACAAATTTTAAGTTCACTGGAGTGTATGTAGCCGGTTGATAGGGGCAAAATGCGTAAGCAGTATGGTTAGCCATGTCTGTAGAGCAATCAATCGCCCTATTAGCGAAGGGTCCGGGGTTCCTGTTCCTAACTGGCAGCACATTTTTCTCCCTATGTTACATACATGTATTTCATATAAGGTGAAGAAATTTGGAGAGGGGGCATGTGCTACTATAGATAAAAAGTAGGAATCTTTCAGTCATGGCTTTTTTTCAGTATTATATATAAAATAAAAAAAACTTTCAGATTAAACCATATCATAACTGTCTAATAAAAGCTTAATAAAGTATGCAGTTGTTGGTAACACTTTTATCACTTAATGTATGCTTATAGGAACTGGGTAAAAACTGGGAGAAGATTCATCAAGAAAGGGATATAACAGAGCCAGATACTGAAGATACAGAGTCAGAAGAGTGAGTTACCTCCCTTTATATGCATGTACTTCTTTCACTTCATTTAACCAAGCTATACAGAATGTTTGTTTGCACGAAATATAAAATGATTACAAAACTGAGACATGTGGTGTCAAAAAGAACATCACAAGTCAAATTTAGGGGAAAAATACCTTGTGAAAACACTAGATACCACATATATGACCCAATCTTCACCTAGCTTGGACAGAATATTTATTTGCATGAAATATTTGATACATTTGAAACTGGATTGCATGTAACAAACAGGTCATTGGGTTAAAATTGAGAAAATCCCTTTGAACACGCTAGAGGCCACATATCAGTCCCAAACTTAATCACATTTAAGCAGGATGTATGACTGCACGAAATTTTGTTAGAAATCAGATTTAATTATAATTAGATTTGTAAAGCATGCTTAAGGCTGGATGAGCCATTCAGAGACATCATTGCCTTCTTGTTTTTGTATACTATTGACATGATTATGGTCATTATGTTGGCATCTAGCTTAATAAGTGCAATTATATTTATGGTAAATTACCCATCCCCTATTTCTCACCATACAGTGAGTGGTCAGGCTGGATTGAGACAGATGAGGGGCAGGCCATTTGTCTCTTCTGTGACTTTTCTTCCAGTATGGCTGACAGACTTGTTTCTCACATGCTTGAGCTACATGACTTCGACCTTGAAGAGGTCAAACTCCGCCTCAATCTCAACTTCTACCAACAAGTGAAACTCGTCAACTACATACGCAGACAGGTAAAAAACCATATGACATCTGCAATCACATGTTTGTGCTGACATTAAAAGTAAATAAACAAAATATCACATTACAAATAAAATATTTTAGGATTATTATGCTATATGTTTGAAATTGATAATGATGATCAGATTTATTTGTGCCATTAAATAGTGAGTATTAAGCCATTTTCAGAACACTAATTACTGCCACCTCAGGGTAGTTATTTCATGTTGTGAATAATGTGTTCATGTCAGGAGGTCATAAGAACATGGCAAGACATGGCAGTATTATTTGTTATCTAAAATATTCAAGAAAAATATTTTCAATATTTAATTATGCTATCAATGAATCAGTGATTTTTCACAGACCTGTTGAATGGATGAATATGAAATACATTTTATTCTTGAGGCAGTCCAAAGTACAGTACTCTAGTTATTCTGTTGTTGTATTTCCCCATACCATCAAGGGTACTCTCCCTTACTGACCCTACATTCCCTCTCCTTACTGTTTGTCTCCCAGGTCCACTTGTGTGTCTGTATGTGCTGTCAGGCCAGGTTCGAGTCCCGGTCCAGCCTTGCTGACCACATGCACCAGGAAGGTCACACCACCACACTCCCGGATATCACTGTCTGGGATCAACCACAGTAAGTTACCTCCCCTCTATAAAGGATGCTAGTTTTTCTGTGGTCACAACACTTTCTTTATTACTGTTATAATTTGGTACTATACAACCAATATAACTAGTGAAGACAACATTTATCAATTAGGTAGGAAAAATCCAACCAACCTACCTCCCGACATCTCCAGGACCATGGACAGTAAGATGTCAGACCTTTATAAATTATAGTGGGGTTTTCATAGGATAGCAAACATTTACAACTGCAACTCTAATGATGATGAGTGGTAGTGGTAATTCAATGCACACTTTTAGTGACAAAACTGTTTGCGCTATTGGCAAGTACAAAAATATGTACAGATAATTGAGAAGTTGGCTGTAAAAAATACAGTACAAATACATTGATGGGTTTAGTTGTGGTGGAAGAGTTGTAGTGGTAGTAGTAGTAGTGGAAGAGTTGTAGTGGGAATGTGGTAATAGTGGTCTTTGAATGGTACTGTTGGTGGAACATTGTAAGTGTTGGCAGATGGTTTCTAGTGTTAGTGTAAGAGTGGTAGTGGTGGTAGATTGGTGGTAGTGTTGGTGGAAATGTGGTAGTGGTGGTGGGTGGGAAGTAGTAGTGGTAGAAGTGGTGGTGAAAAAGTGGTGGTGATGGATGAGTGGGGGTGGTAGAAAAGTGGTCGTAGTAGTGGGTGGTAGTTATGGTGAAATGGTGGTGGTGATGGATGGCTGGTAGTGGTGGTGGATGGATGGCAGTTATGGTAAAATAGTGGTGGTGGATGGCTGGTAGTAGTAGTGGATGGGTGGCAGTTATGGTAAAATAGTGATGGTGGATGGCTGGTAGTGGTAGATGGCAGTGGCAATGGTTGGGTGTTAAATGGGTTGAAGTGGTGGTGGACTGGTGGTTTTATTGGAAGTGGAAGTTGGTTAAGAATAACATACTTCAAATGTTAACAATTATATCGAAAGAAACTTCATTCATCATTCACTTTTTTAAAAAGCTTAAGTGTTTACCTAAGCTTTGTGTAGACCCTTGAATCCAATTGGTTTAACTTACAATTATTTAATTTTAGTTTAAACAATCCAATTTAATTTTACTTAAAATTAAAAAATTATTCAAAGTTAACTTCTGGTCAACAAATATTTGTAAACTTGCTGTCCTTCAAAAGATTGTGCTGCCTTAAGGTTGATAGAATAAAAAGCATTTCAACATGCAACATATTTCAAGTATATGTAGCCATTTAAGCTTAACAACCTAGTATATCTCTGAACTGTGCATGCAGGAATATGGATCATGTTTATACATCAGTGATTCAACAGTACATTGATAGGCTCATTAGTGATGCTATAATTAAAATAATTAAATCCAGGGCTGGAAAAATACGCTAGCCCGACGTCCCAGACTAGTCAACATGTAGTTTCGGGCTACTGACCATTGGTCATTAAATTAGTCCGGGGCTAGTCATTAAATAGACGACTGGACAAGTGACAATACACAGCGATACCTAATTAGCGATGCAACCAATCAAGCTATCGCCTGGGGCGTTTTATCAACACCACGTAATGGCTTCGCATAGACAATTCAAACGCATCCCAAAACAGCCAATCACGACGCCCGATACATCAACGCTTAACATGATCGGCCAATCAATGTGTAGGTGACAAATAACGGCATTAATACTGCATATTGAAGTACATGTGATAAGTGATAATTGATTCGCGAACTTTTTAAACTCGGCACGCGAAGAGTAAAGGGATTAATGGTATCATTTACAAGTCTTTGTTGAAGAAACCAAACATCACAAACATAAGGAAGCTTATTGAATTGATGTTAGTTATCAGTCTATCAACAGCACAATGTGAAAGAGGTTTCTCTCAAATGAAACTCATGAAAACTGAGCTAAGGAACGGGCTCTCAGATGACAGTCTTCGAATGTTAATGGATATTAAACACCACGGCCCATCCCTGGAAAACTTTGTAGCAGATCGTGCCATTGACTTCTGGTTAGGAAGTGGGAAAAGTACACGACATGTGGGGGGGTCATTCAAAGCATGGTGTAAATTATTAAAACCATTCAAAGAACTACACGAAGCTTTGTTATCAACAAGTTAAGCACTTACAGCAAGACAAATTTAAAAAAAAAATGTTATTTACATTTACCGTTCTTAAGAAAATACCATATGTGCCTTTGATATTTTTCAAATTGCAATTGACAGATTCAGTTGTTAAAAAAGCAAAACTTTCATGCCTTACCATGGTGTAATGTCAGAAGGGTCAGGATGATTAAAATTTGACATTGTTACAAGAACAATGTACACGTAATGTATTTTTTTTATAAAATCAGGACATTGCAAGAGCTATTTAATCAGTTGTAACTTATTTATTCTTTACTTTTGTGTTAGATTATATGCTGTTTTACAGACAAAAATAAAACAAAAACTTGTTTATACCTTGTTTGTTAGTTATATATATATGACAAATTAGTGTCCATTTATTGAAAATGATGCACATTTTCGGACAAGTCATCTTTGTCCTGGTTACTAGTCCGGGACTAGTCATGAAAAAGAAAATTTTTCCAGCCCTGAAATCCATCAGATGACTGGCCTGATTACTAACACATGAGGCATGCTAACCTTGTTTTCTTCTTTTCTTTTTTTGTCTGCTCAAATTTGATGATAACTGTGTCTGATTTACCATACCTATGAAAACATGTTACCCCCAAATATTGATTATCTTTAGAATCAATTCTTTCTCCATTTCTTTTCTACTTTCCTCTAAACTTTTTCACAACTTCATATATTATGTTGATTTAATAACCTTATTTCATTGTGTGATTTATATTATCAATGTTGTTTTATCTTTGCCCCAAGACCAAGTACAGTGAAATGATGATGGTGATCACTTCAGTTAGTAAATGTTGGTATTGTCAAACCGTTCAAAGTGAATTATTGATGTAGTTTAGTTTTAACCTATTTGAATCAATAGAAAAAAAAATTTTAGCACTGGGGAGTTAGAGATTTTATATTACTTTGGTCAAATCCCAAATCGAACAACACTGTTTATTTCTTCATTTTCAACAGAAATACCGGATGAAATTATTGGCTGTGATTGATTATGGCAAGGAAAACAAAAGTAAAGTGTTAGTTATACATACAGTTTTTGGTTAGTGAGAAGAACAAATATTATGTTTTACTTGTTTTAACCATTTAACCATTCACATCACAAGATTATATAGGATAACACACAGTATTTGATGACAGAAAAGACCCATTCTGAAACAATTTATGACTTTTACATAATATTAAACCCATCAGACTATGCTCTTCCTTGGTAGAAGCATTGTTTAGATATTTATACACAAGACAATGTACAGTAAGTCTTCTGCAACATTTCATTGCTGGTCACGGGCTCTGACCTGGGACTGTACGACCTAGTGTCCAGTGGTCATGGGCTCTGACCTGGGACTGTATGACCTAGAGTCCAGTGGTCATGGGCTCTGACCTGGGACTGTACGACCTAGAGTCCAGTGGTCATGGACTCTGACCTGGGACTGTATGACCTAGAGTCCAGTGGTCATGGGCTCTGACCTGGGACTGTATGACCCAGAGTCCAGTGGTCATGGGCTCTGACCTGGGACTGTATGACCTAGAGACCGGAGACTGTGACATTATCTATTCCAAATATTTTAATACATGTGTATGTAGTATGTTTGTGATGACCTGTTAACAGCTGCCGCAAATACAATAATTCATATTAATTGTGTGTTCAACATTCAGGTAACAAGACATTATATCCACATGTGACTGTGTAATCAGATATTAAGTAAGCTGTGTTTTGGTCCAGGGTTTTGTTCATTGGGCACATTACATCAGTTGCAACATGTACACATTTGTCAATTATGACATGCCAATTGTGTCCTTGTTTATCACATACTGTCAATAAATGACTGATCAGAAATCGTTAGAACCCTTCAACATTTGACTAGCCGTGGTGGCATCTGTGATTTACTGGCCTCACATAATTACAACATATTGTAGCCTATGGTCTCTCCACAATGTATTCATAGATTTTTGTCCCAGTAATTTGGTGTAGGGTTACCTCAGCATCATTAATTTTGTCTGACATCTTCATAGATTTTGTGTCATATTCTTTACTTTTTCCAATTTGGTTTCCGAGTATGTTTGCCTTGCAATGTCAGTTGGTATGGCTGTTTTTTCTATGTGTTTGCTTTTGTATCGTTGGCAGATAATTTATTAATTTGAACTGTGTGACATCATTAGAATCCTGTATTTTTGCCAGCATGTAATTGGCAGCTCTTACAGTTAGTTTAACCCTGTTATTGGTGGAAACACCATACAGCCCCAGTCACATTACAACATACACACAGTAATGGTGTGTCCAGCCCCAGTCACATTACAACATACACACAGTAATGGTGTGTCCAGCCCCAGTCACATTACAACATACACACAGTAATGGTGTGTCCAGCCCCAGTCCCATTACAACATACACACAGTAATGGTGTGTCCAGCCCCAGTCCCATTACAACATACACACAGTAATGGTGTGTCCAGCAAATGAATGGTTAAAGTCACCGCGTAAACAACTTCTTAATCTCACTGGACTATTTTTTTTAATGCTTACATCACATAATCACAGATACAAGCTTACCCTAATTAAAAGATTGGTAGCTAATATTTCCTTTACAAGTGTGCTGTAGATGTGTAAACATGAACACATATCTTTGAAAAAGTAGGGAAAATCGTATGTTTAAAGACAAGTTTAGTATGATTTGTATAAAGGTTAGGGGCAGGATAAGGTTTAACCTGGTGTCATGGTCAAAGAGGATACAGAGGTGTCATTATGTGCTAGTCTCACCTTTTTTCAGTTTTTTTTTCGAATAGTGCGCCAGGTAGATTCGGCTGGTTGTTCGTTAGGAAGGATCTTCTTTCTCTGATGAGAATTCACCCCTGCTCCGTCCCCCTAGTGGGCCTGCAGGGTTGGTCTTGTCCCAGGCCTTTATGTCTATACTACCATGTTATAATTGATGTAACAGTATCCCACCCAACATCATCCCTCACAAACATTTCTATACCCGCTTGGCTATCACCTCATCTTTGTTAAATAGCATGTACAATGAACCCTTCTTACACTGAAAGTGTTCTGTTCTTCGGGTATTTTTATCTCCTTTGCAGTTTCATTACTGATGGGATGGTAAATCCAACAATACCTTACCAGGATGCATACAGAGAAATGGAAATTCGATAGTTATGCAGTTATAATTTGGAAAGACATGAAACAACCCTAGACAAAATATTAATTTATAGTATGTTTGAAGGTATAGTTTGTTGATAGTATATAGGTGAGGCAGATATAATGCTACCCTCCATAGTGATAACAGGCTGTGAAAACCTGACATGATGCTACACCCACTCTCTAGACACTTGATATACCAATTCCTGAATAACCATTGTAAGCTAGCATTAGTTTTAGATTTGTTTTTTAAGATAACCTATTGTAAGAAGCCTCTAGTCCGAATTGGCAACAACAATGTTTAACCTGTTTGCTAAGTTCCATTGCTTGAAAACAGAGATAATTATTTTCATGGGAGGCCCTTTTAAAAGGGCAAGAAACACTTAAATTATTTTTTTGATGAGTGATGTCCCTTATTTACTTAGATTTTTTTTATTTATTATCCAGCTCTTAGAGACATGAAGTTCCATGTCTACAGACAGCTGTTGTTATAATTGATAGAAGCTTATCACAAACCAAGGCCATCCAAAAACAGTGGATTTGTTTCTTATTTTTTTTATTTGTTATTTTCCTTTTCTTAGTATAGCAGGTTTTCTGCAGTTTGGTTATTCCCATGAGTATTGTTGTAAATTGTGGCATAAAGCAGTCAATCTTCCAATCCATGGGTCAAATATCTGTATCTTAGCCATAACTTTGATATTTTTATGAAAAATATTTCAGTCTTAATTAATTGTTACATGAAGGTGCATCTCAAGTAACATGTACAAGTGCAAACATTACAGTTAGGGTCATATTTGAGGTCATATTTAAGGTCATTGAAACTTTCATGGCGGTTCATCTGCGGTTTGTTATCATATAACTTACAGTATTGTAAAATATCTATTTTGTGTGAGTGAAAAGTGTTTGTTTTTTCATATCCCCATATATTGACATACATTTTACTCCATCTAGAATTTACATAGATTTCATTTAAAACTTGACCTAACCTAGTTTTGCTAGCCTGGGGCCAGATTTGGTATGTGATGGAGTTGTTTGTATGAAGATAATCAGGGTGTAATCAAATATCTGAACCAAAATACACACACCTCTGTTATACTCACCCTGGTGAAACATTCTTGATTGACATGTTCTGAATGAGGGGTATCAAAGGATATTTGATGGATATCAGTTGATACTAGAAGTTTTTCATTTCAAAAATCTTCCAAACAGGCCATAAAATGACTGATACCTTGTTCTGCTGGCCTTTGCTAATAATGAAATGTTTTAATTTATATCAACAATTTATCCTGTTTAAGACTTTGCTATCAACTAAAGCCTAGAGACATGTATCTGTAAACTCTTGTGTAGGAGTTTAAACAGTAATGCTGCATTATCATTTAAAAAAGCCTGCCATTTGCAGAAAAAGCAGCAAAATATTTTAAGTTGTACTATTTAAGGTCATTTGATTTTGAGAGTGTAAGTTAATTTTGCTTTCAGGCAACATTGACTGTTGATTGATTTAACTGTTGTATAGTTCTTGCTTGAAAGTATGTACTTTGTATTAACACCTGTATACATGCTGTTGTATAGTTCTTGCTTGACAGTATGTACTTTGTATTAACACCTGTATACATGCTGTTGTATAGTTCTTGCTTGACAGTATGTACTTTGTATTAACACCTGTATACATGCTGTTATCCAGGTTACCCTCCCTGAGTCAAGATTTGCAATTGATGTGTAGCAATAATGTTTAAAGAAATCATGCTTTTTGCAGAAAAAGCACCAGACTTGGACTTAGTATCAAAAACATAAGACAGGTTACTTAGGTATAGTGCCTTTTGTGATTGCTTTCAAATTTTACTTTATATTTAGAACTTTTACAAGCAACATCCTCATTGTAGGATCAGCATTAGCAAAGTTTGTTTAAGACTAAGAACAATATGAAGATAAATATCAGACTTTTAAATTCTTTCAAATCTATAAGTTAGGATAATATAAACAACTTTTCTTTTTTCTACTGCAGACAAATAAGTGTTGTGTGTGTTTTATGTCTATTTCCTGCCTATCTGTAAAGATTGTTTTAAAATCCCAGTTACTGAATACCTTCATTGAATGAACCTGGGGAATGTTATTTTTTTAATTTTTTTTTTTGATGAGTAGTGTTAAACTGACACCATGAGATTCCATTTCTATTCAATAAGGTTAAATTCTTTCATGTGAGTAGTTACTTTAACTAACAAAGCCAAACAAATCAATGATTGTACTTAGATCATATGGACAGTTTTTACAGGGTTTTATTTTATCAATTACATCTGCTTGCACCATTTGACTTGCTGTTGAGGAAGGCCATAATTGAAAATACAAATATCTTATTGAATGGAGATAACACCTTAACCCACGCTGTTATTGTTCATTGTGACAGTCAGTTAAGTGAGATTTTAAACTTTTAAAATACACAAATATCTCTTTAACTCGAGAAACAAGTAGGATAGTATGACATGCTCACTGCTCACCTTATTGGTATTGACATTCACTTCTGCACTGGTACTTCACCCATACCTTCAAGTTTGTGTCATGATCCTACAAAACAGAACAAAGATATATTTAAGAAGTCATACATAAGGTTATTTAGTGAATGTCAAATTTGGAAGAAGTAAAACATTATAATGATATATTTTAGTGAATGAGAATACTTGTTGAATACTTGTTGTAAATGTTTGCATAAAGTTCAGAAAACCGGACCAATAATTGAGACTGAATCAAGGTTTGGAAATTTGTATAAAGCAAGGTGGATTGGTACAAGTTAAAATGAGTTAAAAAAAAAGGTTTAATCATTGAAAGAAGACAAGTTTTTTGTCACTTGATGTATGCCCTTGCCTATATTAGTACACAATAGTTTATATGATGAAAGGTGTGCCCCATAGAGATCTAATTGTCCTTTTTTGTAGTCACCTAGTGTATTATTGGTGTTCACCCTTAACCTTTGGGAGACTTGTAACTCCTCTCACTGCTTGCCTCTCACTGCATGGTGTGTGCCTGGGTTCTACTCAGACTTGTAACTCCTCTGACTGCCTGCCTCTCACTGCATGGTGTGTGCCTGGGTTCTACCCAGACTTGTAACTCCTCTGGCTGCTTGCCTCTTACTGCATGGGGTGTGCCTGGGTTCTACCCAGGCTTGTAACTTTTCTGGCTGCTTGCCTGTCACTGCATGGGTTGTGCCTGGGTTCTACCCAGGCTTGTAACTCCTCTGGCTGCTTGCCTCTTACTGCATGGAGTGTGCCTGGGTTCTACCCAGACTTGTAACTCCTCTGGCTGCTTGCCTCTTACTGCATGGTGTGTGCCTGGGTTCTATTCAGACTTGTAACTCCTCTGGCTGCTTGCCTCTCACTGCAAGGGGTGTGCCTGGGTTCTACCCAGACTTGTAACTCCTCTGGCTGCTTGCCTGTCACTGCATGGTGTGTGCCTGGGTTCTACCCAGACTTGTAACTCCTCTGGCTGCTTGCCTCTTACTGCATGGTGTGTGCCTGGGTTCTATTCAGACTTGTAACTCCTCTGGCTGCTTGCCTCTCACTGCAAGGGGTGTGCCTGGGTTCTACCCAGACTTGTAACTCCTCTGGCTGCTTGCCTCTTACTGCATGGTGTGTGCCTGGGTTCTATTCAGACTTGTAACTCCTCTGGCTGCTTGCCTCTTACTGCATGGAGTGTGCCTGGGTTCTACCCAGACTTGTAACTCCTCTGGCTGCTTGCCTCTTACTGCATGGTGTGTGCCTGGGTTCTATTCAGACTTGTAACTCCTCTGGCTGCTTGCCTCTCACTGCAAGGGGTGTGCCTGGGTTCTACCCAGACTTGTAACTCCTCTGGCTGCTTGCCTCTCACTGCAAGGGGTGTGCCTGGGTTCTACCCAGACTTGTAACTCCTCTGGCTGCTTGCCTCTCACTGCAAGGGGTGTGCCTGGGTTCTACCCAGACTTGTAACTCCTCTCACTGCTTGCCTCTCACTGCAAGGGGTGTGCATGGGTTCTACCCAGACTTGTAACTCCTCTGGCTGCTTGCCTGTCACTGCATGGTGTGTGCCTGGGTTCTACCCAGACTTGTAACTCCTCTAGCATCTTGCCTGTCACTGCATGGGGTGTGCCTGGGTTCTACCCAGACTTGTAACTCCTCTAGCATCTTGCCTGTCACTGCATGGTGTATGCCTGGGTTCTATTCAGACTTGTAACTCCTCTCACTGCTTGCCTCTCACTGCAAGGGGTGTGCCTGGGTTCTACCTAGACTTGTAACTCCTCTCACTGCTTGCCTCTCACTGCATGGTGTGTGCCTGTGTTCTACTCAGACTTGTAACTCCTCTGACTGCCTGCCTCTCACTGCATGGTGTGTGCCTGGGTTCTACCCAGACTTGTAACTCCTCTGACTGCTTGCCTCTCACTGCATGGTGTGTGCCTGTGTTCTACTCAGACTTGTAACTCCTCTGGCTGCCTGCCTCTCACTGCATGGTGTGTGCCTGGGTTCTACCCAGACTTGTAACTCCTCTGGCTGCTTGCCTGTCACTGCATGGTGTGTGCCTGGGTTCTACCCAGACTTGTAACTCCTCTCACTGCTTGCCTCTCACTGCAAGGGGTGTGCCTGGGTTCTACCCAGACTTGTAACTCCTCTGACTGCCTGCCTCTCACTGCATGGTGTGTGCCTGGGTTCTACCCAGACTTGTAATTCCTCTGGCTGCTTGCCTGTCACTGCATGGTGTGTGCCTGGGTTCTACCCAGACTTGTAACTCCTCTGGCTGCTTGCCTGTCACTGCATGGTGTGTGCCTGGGTTCTATTCAGACTTGTAACTCCTCTGGCTGCTTGCCTGTCACTGCAAGGGGTGTGCCTGGGTTCTACCCAGACTTGTAACTCCTCTGACTGCCTGCCTCTCACTGCATGGTGTGTGCCTGGGTTCTACCCAGACTTGTAACTCCTCTAGCATCTTGCCTGTCACTGCATGGTGTGTGCCTGGGTTCTATTCAGACTTGTAACTCCTCTGGCTGCTTGCCTGTCACTGCATTGTGTGTGCCTGGGTTCTACCCAGACTTGTAACTCCTCTAGCATCTTGCCTGTCACTGCATGGGGTGTGCCTGGGTTCTACCCAGACATTTTACTGGGGTCTCCCTCCACCGTTATTAGCTAGCTGTTGCTATAATGACCATAAATGTGATCTTTTTCTAAAAAGTAAGAACCTAAGCCTTTTATATTTATCACTAACTGATACTGATTTTGTAGTATTCTGCCCCTTATAACATCTGACAAAGGTTACAAGCCACATTGATAGAGACTAAGCAGCCAATAGTGTAGCTCCAGATCGAACAGCTCCTGTTCAGACTTAATCCTTTCTATGCATGTGTGATGATTGTATGTGTGGGATATTATAGTACATTTATAATGAATGCCTCCAAAGTCAAAAAGTCTATTACATATAAGAAATGGTCTGTTGTGAAAAGTTTGTCTTTGCAGATAGGCTTACTGGTATTTTATATGGACATGCCAAATGATAATAAAATTAAAGGAATGTATACTTAGTTTTATCAAATACATGACAATCTTGTATTTGTATTTTCTTCTTTGCCTAGCTTGCATTTGTCTGCATAGCAAGAAATTGTACTAAATGTTATTCAAATATATTGGCAGGAGTCTATATGATAAGCAAGTCTTCAGGAACAAATTGCCTCATAGGCCTTATTTATATAGTCCTTTACACTAAGCTGAAAGCTGTTAGGTCTGGATTTGATTGAGAGAGAGATTTTGTTTGAAAAAGCAATTTAGCCTTTACATTCAGAATCCTCTTATGTCAAAATACACTGTATGTTATACAGGATCATTAGTGTATCAAAAACAGTCAAGCATGATCTGCTATCAATAGATATTGGAATAAGCTATAAACAGTGTGTTTTTGTAATGGCTTGATCAGTCATGGTTAAATAACAGAATTCTTTCAATGTGTATAGTACATGCAGGTGTTATATATAGAGAGAAAGTGAATTCCACAATCAATAAAAATCATGTTTAGGATGATTTTGTTTTCTTTGTTAAATATACTAGATTTTGTAACAAGCTGATAGAAATTAAACAGTTTGTCCTATTTGCAAGGAACACTCCATAAAGCAGACCTACATAATTCATTCAAACAAATCAGAAGTTTAACACAGATTTTTTTTTTTCCTTTTTTAAAAATGTCCCCTGGATTTCATATTGGGAAAAAAGCATGTAAAGTTTCAAAATTGGAAAAAATTTCATCTGTATTATGAAAACCCCATGCCGGATCGGTGGTTTGGAACATTACCAATTTACTTGATTTACCTGTTTTCATCTTCTTTATGAATGTATCGATGGACTGTTGTCTGCTTGCATCTTTTTTATGCAGTTTTTTCACGTAGTATCACAAATGATGCAACATTTTGCTTTGTTACCAAAACACTTGCAGTAGACAAGTTTAGTGATCACACTGATCATTTTACTAAATCCCGGTATTGGGATACGGTCGACATCAGCATTCATTGGAACGAAAGAAAATGCCATTGATAGGTGTATTTTTTGTCTTGTGATGTTTTCTTTTCACAATGAATATGTTTTATGCATATGATATTGAAATATTTGGGGGTTGATATATTTTTAGGGCGAAAAGGTCTATTTTCCATGGGGAAAATGCCGAGCGGCTAAAATTTTTAGGCCAAAAATCACTGTACAATCTTATAAATCTGTCAAACCAATAGGTATTTTGTTTACATTTAATTGGCAGATAGTCTGAATACAAGTCTTAAATTTCAAACTAGCCGATATTTATATTGTTTGCAAACAAATAAACAGTGCAATAAATATATGCCTTTTGTTACAGACTGATAGTGCTAACATGTTTATTGGTATAAAACTAGTCCAGTGTACACACTTTGACCCAATCTTCTGCTTTTAGTTCAATCTCTTTTTTTCTCCCGTCACCAAAAAGCCCCCTGTAACATAGAATCAATTAGTCAATTGAACAAAAAATCCAATCCCTACTCGATCAAAGGTTGCATCTAAATCAGCGACAAACTCAGCACAATTGTTCAATTTTGATTTTTTTCTTTGCCTTTGTCAGCTGTTCCTTTTTTGTCAAGTCGGCAATTATTTGGCCATGTGATATTATACAAGATGTGCTTCATTGTTGATTGGATAGGGAGGTCAGAACAGTTCATGCGTACAATGGAGATAGTTGTGCATGGTGGAAAATAAGTTACTTGTCACTGAATGGCCGAGTCCTGCTATGTTTCACCTTCATATGACCTTTAGTTGAATTGACCTTGACCTTTTTGTTGGGTCTTGTGGGTCAAAGTCGGTTTCAGCAGCAAATTTGAGTGACAGTCACTGGGGTATTTCTAATTGACTTTTGTATTTATTTTTCTTGTTTTAGTTTTTCTTACTAAGAATAATTTAAGACAATGTCACAGTGTCATGGCTGACAATTGTTTATTAAATTTCACTTGCTATGTAAGTAATGTGATACCAGGAGGGTGTACATTTATAGTGAACAAGAAGAAACTCATCCTCCATTGGTGTCTTGCCTGTATGCATTGAACTACATGCTATATATATATATATTCAATATTTTATTTATTATTGTTATTTCTCGTAAGCACAGTTACAATGTAAATTGTTTTAATCTGATTTAAAGAAAATACATCTTATAAGGTTTTATCAATTTTCATTCAATTTAAAACTGTTATCAGTAATTTAAAATCTATTTAAATGATTTAAGATTTAAATACCCATTGCCGGTAGTCAAGATTTTTTGGAATGATTAATGTGAATGGTGAGACAATTTCTCAATTAAGAGTACTAAGAGCTTCACTCCATTAAACAGTTATTGTCAACTGTTGCCTGCCAATATTTGCACAAATCAAATACAATATTCTTTAAACAGAAAGTAATTATCATGTTGAATAAAGATGTTGTCTAATCACCTGTTTCATGAATTATCATTATAATGATTATATCTTTAAAACTTCTGATTCATGACTAGTGTAAGCTCATGGTCAATTGATTTAATTCAATCAGTTTCAGACATCAGTATAAATAACCCCATGGTGGACTTAAATCATGGTCTTGAATCTAAAAATTAATTTTGCATTTGTCAATTGAATTAGAATCACTGTAATTATACCAATTAAAAGGTGTGCATAATTTCTAAAATTAAACCCCTCAGCTTTGTCAGAATATTTTAGTTCCAGATTGAACTGATTTTTACAGCAGGATTTAATCATCTGCTTTTGAATTTTTGCACACAAATATTTTATCTGAAATGTATCTGGACATTTAATCACTGTAGTTTGACCTTTTTGACTGGAAACACAATGCTCTGATTTACTAAATTTACTTGAGAATGTTGTAAAATAATTTTAAGTTTTTAATTGATGCATAAATGTTGGTTATTATGTCATGCTTTCTACAAATAAATGCCAATTAAAAGCAATACCTTCCATCAATTGTCCAGTACAGTGCTTTTTATTCATACAAAGGCTTTATTATGTGTGTCTATATGTCATTAGACTTCACATAGTAAACTTGTCTGACAAAATGTAATATTGGTATGTTCTAGGGCTTAAATGTTAAAGAATCATTTTATTTATTTGAATGTTCTTTTGAAATATAAGCTTAAATAAACATATATGTTATGTAAAAGCTGCTTTTTATTGAAAGTACAGTAAAACTGTAAACTGTAAGGTAGAACCTCAGTAAGTTCATCTTTATACAAGCACTTGTTGAACACAGTGCGAGGATACAAGCACTTGTTGAACACAGTCTGATGATACAAGCACTTGTTGAACACAGTCTGAGGATACAAGCACTTGTTGAACACAATCTGAGGATACAAGCACTTGTTGAACACAGTCTGAGGATACAAGCACTTGTTGAACACAGTCTGAGGATACAAGCACATGTTGAACACAGTGCGAGGATACAAGCACTTGTTGAACACAGTCTGAGGTAACCATATGTGCAAGTCACTTATTCTAGTTTCACATTCAGGTGCAAACAAAAATCATGTCTCTTTCAAGAATGGCTTCATTGTTTTCTTGTGTGTTTTTGTAAAACAATCTTTGAATGAAAAGTTTTCTGTGGTTTAAGTTTTAGTTTTAACTGCTAAAGTCACTTTAGTCACTTTTGTTTGGTGATATTTGATCTGAGATGCTGTGCTTGTTTGTGACGTGGATGAGTTCAGATTGGGTGGGTAGATGTAATAAGAGAAGGTGATGGAATTCATTTAGTCGCTGTAATGTCACTCTGTCATGCAGATGGCCTGAGAGTTGGGGTACGATGTGGAGTTAATGATGGACTTGGATACACACAAACATGGCCAAACTTCAGCTTAGCCTTGTGATGTTGCATAATGAAGCAGACAAGTTATTCACACATGTATGGCTTGTATGTAGAGTCTGGGAAAAATAGAAAGGGGCTTAGGTGCTATTTGGAGATTAAATGAAACTTGTTGATGCCAGCTCATGCTAACTGTGGTTTTAAGTTTTCCTTTCTTTTGAGTAAACATTGCATGTTTTTATAATATAATACATGCAGTCATCTTGTTCGGAGGAAATGGGGTCAGTATGGGGTTGTGGGGTTTAAGAGTGTTTTTGATATAATCTTTTTAAGTTATCTTTAAATTAGGTAGCCAATCATCATACAACAATAATCATCATACAACAATAATCATCATACAATAATCATCATACAACAATAATCATCATACAACAATAATCATCATACAACAACAAAGAACTTGGTTGGAGTGAGAAGTAGGATAATGAGATGATTATGATGATGATGATGATGATGATGATGATGATGAAGATGATGATTTTACTAAGAAGAAAGTCATGACAATTTTAATGATGACAATTATGATGTTACTTAAATGAAAATGATGATGATGTCTCACTAAAACAAAAAAGGTATGATTATAATAACAACTGTTTTAATAAAACTGTGATTGTATCTCATTGCAGGTATTTCTTCCCCACATATGAGAATGACAACCTGCTGTGTCAACTGGACAATGATGACCTTGACCCGCGGGCCAATGACCATGTGATAGCTGAGGACACACCTCTAATGAATACCATTTTGGCTGAAGAGATGGTGAGACAGGACATTCTTAAACCATCCTGACATAGGAAATAGCAATATGATTCAGCTACATGTTTATGATTCAGCTTAAAATATCAGCTATGTATGACTGGATTATATACAACTTAGAGCTGATGTAGCCATTCTTGCATACAGTTCGTCTATGCAATTCCAATTTTCAACAGACCGTGGATATAAAACTAAACTAATGAGCAGTTTTACAAGGCTTTCCTCCAGTGGGAAGGGTCACAATTGTTATAACTAATGAGCAGTTTTATAAGGCTTTCCTCCAGTGGGAAGGGTCACAATTTTTATAACTTATGAGCAGTTTTATAAGGCTTTTCTCCAGTGGGAAGGGTCACAATTGTTATAACTTATGAGCAGTTTTATAAGGCTTTCCTCCAGTGGGAAGGGTCACAATTGTTATAACTTATGAGCAGTTTTATAAGGCTTTCCTCCAGTGGGAAGGGTCACAATTGTTATAACTTATGAGCAGTTTTATAAGGCTTTTCTCCAGTGGGAAGGGTCACAATTGTTATAACTAATGAGCAGTTTTATAAGGCTTTCCTCCAGTGGGAAGGGTCACAATTGTTATAACTAATGAGCAGTTTTATAAGGCTTTCCTCCAGTGGGAAGGGTCACAATTGTTATAACTTATGAGCAGTTTTATAAGGCTTTCCTCCAGTGGGAAGGGTCACAATTGTTATAACTTATAAGCAGTTTTATAAGGCTTTCCTCCAGTGGAAAGGGTCACAATTGTTATAACTTATGAGCAGTTTTATAAGGCTTTCCTCCAGTGGGAAGGGTCACAATTGTTATAACTTATGAGCAGTTTTATAAGGCTTTCCTCCAGTGGGAAGGGTCACAATTGTTATAACTTATGAGCAGTTTTATAAGGCTTTCCTCCAGTGGGAAGGGTCACAATTGTTATAACTTATGAGCAGTTTTATAAGGCTTTCCTCCAGTGGGAAGGGTCACAATTGTTATAACTTATGAGCAGTTTTATAAGGCTTTCCTCCAGTGGGAAGGGTCACAATTGTTATAACTTATGAGCAGTTTTATAAGGCTTTCCTCCAGTGGAAAGGGTCACAATTGTTATAACTTATGAGCAGTTTTATAAGGCTTTCCTCCAGTGGGAAGGGTCACAATTGTTATAACTTATGAGCAGTTTTATAAGGCTTTCCTCCAGTGGGAAGGGTCACAATTGTTATAACTTATGAGCAGTTTTATAAGGCTTTCCTCCAGTGGGAAGGGTCACAATTGTTATAACTTATGAGCAGTTTTATAAGGCTTTCCTCCAGTGGGAAGGGTCACAATTGTTATAACTTATGAGCAGTTTTATAAGGCTTTCCTCCAGTGGGAAGGGTCACAATTGTTATAACTTATGAGCAGTTTTATAAGGCTTTCCTCCAGTGGAAAGGGTCACAATTGTTATAACTTATGAGCAGTTTTATAAGGCTTTCCTCCAGTGGGAAGGGTCACAATTGTTATAACTTATGAGCAGTTTTATAAGGCTTTCCTCCAGTGGGAAGGGTCACAATTGTTATAACTTATGAGCAGTTTTATAAGGCTTTCCTCCAGTGGAAAGGGTCACAATTGTTATAACTTATGAGCAGTTTTATAAGGCTTTCCTCCAGTGGGAAGGGTCACAATTGTTATAACTTATGAGCAGTTTTATAAGGCTTTCCTCCAGTGGGAAGGGTCACAATTGTTATAACTTATGAGCAGTTTTATAAGGCTTTCCTCCAGTGGAAAGGGTCACAATTGTTATAACTTATGAGCAGTTTTATAAGGCTTTCCTCCAGTGGGAAGGGTCACAATTGTTATAACTTATGAGCAGTTTTATAAGGCTTTCCTCCAGTGGAAAGGGTCACAATTGTTATAACTTATGAGCAGTTTTATAAGGCTTTCCTCCAGTGGAAAGGGTCACAATTGTTATAACTAATGAGCAGTTTTATAAGGCTTTCCTCCAGTGGGAAGGGTCACAATTGTTATAACTTATGAGCAGTTTTATAAGGCTTTCCTCCAGTGGAAAGGGTCACAATTGTTATAACTTATGAGCAGTTTTATAAGGCTTTCCTCTAGTGGGAAGGGTCACAATTGTTATAACTTATAAGCAGTTTTATAAGGCTTTCCTCCAGTGGGAAGGGTCACAATTGTTATAACTAATGAGCAGTTTTATAAGGCTTTCCTCCAGTGGAAAGGGTCACAATTGTTATAACTTATGAGCAGTTTTATAAGGCTTTCCTCCAATGGAAAGGGTCACAATTGTTATAACTAATGAGCAGTTTTATAAGGCTTTCCTCCAGTGGAAAGGGTCACAATTGTTATAACTTATGAGCAGTTTTATAAGGCTTTCCTCCAGTGGGAAGGGTCACAATTGTTATAACTTATAAGCAGTTTTATAAGGCTTTCCTCCAGTGGAAAGGGTCACAATTGTTATAACTAATGAGCAGTTTTATAAGGCTTTCCTCCAGTGGGAAGGGTCACAATTGTTATAACTAATGAGCAGTTTTATAAGGTTTTCCTCCAGTGGGAAGGGTCACAATTGTTATAACTTATGAGCAGTTTTATAAGGCTTTCCTCCAGTGGGAAGGGTCACAATTGTTATAACTTATGAGCAGTTTTATAAGGCTTTCCTCCAGTGGAAAGGGTCACAATTGTTATAACTTATGAGCAGTTTTATAAGGCTTTCCTCCAGTGGAAAGGGTCACAATTGTTATAACTAATGAGCAGTTTTATAAGGCTTTCCTCCAGTGGGAAGGGTCACAATTGTTATAACTTATGAGCAGTTTTATAAGGCTTTCCTCCAGTGGGAAGGGTCACAATTGTTATAACTTATGAGCAGTTTTATAAGGCTTTCCTCCAGTGGGAAGGGTCACAATTGTTATAACTTATAAGCAGTTTTATAAGGCTTTCCTCCAGTGGGAAGGGTCACAATTGTTATAACTAATGAGCAGTTTTATAAGGCTTTCCTCCAGTGGGAAGGGTCACAATTGTTATTCTCATGAGACTAAGGAAATGTTGAGCTAGTATTGTAAAGGACATTTTTTTACCATTCTAAAATATTTCACAAGGCATGTAAACAACTAAGCTAATGTGTTTGAAACAATCCAACTTTTAAAAACAGAGCAGTCCCAGAGGTTTAAATTTTATTAGCATAAAGCAGCCTTTTAACAATTCAATTTCTTTAAATGATATTATAATTGTTTCATTGTTTATTGGACTTAAGTCAAAATACAGAAAAATAGCCAATCATTGAAATCAAGTCAAAAACACTGTTAACCTTAGTTATTTTCAATGAACTAAAGGCAAAACACACACACACACCTACACACGCGCACACACACACAAACATGCTTGGATCATTGATTTACAAAAAGCTCCTATTGATTTTTAAATTTAATTTAAGTAACAATGCACTTTAGCTGATTTTTAAATTATTCAGCATAGAATGAACTTTTGTGTTCAGCTGCAATGGTGTATCTGTGATACCTTTGTATATTTGAAAATAAAATTCTCACATACTCAAGGTGTGGTTCTTTTCTTTTTGTCTCATTGATGAGTTTTGCTTCTGAGGTACAAAAATTGTAATCTGATCAATATTTCTTGGTGTGTTTAGTGTTTAAGTAAATGTCATTTAGCACTGTGTACACACAGGACTTGAATCACAAGCAATGCACCAAATTAAAACGTTTAAGCCCAATTCAGAAATGCACCTTAATTGAACATGTATTTGAAATCATTGATATTGAAATTTTGTATGTGTACAATATTATAGGTTTAGTCTTAAATTGAGTAATTTATACTATGTTCATTTTCTAGCCGAAAAGTAATTTGATGTATTAACCTTAAATGATTTACAGATGTATTGCAAACCAACTACCCTGTACAACTAACTTGACCTACAGTTACTCATGATGATGAAGCAATTCTTTTAGTTGGTTTTAAAGATAAACAGAAATTCAAAAACCCATTGCCCTTTTTCACACAAAAATAGCTACTTCGGCACAAGTGTTCTAGTGTGGCAGTGACATTAGAAGGAAGCCCGTGGGTAAGTGTGTGTATTCTCATTAAGATGGCCATTGTGACAAGAGCGTAATTCTATTTGAGGTGTGTTGAGTGGCCACTCATGTTGAATGTCGGGTCCCGGCGGTCAAACATTCAGAGGCGATAAGTTGTCGATAACCACTTGCGTCCACAGTTGATCTTTTGGTTTTAAAAATCAGAAGGTTGGCGTGCACTGTATAAGGACATCACATATCAAACATTCCATTTAACCACCATGTTTACGTTGGAATTTCGATCAACTAAGGGCCGTTCTCCGAGTGACATTTGCCGTTCTGTAAAGTTTACTTTTACAGAATCTCGGCATAATAAACTCATAAGTCACTATACCTGCCTTAACCGTGTTTCTGTTTATGAACTGCCGCTAAGAGGGGGTCTTTTAGGTTCTAGCAGGGATGAGAGTAAGATGAAATATAGATTGATATTGCGGCCAACTGGACTATTTGTAAGTTGATGTCATCGCTGATTGTTCTATACAAGGTATTACTGGTAATAACCATGTCTTTGAAGTATCGACTAAAATGGATTAGACATTTCGGAGATTGGCTTCACACGAACTTCCGTAAGATATGAAAGTGACAGATAATTGATTCAGATGACGGGTTTGCAAATAAAGCAGAGCCCAATAAATTCCTTGTGTTGAAACCGCCGATACTTACTAAATTAAACTCCGTATAGGGTTTGATCCACTCAGTTTTCTTGCCAGCTCTCAGCAAATATTTAACTAAATCGTCGGATACAACATTAAAGTGTTCTTGTTGTTTTTTTCGAAGCTGCATTCAGCGTTCAATATAATACGAATTTTTCATCAAGTCTTCCAATCAAACAGTGACTGTGCACTTCTCAAGTCAGGTTTAACGATCAAAAGTGTGAATACGTTTTATTCAATTTTATCGTAAACCTATTGAGACGTTCAAATGCTTGAAAAAATACAACAGAGAAAATGAGTGCGCTTTCTGAGATGGTGGTTGAGACAGAATATCGTCTGCAGCATTCATTTCGCGACTAAATAAATAATTCGGCGAGTGTTTCGTTGACACAAAACGTATCAACTCTTGTCCCATTTACGGTTTAAATCAAGTCGACTTTGAAGTGGTATTACCCCAAATTTTCAATTATAAATCTATTTTCTAGAGAGAGAGGTGTAAACTCAATCACGTGACCTAACAAAAGGTGTCGCCGGCTGTTTAATGTATGTCGATATATAAAACGTTTAGCTGATGGGACTGTCTTCCCGCCTCAGTGAACAGAGATTTCTGATAAAGTGATAATACGTGTGGTAATTTCAGCCCATCGTGAAATACCACGAACTTTATTTATGGTGTCAATCTTGGTAATTATCATATTGTCGTCCTGTGATAGGTAAACTCATGTGCAATGCACATATCTTTAATAACACCTAAATGTTACCAACGCGTATACTTACGCCATATATTCAGGGACTGTTTTGTTAATAAAACAATAAAATTAAATTAAACATTAAATAATCACCGATCCACTAGCCGACTTACTCTTCTGAATATCACCTCTTCTACATTTTTGTAATTTTTTTTCCAGATTTAATATCGTAATATTGTTAATAGTAAGCCTTAAATCGAGGAGCAGCAACATCGGATCGCAACTTGTTTTGTTTGTTTTTCTAGTTACAGGTTACTAGTCTCCGCCATTCTATTTAAGGCTCTCAGCAATTCTTCATCAGGATGTAATAGATATGCGTGGATTCAACGTGCGTTTAAAATGTCAACAACACAAAAAATATTAATAATAAACAGACGAAAATTATTGCCGGTCCCACGACAAACACGTTTTGCTTGCAAGCTATGTGTATCAAACCAGTGTTTTGTTGTTATTTAATTCAGTCCCCGATCAACCAATGTATGATAAAGGTGACGGGACGTTTAAGGTGATATTCAACAGTTTAAAGGACAAAATAATAAGAAAGCAAATTATTATTATTTAAAGGGCAAGGCTAAAGCTGTTTGGAGATGGCCTCTGTCCGTCAGATTTTAAGCACCACTTAACGTTATTTCATTGGAGCGAATCTATCTCTACATACGTATCATAGGTATCTATTTTTAGAACCAGTCACAATAATTCTGGCATCGTTTGGCTGCCTACGCAGACTACCTTACCGTATTCTTCAATTTATGAGCAATTCTATATGAAAGTGTATGTATGCAAATGCTAAGTTAACCATTTCTGGCGTAGAAAAATGCACGGGTTTTTTCGTCTGTTTTGAGTATGTAGTCTTGCTAATTTAAGCCGAATAACTATGCTTAATAAGCTTTAGTGTTCAATTAAATAACACGACTGCTTGAAAATATTTGCATGTAAATCCAGCTTGTATACGGTATAACTTTGTCACAATCAAATATTTATTTTCGGTTCTCTAAATCTTTACATCGGTGTTATTATTGTTTATGTAGCAGTTAGTCATCTTTTGGGAATCATTTAGCGCTGCCATTGTGCACTCTTTACAGGACGGCCGTGATGTATAGCGGAGGTGTATTATACCCTTTGAGAAGGGTCGAGGAGCCGTCGTATTATTCCTGCGGTGATTAATGTCGTAGTTGTGTGTGAGGGGATTACCGATCTTAATCCGGATAATCTACTAATCGCGCATATCTCTAAAATAGCGCTCAAGTAGCGAGTCGTAACTCCATCACCGAGATCCTTTAGTGGCCGAAACTGTGTGATTGTCAAACATTTATTTGTAATAATAGTTGGCAAAAAAATGGGAATAAAGCTTTAAATTATGCGAGATACGTGTAGGACTTAGACATTAAAATTTTAGAATTGCTGACGTGATTAAAAACAAAAACAGTCCTAAAACCCATAACTTGTGTGCGGCTCCCTGTCACAGATAATAGACATGTCTACTGACTGCCATTATGTAAAATAAGTTTGTTGTTGCTGTTTTTAGTAATGTATGCAGTTTGTTTTAATTGAAGTTATATTCGTAGATGTTTGTCTCGTATATGAAGACAACAATGTTAGTACTTGCAGGTTGTCTGTGATCAACGATCTGTCTTCCTACTTCCTTATTGCAATCAGTTTTTCTTGACATTAAGTTATTTTTCAAATGTCTATGGTTTTGTACAGGGCGCAGTTGTGCTTATAAAACTATCAGAAGACATTTGCTGTTTAATATGACGGACGTCTAGAGAAGAAAAGACTTTAGCAAAATGTTTCTAACAGATTCACAAAATGGTCGCTATTTGTCTATTTTATGACACCGGCAAATATATAAGATCGACGTGGTTTAGGCTGTTGGTCAGTGATGTCCGAATTCCGGCCAGGTGTGTTATTTGAATATCGCAGGTTCGTAATAAACAAGAAACCGCAGAATCACCTGGCCGATGGTATGTATCAGCCAAATCGAAATTACTTATTCAAGTATTGCCCGCAAGACCAAAATAAAATGAACTCACATCTGTAATTATGTCAAGCTACAGTAGATAAGCCATTATTAGAATGGTCGGTGGAATGGAGTCTTTGAAAAGTTCACAATGCCCTAGCATATTTGAAATAGCTGAATATTGCCCTGCATTGATTCATAGTTCTTTTACAGAAGGAGGAAAACCTGGGTGGGCCATGAGAATGAATCTACATGCAGTACAATAAGTACTTTTGTGCGGCATAACTCCACCATTCATTACATTCATAGTTTAGGACAGCGTGCATTGAATCTAGTATCAAATGGTATCAAATTAGTCAAACAGTTTCCACTGTCACTGCGCGGCCATTTTGACATCGTGTCGCCGTTGCCTAGCACTCTCTGACAGTTGACCCGTCTATGATATGGACATTCGGGTCTCTGTCTTGATCAAACGGACCACAAAAATGTCACTGGGATATCTCGATGGAAGGGCACGATATATCCATACCGGTGTAGGATTACCATAGAGAATATAGAGGACTTGCACCAAGCGGCTCAGAAGTTCAGAACTGGCGATGACCCCCAAAGATTTTTTAACCACAGCCACTAGATTGTTTTGATTTTGGTTTTTGTCTTCAAGTTAGGGCACTCTAAAGCCACATGCCAAAGGTTTTTTTAAATATCATTATGGCTCCATTTAATAGAAACAGACATTTTGTCCAACAGCTTATACATGAGTTTTGCGTGGTCAATTCTGCAATTTAAACAGGTGTTAACCAAAATAAGTTCAATTTTTAAAGGATTTATCGATTTAAAAAAAAAACTGAACTGAAAGAAACCGGCATCTGTGGATTGGGAGTCATAACCATCGTATCGTCGTATCGTATGTAAAAGGCCATCATTACATTTTTGGAGAAAACTAATTTTGGTTTTGGTTTCTTTTCCGTGATATTAAAGTTACAATAACTGAGATTGATTAATGTATATAATTTATCCACTCCACCTTTTGGAAGAAAGCATTTCATAATCCCTTCATATTAATTAAAATTAATTAGATGACAAACAATTTTATGAATTACGACGGGAAGTTGATTTATCGAATTTTCGGCGTCATTCGTATGTTTTCGTGAAACTTGATCGGCTTATTCCGTGTGGAGTAAACCGCGGCATCCGCTCGTATTTCACATGTCAGTCGGTACGGATTGTCAACAAAACGCAGACATGCTGCAAGTTAAACTGTGACAGCACGGTATTTGACACACTCCAATGACTCAACAATTTTATTCTAAACTCAAGTAACAATGATTCTATTATATTCATATGTGATTGTTTAACCCACGCTACGTTTTAAAGATTAAGACGAGCTGTATACTATTTTCTTAGATAAATATTCTTTGAATTAAGGATATAATTAAGTTGTTTGATTTGTTTGTTTTAAGAGTAAGGCTAGTTTTTGTTCACAATCGTTGTCTTCATCATGTCTTCTTGATTATTTCATGTTTTTAAATCTTTTCTCTCTTTCCAGGTTAATTAATTTACCACTGGCAAAAAATGTGAGGAAATAGATGAAAGTCAAAACAAATTTGCAGAATAGCATTACTTTTACCGTCAAATAAAATATATTATGTTTCAGTTAATACACCTTTTACGACAGCGTATAGTATTGTCATACAATGGGTATTGGAAAATATAACTCCTGGTCATTAGTTACATTTATGCGCAATACTATTTATACGTCTTTATAGACAGATATCGAGATGGCACATTATCCAAGTTTGCAATCACTTTGATATATATTATTAAATGTATAATATTATTTCACCATTGTACCACTGATAATTATTAAATATAGTGTATTATTTCGTCATTTTACTACTAATATTGTTTTATTTAAAGATACCCATTAGTTCGGTCGCACTAAATTAGTTGAAAACTCAAATTTAATGTTTTATGCCATTATATAATAATAAAAGCATCAACTTTAACATTCATGTTACCAACAAGCCAAAAAAATGTCTCCAACCGAGTAATAATCTTTTACACAAATCGACAATATAAACAACAATCGACAATATAAACAACAAACGAAGTTCAACGGGAAATACCGATAGTTTACGGCATATGTCGAAGCTTGGCCGAGAACCAACTACTTTACATACGAAGCCACGCCCGCCATGTTGAATTTTTTTTTGACAAGATGCCGTTTTCGACGGTGAGTATTGTTATTCTATATATGCACATTTTCTAGTGAACATGTATGATTGCTGTATGTTATTGATTCATTCGCTATTGAGCTCCCTAATTTAGGGAGCACATTTGATGGTTTGCACTGAATTAGCCCGTTTCCTTGACACTAGTTGACAGTACAGTTGTTGTTTTTACCGTTCAACTTTCACTTTTCGCTCGCTTACGGCTCCAGAGTATCGGAGAGATTATAGTTTATTTTAACGCAACCGATTTACTTTTTCTTTCAACATGTGTATATTTTACTTTTTTAAATTCATTATACTCTCATAGTTGACAATTTAAACAACATTTTAGTATAAACGGACATTTGTCTTTCGTACCCATGTATTTTCGTAATCAAATTTAAACTGCCGTTTTTTGGTCGTTTTATAACCTACATTCTAGCAGGCCATTCTTTAAACAAAGCAAATTTGATAACGACAACATTTATATTTCTTTTAACATGGTATTTACTTCATATTAGGATGCATTATATTTATAGAGTAGCAGTCACCTTGTTACCATAGACGGTTTTAGACCACCCCACTGCTGGACCAAGCCATGGGAACAGCCCTAGAGAGAAAGGGAGGGACAGATTACCTCTTGTAATGCATGACAACCAGCCAAGCACCAGCTAACTAGTTGTGTAATTTGTGTTTTGAGTAAGTTTTAGAACTACATGTAGAATATGTACTACTAGAAATTTATGGTCCACAACAACTTTATTATTATTATAATTTATTTTACAGACTTGCGCCTGCCTTATGTAGTCAGTATTGACTTTTGGCAGTACAAAGTTGAAGTTGAAGTATTAGATCAGTTCATAAGCTCACCATGAGGCTAGCCACTTACTTTATTTTCATTATCCACATTTTTTTAATTTGAAAAATCACTACACCACACTGAAATGCTGCTTTATAATGACAAGTAGTCTATTAATTAGTGGTAATATAATCTGTGCCCATATGCTGACTTAAAATGAAACTAGTGCTAGTGCAACCAGTTTTAAAATTGATAGCTGATCAGTTTACTCATATTTGGAATGTGAGCAAGTGAATGTGTTGTCAGCTATTACTCCAGTGTCCTTGGTGGCTCACTGCGTGTTTTTAGTCCTGGTTGTAATGAAAACATTCATGTGGAAGGGTCTGTCAGCTGACCCAATCTGGGGTCCTCCTTCACAGTCATAACTGAACATCACTATAGTAACTTAGTAACCATAATATTGTTGCCATGTTATATCTATTGAAAAAAAATAAACAAAAGGTGTTAAAACACAATAATGGATTACAATATCACCACCACTGAAAACATATTATTGATATGTGACTATGCTACCTTTCATGATGTCTTCAGGTTGGGAGAATCAATATGTTGAAACAGTTTTCAAACTATTTTTTTTAGAGGCTTAATGATCTTATAAATATTATTTGATCCATGTTTGAGCATGCAGCTATGTCAACTTAATGTGTCATTCATAAATTGTACAATTATGTGCCAGACTGTTATGATGTATTTGAAATACATGTATGATGCATGGCTCACAACAAAGTCTAAATGTGAATATTACTGTCACTTAACTGTGTTCAAGCCACTACAGAAATGTTTTTCATGATAAAGAGTATAAATTTTAGTAAGGAAACCAAAGGATTAAGATAATTTACACCAGAAAATCAATTATTACCCATGTGAATATTTTTATACTTTTAAAATTATGACAAATTCGAAAGGATTGACTTGCCAGCTTAGGGGAAAGATTTTTTTAAAGGGGAATATATCTGATCAAATCCAATTGCAAATGAATTGTTGCAGCCCTACATAGAAGAGCTTGCAACTGATATCAAGATCACAAAATTTCTTTTCAATTTTGACCTTTTAATTTGTTAAAGTTTTGTGTTATTTGCAGTTTTAAATTTGTAAAGATGTTTTTTGTGGTTTTTCCCGCAAATAACCCATACTGCAAAATTTTCAATAAAAAACAAAACAAGTCACATATAATCACATATTTAGCAAATTTATTTAAATTGCAGTTATGTGGCCAACGGTCATCAGAAGGGGAGATCATTGAAACACAGACCACCAATCAGCCAATAAATATGGTAAGGATTACATACCAGATACATGTATTGTTTTCAGATTTAATTTCTTTTAAAGCAACTTGGTCACAATTGGTGAAATTAGCATTTTCAGCTCACCTAAGCATACACTCAAAATAAGCTTTTGTGATTGCACACCACCACCATCAAACATTCATAAAAATTCTTTAAATGACATTTCTTCTGAAACTGCTAGCCCACCAAACTTCCTCAGTCAGGCGCTTCAGCAGACAGAAGGAATGGAAAGTTGTTAAAAGAATATTGATCTGTCAAAAGACATGGCAGCCAGTGTATGTCATTTTCCTTATATGACTAAGCAAATGTTGCTTCTGTGCAGTTACATATAGTATGATTATTCTAGACCGGATCTGGTAGCGTAATCATTAGAGCATAGGCACCAGGTACTAAGATGTTAAGATGTGCTCGTGGGTACTCCTTGGAATGTTCATCCTATAAAGCAACATGGTCCCTTGGCCAGTCAATCCAGATATATTGGTCAGAGGTGCCTGTCTTTCAAGCATGGACAAAACAATGGTTTATGTTGGGCAACATCATGACAGTAACCTAAAAAATAATGGTAATTACTTACGAAATTTGCTACTTTGCCCTACTTTTTTGTAAAATCATGCCCTACTTCTGTCTTACTTTTTGTGAAGAGGCAGTAGAAAGGCTGCATTACGTGAGGAGTGTACACACATGATATTGAAGTATCATTACGGGACACTAGTGTAAAAAAAACTATATTGTCATAAAACTTATTTTCTTTAAATATAGCAGATATGTATGTTGTTATTTTTCCATTGAGAGTGTTTGATTTGATTTGATTGGTTTATTGTTTTAGTGATTTTGAGACAACGGTCAGAAGAAGGGATGTTGTTGACAGAAGAAGGCATGTTGCTTATGGAATGATCATTCAGGAATGACAGTAACTTTTCCCTGGCAGGGATTTCTCAGGAGTGCAATATTATGAACAAAAACCCTGTCAACACAGAAGACTGACTTCTTGGAATGAAAACACTGTTATTTGTAAAAAAAAAATAAGGGACCTGTGTGTCCCTTCTACCATAGGCAAGGAAACTGATCTAATGTGCCTGTTAAATCACATCTGTATATAACATTATACCATCTAAAGAATATTGTTAGCCTGTGTTTGGGTATCTGTGGATTTAAGTCACTATATTAATTTTGAATTATTTTACATGTCATTTAAAGTATTCAGTTACTTTTACCTTTTAGAAAACAAAACAAAATGTCATTGTTAATTTACTTTGTTAGACAATTACTATTAGTATGCTAACTTGTATTATTTACCTTTATACAAAAATAGTTATTAGACCAGCTTAATGACTGTGTAGTACTAAGAATGTTACATTTTTCATAAATATGTCAGCAAGGGATTAAAAATTGTAACTTATCTGTTCATACTTACTTATTATTTATTTTTGTATTATTAATTTTATTATTTATTTAATGAAGCCTATTAGAGGGACACAAATATGCATTAAATCACTTTAGTTACGATTTGATAAACATAAAAAAAAATTGAGAAAGTACAGACCTGTACTGCAAGTAATAAAAGATTGTTTACTATGTATGTACAAAGAATCTAGTGCAATGTTTTTGTTTAAATTTATTTCATAATAATATTGGGTTACTATATAAACGCTTATTTCATGTTTATGTGTAAACATGTATTTTCTCAAAATGTTTTGATTTTCTCGTGTTAGGGTTTACAAATGCTTATAGTACCTATATTGGAAATTACAAAGTCAAGTGATCCACATTACTTTTTAATTTCCTATAAAATTACTATAAACATCCAGGCAAGACATCATCCTGAAACTGGACCTGGTAGCGCAATCGGTAGAGCGACACAGGAGGTATGGGAGGCCCCGGGTGTGATCCCGGGCCGTGACATACCAAAGTCGTTAAAAATGGTAGTGGTATAGCTCCCTTGCTAACGCTCAAGCAAATATAAGGGTAGTTCCATGACTGGTTGGCCCAGTGTCAGGATAATGTGACTGGGTGTGGTATCATGCCAGGTGTTCACGGCATGCTATACACAGTGAAGGCAGCACTATATCTGCTTCAAGTGGACACCGTCTCCAGATAACTGAAACACTGTTGGTGGGACAATAAACCCAATAAACAAACAAACATCATCCTGACTTATGTTACAACGCATTTGTAATTTAAACTTTCGTGCGTCTTGAAATAACATGGAATAACTCTGTACAGCACCAAAAAAAGAACATTATTCAGTTATCAATAATACTATTAAAAGCTGGATAGCAATGTACTGTCAGTATAAAAAGATTACAGGTAATTAAGACAAAATGCCAGACTCACTTGCTTTAAACCAATATGTTTACATGCTTATAGGTAAAAAGGGAGCAATAAAGACAATTTTACAGCTGTAAACATTCTTCTTTTCTATTTTCTAAACCACTATGGCAAATCAAATTCTTACATGCACATACAATATACATGTAGTCATGATGAGGGTCAGGGCTTTAAATAAGGTTGTTAAAGGGGATTAAAATGAGTGTAAGTAGACAAAAGACATTTTGTCTTCATGTTAACGTTCTGTGTCTTGTACTTGTTCATATTTAGATTTCATGAATTTTTTTATGTAATTTGCTTAATATTTATTTGATTTTCAAATTTATGTAAGATAATAAATAGTATCTATATGAGTATTTGAGATAGACATGTCAGACAGAAGATTGAAAACTTAAGTGAGAATTTTAATATGTTTGTTTTTTAATAACATTGCAAGTAAGTGAATATCAGGGGAATTGATTGTAGGCTTAACTAAATTGCAGTTTTAATCTTATTTTCATGTTTTAGGTTGTGCTTATTGAAAAATAAATAACACAAAGTATTATTGTTATTGTTTTATTTTTTACAAAAGATGATTTTGATAGTAAAATAATGTGTGTGAAATCAATGTCCATTTGATTTGACAAGTTATTAGCACACATTCAGGTTATCATTGAACTCCTCTTGTAGGACATGAACCAGTTTATTTTTTGTGGCGACCTTTTCATCCACATCAAACTTCCTTCTCATTATTTTGCCTTCAGCAGTCACCAGTAGAGAATATAGAAACAGTTTGCTGTTTTCTCTACGTTGATATACAACCCACAATCATCGCACCAGTAACTTCTGTCTCTTTTGAGTCTGCAAAGTAAAGAAAAGAAACAACATATTTTACATTTTGGTTCATTAAGTTAATGAGAAAAATAATAACAACTAGGCCTATTGTTCTTATAAATCTACATTTAAATAAAATATGTGCAATTGTTGGGAGACAACACAACTTCCATGTAAAGACAATAAATAATATTTTTTAATTAATTATGTTATGAAGTTGTCACTCAATAGAATGCAAACCCATGCCATGCGGGATAAAGTCATGTACTTGACCTGGGGTGCCCCTTAATCACAACAAAATTTAAAGAAACAATGTAAAAGATTTTTTTTTTAAATTTAATCACCATGTACAGTAATGTGCCAAAATATAAGGGAATGAAATGAAAAGCAAGCTGGCTATATTGGTAGCTGTAAAAAAAAAAAACTTTACTAACAAAACGTGTGCCAGATTTAGACTATAATTTTAGTCAAACTTTTTTTTATTTAAGTACAAAATATGTCAATATAGTCTTCAGACCATTCTTTGAGGCTATAAGACAGATGTACTGTTTTTGTTCTCTAGTTGACAAGATGGAATCATTATTAACATTAACTTAAAATTCATTTGGGTTGCAGTACACTGGTGGCTCTACCATGACATTTGTCTTGGGTCTTACTGCACCACTGTAGCTGGACATCATTATCATGAGCACATCCGTGTCTTTGTGATGCATTTCAAAGTCAGCAAAAAAATATGAGCTGTGCAGTTAGTTGCTTTTAGTGGCATTTTTTAATGAAGGACTAGACTTGGGAGCCCAGTGGCAGCAAGCACTTGATCTCATTTCTATGTTTCTAAATTTAATCGTCATACAGTCTGAGTGATAGAAACAAAATTCATCCTTACCTTTCCTGATTGGTCATTGAGCATTGCATTCTCCGGCACTAATTTATCTCGCATATTGGATCAGGTCATCTTTAGCATCAGGCTTTCATTTCCTGTGAACACATATGAAAATTATATTAAAGCTTTGCACTTATTATGAGAATGACAATATTTTTATTTATTGAATTTGTTTATTTAATATTGTGTTTACACACTCATTTATAATATAAAGGAGCAGGAAAAAGTGAACCTCCTCAAGATTTGAACTATAGACCTCCCCAACTCTAGCGGATCACAATACCAACTGAGCTAAAGAGGTTCAGTGAATAAACTACCAGTGAACAAGTTATGCAGGGGGGTGGGGATGTCCCACCAACCGGGTAAAAGAGTAAAATTGTTAAAGCACATACATGTAAGCTTAAAAGATATTAAGCTTTTAAAGTAAATTTTGTCTGCAGACTGCTTAGGTCGAAGATAGGGTCCCTTACTGTGTATACACATCTAGTATTTACTGCGCTTAAGTTGAATTGACCTTGATTAAAACCCCACCCACCAAAATTTTCTGGATCCGCCCCTGCATTGAAACCACTACACTTCTCTTCTTGCTAAAAGATGTTCACCCTGAATCACATCCCAGGTTCTACAACATACCACTGTTTAATATCACGCATTACTTGAGCTTGCATGCATGTGTTTTCACAACTCTTTTACCTAGTTAGTGAAGGGGGATGCACCCCCCCCCCCCCACCTCCCCGACCGATCTGTTTCTTTTGGTTTGATAACCGTGGGACCTGCTTATTGTAAACATCTTTTACCAAGTGGCAGTAATAAGGTAACTTGAAGTTCGAACAACATACTGAATAATTAGCATTTCAAATTTGCTTACTGTACAGGATCCTTTATATTTTATGAAAGATTTACGTCACAGATGTGAGCAATCATCAGCATGCAATGAATACACGTTTTATAATGGTCCAACAACAAACAAACGCGTACCATTAGGAAAAAATCGTGTGCATACAGAAAGATTTTAACAAGTTTTTAGAAACTGAGAAAGCGAAAGTAGAAACTAGAATATTGACCTACTTGTTGTATGCTGATAGCGTCTAGCGGAGCCAGCTGCATAAAATCCTTTTCCTAGTTTCGTCCTACGACTGATTCAAGTTCTGTTGAATTTTCCTGTCTTATTTTTTATCCTAGCACATTTTTCTATCGACACTATCTCTTCAATTCAGTCAAACAAGCTTTTCGATTCAGCATGGCCATGTTTATACATTCGCCATCGCGCTAGCGATGAACTGCGCATGCGTTATGAATGATCGTGTGGCGAGAATATCGGGATTTTTCACGGGCTAGTCAATCGTACGCGATTATGATTCGTACAATGTCGGAAGACTTCCACCACAAACAAATATTGGGATATATATCGATGGCAATCGGGGTCTAATTTACGTTCTACTATGCTCAAATTTTGAACATCTTCAAATGGAAGGCTATATTTTCGCATGTAATAGGTTTGATCTGCTTTTATTTAGGCGATTTTGAACTAATGGGTGGCTTTAAGACGCGTATAATATCTTGTTCCCTTGCAGAGAGCGCCGTTGTGTTGTTTCTTTGTTTCTGTTGAAATGCTGATTTTTGGAGAGGAATAGATAACAAGAAACATATTCTTTAGTAACATTTAATGAAACAAAATAATTTATGGTATCATGACAAAAATAAATGCAGCAGGTAAATAAATAACAAAACATTAAGTGAACACGAAATGCATAACATAAGGTGTGGGACAGAGAAAAATGATTGTACAATTATAGTCACACGACCAAGTTTCCAACGGAAAATTGCAGGTATATAAGTTAAACAACGTTACCCGTAAACTGATTGTGGGATTTTAACACAAATCAGAAAAAATATCAATAACAGGGTTGACATAAATATAGATAGGGCACGCATAGGCGTGACGTTTGATCTTTTAAACAAATGAAACACACGTAAATATCAAAGACACTTGGTAAGTAAATACAGTCGGTAAAAGTTTGGGTCGGCAAGGGACATTTCTATCATGATACGGGTCGGGAAAATAAATTACATATCCAGGGTGGTGTGAGCTTATTGTGCGAGAATTGATACTTTCCACCCTATATCATTGTTGACAATCAAATTGAGGTAACATATCACTCGAGCTCCAAATTGCCCTAGCCGCGGAAATGATTTGATCTACACTCACTTTTGTGCTTAGATAGGAAAACGGTATCAGGGTGTGTACCAATTTTGCCCCGGTCGATTGATATCAACCATTTAACACAGTTCACAGTGCATGTACATGTATGCTACACATATGCTTAAGTATTCAATTAAATTTTTATAAAACAATGAAGACTGAAAACATTATTCTATGTCAAAACATGGAATCATAGAGTAGCAACATTGAAAATACGTATCTGCAGGTTGGTACAAATCGTCACTATCCATGTACATGTACGTGCAATTTTTGGTTTTGGAATGTTGATGGTTTTGGAATGTTGATAAAAACTGACCGGCATCATACTTTATATTAATCTGTGCTTAATGTTATAAGACATTGAGCTTGACATAACAGTTTCCACAATTCTGATTGGTCAATAAGTTATCCGTTTCTCAAATCTGCACAATATGGTATTTGAGAATGATCTCGGGGTTGAGCTTAAAAATTTTAAAAGATAGGACCCAGGTCATGATATGATTTACAAACACAATAAACACCATGATCGTCAGCCACTTACGCCATCATCGTCAGCCAACAAACTGCCGTCCAGTGTATGTAAGAGATCGATGCAAATTATACATACACCCTCAGTTCTAGTCACTTGTCTGTGTTAGACAAAATAATATTGATGCTAACTGACTTCCCAGCCACGTTTAGAGTGGTCGAGTGATGCAATCAAACAACAGTATGCCCCGTCCGTGCCCAAGTGTTCAATAACCTATTAATATGTTCGTTATGCAATAACTATTAATACACACGACGAGGAAAGACTAAGTACTTGTGTGTTTTGTGTCATCAACTGTCTGGCCATGTCTCCGTGAAACAATTAACGCCAAGCAACTGTCAATTCATGTTAAACGTATTTCACTACAATTAGCACAGGTTTCCGCATACAATATGCATACTATAGTATCACAATGTATAGACAGACAGCATAACCACAGACAATTGTACAATATTTCAAGATGACATGTGTTGCCTGATGTTTGTACTTACTGCAGAAAATTTTAATACTTGTTGTCATTCTGGAGTTTAGGGTAAATATATATATTTGCATACTTAGCATGTCAAAATATTTTTAAATACACGAAGACCTGAAAATGTGTAGAATATGCTAAATGCATTATGCTTAAAAACTTTTTTTCCGTCAGTTAATTTGAAAACTGGTACACAAGCTTCTTGTCTTTTGATGACATTTAACGACAAGCAAAGGAAACAAACATTAGGCTCAAGGCTTATAGTTTGAGTACTGACTGAAATTGTATGCTATAATAAAAAATAAACAAATAAATCAAGTTAATATTAGATTTAAACAAGTATGTTTACTCTTCCTAACTCCTCTAACACAGACACCCTTATCACATGGCAAAAACAGTTGCAGGTATGGCAGTGAAGTAGAACTTAGTCATTTATTCAACGTGTGACAGTAAAACACATTCCAGAAATAACTGGCCCCATTACTCCCCGTCCCCTTACCTTTATTAATTCTATAATAATAACCTGACTAGGCCATTAGTCGAGAGGATACAATACACATTTTACTTTCCGCCGACTGTTGATCTAAGATATCGTTGTGAGGAAATAATTTGATATGTATATTTTTTTCCCCTTGTCGCATTTGGAGTTAACCGGTATCAACTTAGATAAATATCTCATTTACATAATTTAAACATTAACATTTAACTTGTCGACAATATTGATTGATTTTGATAAAAAAGATGTCTTCAATCTGTTGATCTCAAATACTCCTCAGTTTTGTCGCAGATCAGAGGCTATAAAAAAGATGTCTTCAATCTGTTGATCTCAAATACTCCTCAGTTTTGTCGCAGATCAGAGGCTACTGAACACACATTATTTAATACAATTCGAATAACCTGAGTTAAAACGCACTAACCGCCGAAACAGTTGGTCATTTATGACAGACTTCCTTATAATAGATGTTTTGCTATTTAAACGTATCATACGAGCTTTTGAGTAGTTAAACACAGTAACGATTATCTTTATAATCATCATAAATTAAATTGTTTTCTGAACATATTAAACATGCGTCAGGTTACGGTAGTTTGGTATGTCACACGTAAGTTGCTTGTATCACTGGCCGGACTGCCTCAGTGTCGAAACCTTGCGACGAAAATGTTGAGTTAGACCTGTGGAATGTAGCTCCACGATGAACGGGCTCGAAATGTGTATTGTCACGCTCATGGTCCCTTTCAACAAACAACACCGGTTGAGATTCAGTAAATCCAGCACGTAATTGGCGACTTGAATCGAAGAAAAAGTCTGGCCTTTGTTTTGGAGGACGCGACAGACTGTTTGTATGAACACTATTCCAATCACGTGGTGTGACGTCAGGATATGAAGTCAGGGGTGGCGGATCGCGTAATAAAGATATATTGTCGATGCTACAGTAACCATCTGATGTTTCATCACTTCGACAGATAGAGTTTAACACATTTTCTTCCGAGATTGGATAAGGGTAGCACTGCACAAAGTTCGAATCCAGCATCTTGTCTGATGCCACAGACGCATAACCAGAGTCAGCCTTTCCTGTGGGCGCCTTAGAAAAGTTTGAATTTATATCACCCATATGAATATAATTATCATGCTCTTTAACTGGAGGTTGGTTAGAATTAAGATATTTCCGGGCAGGAAGTGCCGGCGGTTCCTTGGGCACGAAGGTTCCTGGAAGGTCAGGAACGGTCGTAAACCGGCGTATCCTTGGCATTTTAGAGGTTGCTCGCAGTTGTTTCCATTCCTCGTACAGTTTCTCATCCCCAGGGATTGTTTCGTAAACATGGTCATCGGGTTTGGGTCTTTTGACGAATTGTTCATTTAATGATACCCTGGAGCTTTCGGGGATTACCGTATTGTCACCACATCCCACGTCCAGCTGATTAAACCCGTTGTCGTCGCGTCCATTCAAGATTCTTGCCAACCCATCCTGCCCTCTGCTGGCCATCGACAAGTGATCTTGGATAGTATTATGGTCATTAGAGGGATCACTTGAAGCTGTCGCGTCAAATGTGTCGCACAATAAGTTCCGCAAATCGTTCTGCACCTTATCGCCGTTGTCCGCACATGCGGTCCCTAATCTCTGACTGCCCTTAGAAGATAAGTCGCCGGCGAGGGGTCTTCGAACGCATCGGACAACTGATCCCGTAAATGATGACACGTTTTTATTGCCACCCCGGTTAAAACATTGTGATTCACTATTATTTTCAGACAACAGCGTCCCTGATTGCAACCGTCCCCGCGGTTTTATAACGTTAATGACGTCAGCAACAAATCCTTCTACAGAACGTCGTCCTTTGCGGCTCCGCCGCCTGTTTTCTTCCTTTGCCTTTTCGCCATTTTGCAGGTCATGAATGATTTCATACATTGATCTGGTTACTTTCGTCAGTTTGTAATTGTGCCGTTGAGCATAGTTAAACGCGTGTGTGTCCCTGTCATCTTTGTTTACGGAACTACAGCTGTTGTCACTTGGAGCAACTTTCGAAGTGTCAGCATTTCTTTCAAGCGTAGAGTCCCTGGAATGCGTAGGAAACGACGGCAATGAAGTAAAGCACATACTGTCCTTTAACGTCCGTTGGTTATCAGAATGATTCTCAAAAGTATCCGACCTTGTCATATATTCAACATGGGATGTGTCACTTTTCTTGTCACCTGTATTCACGTTTTCCTTGTTTTGAACACTTTGTCTTTTCTTATCCGCCATGACCGGGTCAAAAGTTCTGTTTTGCGGATAATCACTTTCATATCCACTCGAAACTGTTAGTGGTGACGGCTCGACGTTCATTCCACTAACGTCACCGATCAAATTACGTAACAAAACGTCAAACTGCGTTCTAAAATCAGAATCCGTTGGACTTAAGTCCATTTTGGAAGTGCTCACTGTTTTACTCCCGTTTGAAATATTTTCCGAATTCTGTCGTCGACTGGCTCTCAGTACCGGGTAAGCGGACAGAGGTCCTTTACCACGGGAGTTATTATCGATATTTTGACTATTTACACCCAATCCATTCTTCGGCTTAATTACAAACTTCTCGTTCTCATTATCCGACCTGTCAACACCTGTACGGTTATCTAACAAACGTCCAGAAATGAACTTCTTCGGTATAATCCTATGGTCAAATACAGACACCCGTAATTTGGAGTTGGGTTCGCAGCCCTGATTTGTGGCGCTGCTCAACAGTTTAGCTCTCAACGCCTGGTTTGCTAGCTGACACCGGGTGCTGTCCTCGTCAAAGTCACTACAGTCAGATTCATCTCTGGTCTCATCCACAGACATGTTCGTGCCAAGATCTGTATCTTCTTCCAAAACAATCGCCGGTACATTCATGTTCGTTGGTCTGTCAACACTCGGAGATTCTAATCCGTCTTTCATTCTTCAGCTATACGATCATAACACAACCTTAATTGCACATTGTTTCACCACCTAGCGGATCGTTCTACGATTGCAACAAGAGGGCTGCACAAACAGCCATCTGTCTTGGGCTCCAGTTGTTTAACAGTCTCTTGATATCTGATGTTAGTCCGTAATGCATAGAGAACACAATGTACCATCGGATACGTATATTTTCAATGTTCGTGTAACTCAATCCAGATCATAAGTACAACGACCTAAAAACTTCCCGTTGCGGTTGATTTTAAATAGTGGCTTTGTCCAAAATCAACAAGAGCTAAGTTACTACAATGTTTACCCGCCAAATGATAAATAATTATACACTGTCTACACAATAGTCTTTTTGTACGACGTTCTATCAGATATTACCATCAAGACCAAGTCATCCTCATCGATACGGCCTCACACATCTATGTACAAAGACGATAACCAAACTGCTTCCGAACCCAGTCTTAATTGTCCACGGAAAATACTTCTTGTACCCAGAGTACTGTATCAAACTGGTCGATCAAACTGCAGATAATCAGATTGGGTAATTATTTGTAACGGGCCATACAATGATTGTGTTCACGTCATGTGCTTTTGTCTCTCTTGTCACAGATCAACAATTACACCACCGCTTATTGCTATTGTTATATTATTGTCGAGGTATATCCGAAACACAACGATTGTGATAAATATATGCGTGGGTTTTTCACAGTCCTATTAACGGATTTCTTCTTTAATCCCGCGTTACGTCACCCGCGACCGTAATGGCTATTGACGTGAATGACTCAGTTTCTCTAATGTTGACGACGTTACGTTGAGAACGTCGTTGGGTGGATGAGTGACGTTGAGTTGATTAGCTCTAAAAGCTTCCCTCTTGTTTACCTTGAAAGTCTGTAAAGAGAATAGATATAACTAAAATTTACCAGAAAACATATTTTACAGTCTCAAATAGTGTAATAGATTCTACATATTGTAGATTTATTATAAATATGATAGATTAAAGAACATCATTTGCCATGTATCGGAACAAATAATAAAAAAGTTTCTTATGTTAACGTTGCATGAAAAATCATGACGTTTACAATTCATGAACTGACAATAAAATGTCAATTTAACAGCATCACAGAGAAGTAAGCATACATTAGTTCAAGAAACAATAGTGATTTTGAAATTTCATATCTAGAAAACAATAATAAGAAACTTGATAGAAGAATAATAGAAATATGTGTTATACTAACATAAAAGTTAAATAATGTGTACATCTAGCCTAAATGTCTGTTAATTCATGTGAGATTGATGCTACATCATGTTTTTACAATGCACACGTTAAAATAAGACAATGCCGTATCTTTGTGAGACACCACCTAATTGTTCAATTCGTCCCTACATTACTCATTGTTCGTCCCTTAAGTTTATGTATCTTTACAGAACGTTCATGTGTGTATTTATAGAAAAACCAATCACCTTATATTTGTATAGAGATATATCATTCAGTTTACTCATGTTTATTTATATTGTTGTGCATTATTTAGTTATATACGAAACGGTGTATATTATGGTGTCGTAAGCACATGCACGGTAAATATTATTTTACATTTCTATCAGTACCCATTTTCTATTAAACTCTATCAACGCCAACTTACATAACGAGAAGTATCCATATCTACATTCGAAATCCCAATGTTTTGTTATACGCAAATTAATTCCATATTACACAGACATAACCCCTCATTGCCGGGTATATCGGCTCATGCCGTGTCCCATTTACCAAGTGATTAGGGCCGCTCTTTTGTGGCTTAACCCCACAAAGTGAAGCGTTGGATAAATCTCAAACAGTGAAAGTCTGCCAAAAGATTTTTTACGAGAGCCTATTGTGTCCATGTGTTAAAGGGTGAGTTGCGCATGAATACAATGAATATGTGATTCGGTTCTTCCGAAAACAAGTGACACTAATCCTGCAGTGTTAAAACTTCATGCTGAGATTTCAAACAGTATACCATAGTTGGTTAACCAAATCTTGGCACAAGTAATCTCGTCAGAGATCGCCCGGAGTATCGAGATAATCCATAAGGCATATTTATTGGCTATAATGGGATACACTCGAATACTTTTATACCATTTGTTCGTTAAACAGTCACAGTTTGTTATTAGGCTTGGATCGGTCGTTATCTACAAATATGCCATTAATTCATTTCTGTGTGTGTTTAACTTTATTCTCTTCTATTTGTTCGTCTATATGTGTGTACGCCAATCTCAATCTTACTTATATTACATTCTCTTTTGTTTTGTATGTTTATTTAGATCTATTCATCAATTCATCAGTATCTATCTTTTATCAGCTATTTATGAGTTATATATATTTTAATCATTTTCTCATTTAAAAAAATAAATAAATAAACAACACAGGTCAGCTGGAAGACCTCCCCACATGAAAGTTCTCGCCCCGACTTGAGCCCACACCCCGACTTGAGCCCACGCTCCGACTTGAACCCACACCCCGACTTGAGCCCACACCCCGACTTGAGCCCACACCCCGACTTGAGCCCACAGCCCGACTTGAACCCACACCCCGACTTGAGCCCACAACCCGACTTGAGCCCTTGAGCCCACACCCCGACTTGAGCCCACAGCCCGACTTGAACCCACACCCCGACTTGAGCCCACAACCCGACTTGAGCCCACACCCCGACTTGAGCCCACACCCTGAACCCACACCCCGACTTGAACCCACACCCCGACTTGAGCCCACACCCCGACTTGAGCCCACACCTCGACTTGAACCCACACCCCGACTTGAGCCCACACCTCGACTTGAACCCACACCCCAACTTGAGCCCACACCCCGACTTGAGCCCACACCCCGACTTGAACCCACACCTCGACTTAAGCCCACACCCCAACTTGAGCCCACACCCCGACTTGAGCCCACACCCCGACTTGAGCCCACAGCCCGACTTGAACCCACACCCCGACTTGAGCCCACACCCCGACTTGAGCCCACACCCCGACTTGAGCCCACACCCCGACTTGAGCCCACACCCCGACTTGACACCCCGACTTGAGCCCACAGCCCGACTTGAGCCCACAGCCCGACTTGAGCCCACAGCCCGACTTGAGCCCACACCCCGACTTGAGCCCACACCCCGACTTGAGCCCACAGCCCGACTTGAACCCACACCCGACTTGAACCCACAGCCCGACTTGAACCCACAGCCCGACTTGAGCCCACAGCCCGACTTGAGCCCACAGCCCGACTTGAACCCACAGCCCGACTTGAGCCCACACCCCGACTTGAGCCCACACCCCGACTTGAGCCCACACCCCGACTTGAACCCACAGCCCGACTTGAACCCACAGCCCGACTTGAGCCCACAGCCCGACTTGAACCCACAGCCCCACAGCCCGACTTGAGCCCACAGCCCGACTTGAGCCCACAGCCCGACTTGAACCCACAGCCCGACTTGAGCCCACACCCCGACTTGAGCCCACACCCCGACTTGAACCCACAGCCCGACTTGAGCCCACACCCCGACTTGAGCCCACACCCCGACTTGAGCCCACTTGAGTAAAGGCTAAAGAGTTACAAGTCGGGGAATCTCAAAGCTCGACCACGGGCGCTCACTCTGTTTTATTGACATAATTATGTTAATATTGTTATCGTTTCTATGGCAACACATTACGCAACAATAAATATCTACATATAAACTGCTAGTTATTAACCATGGAGCAAGGCACTGCAGTATACCAACTGTCGGTACGATGTAATTTGCGCCTTCTTTCATTCAATTTGGGATCCGTTTTCGATTTCATGCCCAGATAATTGAAGTAATAGTGTTACAATGTTTCGCCCGAGTCTGTGGCTTTGTAATGAACCGCCATCAAATTTACACTCGATTGACCCAACTAAATGGTCTTTTTGTCTGTATTCTCCTGTCGTACAACGTAGAAACGTGATCCTAAATTGATACCACAAAACTGCACGCAATTAAACAGCTTAAAAGTTATAACTTTTGCGCGTTTCTTATATGAGATAGAATCACTTAATATAAATGAAGTTGTAGGAGGATTTTTTGTTGTTGTTGTGCGAAGTAATTGTGTGGTTTTACGACTCTTTTATGATGTGCGAATCTTCAATTGACGGTACATGATTAGTTTAAAGCATGGTCTGGTAACACCGTGAAGTCAAATTGATTCGTTATCAAGTCATCAAAAGTGAATCTATCTATAATTGGACTGTATAAACAAACAAACAACAGCAACAACAAAAACACAAAAACAAAAATTAATTAAATATAGGAAAAATAAGATTGTAGTCGATATCGGTAATTAACAAACGATTTCATGGGAAGATTTTAGCCTAAGTTTTTTGAACTTGTTATTCACACCGTTTGCATCTGCCTTTGGTATATGTTTTGGAGTGTACAGATTCGTTTTATTATGTAAAAAAGAAATATAATATGTTTAAACTAAAAAAAACCCACAGCGTTGCATCACTTGATCTGTTAATATTCTGTTTTACTAACGTAACCACGGCAATACATTTACTTCCATGTGGAGAAGGGAAAAACACAGGATTTGTTGACGATGTGTTTCGTCCGATCCGGAGACTTATTTGAAATGAAATAATAAATAAACCTTTTTTTGTAATGAAATGATATGCACATCATGCTATTTCTGCTGCTTTTGAAAAGGTTCCCATCTTCGAACATTTCTTGGACCTCAAACAATTAATATCTAAGTCAAACATCTCCAAATAACAAGATTTTCGGCGCTCATACTAAAGGAAATAGCAAAACAGTTTTAAAAACACAACAATCCAATGTCTATGTATGGGGTTTAACAAGTAAGTATAAATATACCTGTAGGCTGTATACCAGGTCTAATGTAAAGGGCCCCGGGGAAACAGGAGATTAAATCCAATACTATGTAAACAGATACTTAATAGGCTTTTTCCTAAACGAGGAGAAAATTACAGATTGTCTAGTGTACCTTTTGGATGATATTGTTATAAAATATGCCGGTCTTTAGTTGACAAAAAGTATTTGACGCTTACTTGAGAGAACAAAAATCGCTTTTGTAGACAGTGGGGTTCTGTTTATGTTATCCAAGCTCGTAAGATACTAAAATTCGGTGCAGTCGCCGAATGTTTACATTTCGTTGAAAATTGTAAACCAGTTTGTTTAAGCGGCGCTAGTTTGAAGTAACCAAGTCAGAAAATATGCTCATGTTGAATGTAACAAATGGGGTCTCAATCTTATATATACATTGAAAGCAGATCAGGACATCTTAACACCATCTGTACTTCCCTAGCTAAAAGTACACACATAAGAACCCACATTTATTAAACGTGTTACCAAAACTCACAATCAGTACAGCCAGAAACATAATTACAAGTGAATAGTATTGTCTCAACATCAAACAAAGGTAATGTTATTAGATCACACTTGCATCTGGTAACAATTTATACAAGTTGACATGGGATACACATTAACAGCCCTCACAACACATTGACTAGGACATTAACTCAAAGTTAATGATTGTGCAAGTTATTCTTATTACTAGTTTTATTTTAATTAAATATCGGAGATATTTCACAACATAGAACACATATTTAACTGTGTATAATTACTATATCGCCGATAACGTGAAACAATTGTCCACATAAATAAATGCCATCAGCGACTTTGAGTAAAAGTTTATTTATCAGATATTATGTATGTTCAGCATTTGTTGCATCCCCAGCACCCATATAAGGCTGGCCAATGGGTATAGCTGGGCTGCTACAGATACTTGGAATACGATTATTTAATACAACAACAAGAGTCAAAGACAACACAATAACGACGTGAAACGAGCCGAGCGACTCTGACAGTTCCCCAAACACAGCAGGGTATGACAGTTAATAATGAGCACATTGGTCAAACAGTTAACCCTGTCTACTTTGTCATACACGGTGTACTTCACAATACAAAGCGCAACTTTTTGTTCATTATAAATGTCTGAAGAAAAATCAACGACTCGCTTGAAATAATGATACTGCCCCAAACATTATTGGATGACAGTTTCTGATGAGCCAACAAGTTAACCATTAGCAATGTCTACTTATGTCATGTTCTCCATTAAAAGGCAATTTTTATTCAAAATATAACATAACACGAGATTCATTTCTAAATGGGTTTTTTTAAAACAAAAACAACTTACAATACTGCTTAGCCTCAAAGAGATATAAGTTCATAATGGACAGCTTGGCTCTAAGATTAACGTGGTCTTGGATGTTATATTCGTCATACATAGCCTGTATGCCTTAGATAATACACGTATACAATAAAAGAGATTCGTTTATACATGATATGTTTGAAAAGAAACAAATCATGGTTATGCCTCAAACGTAGCGGATGGCAGTTCATGCTGGAGTCACTTTTCATCTATTAACACAGTCTTCGTTGTTATGTAAACATTGTACATAATACATTGTGCTGCTATTTTATGAGTTACTAGAGATAAAAGTTACATTTCTTGTCAGAGATAAAAGTTTCACTAGCAGTGAAGTTTTAAGTATGAACAAGCCAATAATTCTAAGTCCAAACCAAAGACAGCGCTACTGTATCAGCCACAGTGTATTACTCTTGCTTCTAATGCGCGTAAAGTGGCATAACAAGAGAGTCTCTTTTACAGGATGTTATATATTACGAACATGCAGTGTGTTGTTATATGAACAAGTAAGGCTAGGGCACAAACATATAGGCGTGACAGGTCTGACAGTTAATAACGAGCCCGTCTGGTCAAATATTATCCTCTTCTATGTCATACACACTGCACACAATACAATGTATTTGCTCCTCAGCATTGTAATACGAGATTTAAACACACCCCAAGGACGACACTGAATGTATCGGATACAGACAACAAAACGATTAATGATAACACGTATAATACCTGCAGATCATTGTTCTCCTTGAATTGTAGGGACAAGATATGAGATTTATGCGCGATTAATATAGGTGTATTTATAAGCAGCCGTATGACTAATGATAGTGCAAACAATAACACAGCTTTGTGTCTGCTTTTTTCGTAAAAGACTATTTCGACAAGTTTGTCCTATTTAGTTCGGTAAGTTTCAGTTAAAAATAGACAATGTCGTGGCATGCGAAGTCCTGCTCTTCTGTCGAAGAACCCTTAGATGGCTTAAGGTAATTTATATATGGGCTGCTTTTTCTAAAGAATGAAACATTTCTGGTGGACAATTATCTAATAATTATCAATTAAGTCTAAAACTAGGTTAAAAAGTATTTTAAAAAAACACTTCAAAATGTAGACAGATTTTTTTCTGTATCGGTATACTTGATTAAGTTTTATGTTTGTCAAAGAATCAAATCAATATTTCTGATGTTTATATGAAGTCTCAAAAAAGCAAAAAATTCTATTAACCTGTATGCCGTTATTCGACATTTATTTTTTGTTATTTGATGGATCGAAAAGGAAATAGGAAACCCTAAAAACTCGAGACAAGAAAAACCTCAAAGGAAAACTTATTTTTACAAATCCCACGTTTAAAGTTACGTCAATAAGCAAAACCTAAAGCGACATTCCAGGTATTTTCTACGGGGACGTGGCCATTAAAATACCTGTTATACGAGTGTTGTTTTTATGGTGCACCTTAGAACCATTTGTCACGGCGGACTGTAGTTGTCAGCAAACGTCAGAATGTGTGTTCGTGAAACTTTTGCCTAACTGTAAATAACGGACTTACCTGGGTCTGCATCACAGAGATGGGGATTGATGCTTATATGTTTCGGAAATGTCTGAACAAAAATACATTACTTTATAACGAAATTTTTGTGGAAAGATTTAAATGCAAGAAATAAGAAAGTTGTTTTAATGTACATTTGAAATAAAACAAATGTTGGAGGTTGATCAGTCAAGTTGTTAATGTCGCCAATATGACCTTAATCTTGTTCCATTACTATATATCCGGATCTGAACGGTTGCAACTGTCACTATTAATGTTTTTTCAAAGCGTTTTCTCTCTCACTTTTTTCAGAATAGTATGTTTCTTCCAAATCATGGTTGAGACGCCAAAATAAAATCGAACGGAATATAGTTTACAACTTAACAACTTGCGTAAAAGGTGACTTCATGGATAGTAAAACGTGAATAATATTTCCAAAGCTTTACAGCACACGTTTGTCAGGATATGGAATATGTGGACCGGAAGTGACAAATCTATTAACCATGCGGGAAATATAAACCACAGTCTTCTTATCAACCATAAATCACATTTCACTTCACACTCCAGTTTAGAATTATTTCTGATTATCGCATGAAAAACTCGTATTCATCGCAAGAGATTGAATTAAGAAAGTTTATTTCTGAAGTAAATAGTCTCAATATAAATACTTTCGACTATATGTTATTCGTTTGGGAATTATGGGTTATATTCGAGCAATGTATGATTGCTGTAAATTGTGCCATGTGAAATGAGGGTGTTTCTTTTGTCATTTTAATGTAGTCCCATGTTGTTGTTTTTTGTCCAGTGTTGTTTTTTGTCCAGTGTTGTTGTTTTTATCAAGTGCTGTTGTTGTTTTAGTTAATGCCGTTGTTGGTGATGGATACAATACTGCTGCTGCTGATGATGACGACGACGCTGCAGCTACTACTGATGATGATGATGACGATGTTATATTCACGTTTTAGGCATGTACATGAAAGTGAACTAAGAAGTCGTTCGGATGTAGGTTGTTTGCCAATTAAACTCTTTATCACTGAACATTTTAGTGTTGCTATAGACGTACTTAGATAATTTAGAGTTCAAATTTAAGTGATAACTCCAAATAACGCTTACCTGTATTATACGTTCATGTACGGTCCTACAGATATGTTCTAATGGGCAGAATAATCTCTTGCCTAGTTATGTGTTAGAAATGGAGTTTCCACAAACTCAACCATTTCTTGACAAACTAAAGGAAGTTTACAGCTTGAATGCATTTTGTTGCTCATTTTACCCACAGAGTCGAACCCAGTGAGATGAATTTGTCGGCATATACATTCCCAACCGACAATACGTAAATCAAAACCATAAATCACACATATTCTGAGATATTAATGGTATAAATGAATTGGTATTAATAATTAATGCATTTGATAGACTGCACTTTTGGTTAGCATGGTATGGTTGGTCAAGTAAGTAAACAAGTAATATATTAAAATGTTTCAAACCGTCCAAATAGATCTATTACAATAAATAGACCAAAAAGTATGTGGTAATAGATAACCAGACACGTGTTACTTATAAATAACATGTATAGCAGTCAATAAATTCAGTATAAAATAGTGTAAAGTATATTCTCATCTTTAAAATCGGATTAAAATAGCGTAACTTCATGTTGCTTACACGCATTTCAATAAAGCGGTGCTATGTCAAAATAGTATTAAACGAATGGCGCTTATTCAAAACAATGTTAAACACTTTAAATCAATTTGGGACAAATAAACTGTGATTACATTGAACGTGTAAAATGACCTTTCTGAGATATTGTTGCATGCAATTTGGGGAAAATGAAGAGATGCCATTAAATCTGGTAGCGTGTATTAATTGACATTCTCAAAGTTAAAGCCAACAACTCGAAAACTTACTTTCAAAACATGAAATCAATCCGCTTGTATAAACATTCACTCTGATATCCACGAGACACTTTGTACAACCAACATCCTTCCGCAGTTATTTCTTTCCTTCACTACTGCACATACAAATCACTACAGTTTCTATCTTATAGTATTTTATTACTCCCGACACACTTCACCCCAAACGACAATAGTCTACTACTTCACTGTTGATACGTCTCTTCCGTATCGCACATCCATCAAATAATGTCGCCTCATAAAAAATCTGTCCAGGTAAGACCGCCACAGTTTTTTCCTTCTCAATCTACCACATTAAACACTCCAGTACCACCATAAAATCCGAACTGCTATTGCGGAGGAACGAGAAATGTCCCCATGCCCAAGTTGTCAATGGCGAAAGTAGGTTTGGACAATACAATAACGTTCAGGATACTGTATAACTACTATACGCCTTGGGTTTACAATAGTATAGTGCTTCCATTGCTTGGGACAGCTAGTTTGACAATGAAGGGGATGTCCGATCAGGTTAGAGGCAGCCAGCGAATGCCTCCCGTACAGTAAATAATCGTCCTTGTGATGGCAAATGACTATCGATGAATGTTTACGCAGGTAGAAGTCCCTGTAATTGGGTGATAATGACTGATTTCCTAGCAAGGGTTTACAGAAAGAGAGATGATGTCAAAATAAGAATGTTGGGATGTTTATTGTCATTCACTACCCGTTGTACAGCATCCATCATTTAAACACGGCGCTATTCTTATCATATGTTCATTGCCTGACTCTGTAACAAAGCCATGAATAACCACACCTAGTGATAGCTGACGTAATGACGTGCAGCATGAAAAAATGACAATTGTTTTTAATAAAGTATTCTAACTAGCAAATTTGTGACAGAAGCGGCAACGCACCTATCAACAGATCGCCAGACCCGTTAAAATAAGCATACGTTTTGATATCAGTGCACAAATAATATTTGTATATTTATATAAATTACACTCTAGACAAATAGACTTGATTGTGAACACCTGAAAGTTTAGCGTACTTGTAGCATTTTCACACATACATTTGTTTATGCAAAGACGATCATACTCAGTACTTTTGTAATACTTCTTAAATAACACCAGAAAAAAACTCTTTTATTTTTACCCTAAACAGGCATGTGTTTATGTTCAAGTAATTGTTTTAGTGGGCTTAAGTCAGTATTCAAGAATGTGACTTAGAACTGATTCTGTATAAATGCTTTCAAATAACAACTATATGGCTCTGCTGTATATCAGTATGATATTTTGTTTGGCTAGTTAAAGACAGATCAATGCAAATTGGCTTAATGACTTCTCGGAAAACAAGTAATACGTTTTCCGCACGCGCAAATCTTTTCAATGTGTCATCACGTGATCCCATCCGGAGGAGGTAATTAAATACAATATATAGTTGCTTAATGACTCTAAAATAACTACATCAATAGATGGAAACCCTGGGTGGTCGAGTGGCAAATAACTTCCCCGGTAGTTTATTGCCTTGAACAATTGTGAAGTTTTGTATAATTTACGCTGTCTGTAAAAGGACAAATAAGATTTATAATACATCAAGCGAACATTTTAAAAGTTTAAAAACAACTAGAACGGTGAGCGATTATTTATCCTTCCTCAGGGCAAGCACGAAAATTATAAAGCTCATAACACCACAAACATGGAGTCCAGTAGGGCGAATCCTATATCTGCCTACGGAGCACAGTTAGCTATTTTAAGAATCGACCACAAGAAGTTTGGAACCTCTTGGCCACAACAAAATGGAACGAATAACAATACAAGCTTGGGTTTTCAATAAATTGTTATCAGTAAGAAAGTTCGGCCGCAAAATTATGTCAATACAGTTCTCCGTCTGATAGCGCATGCATTATTTCGAGGAAATTCACTATGCGCCTAAAATAGGTTAGAAAGTGATAATTCAGGACTGAAGTATAGCAAACTGACATCGATCCGTTGCAATATGAAACATTACAATGTTGACATTATTGTTTTATAAAATTTGATGATTTGCATAGTATTAGACGTGTTGATCACTTGGTTAGAGCTGCATTAGTAAATGGGGACTTAACTTCAGAAAAGCTAATGTGTATTAAGATTAATCAACTTTAATTTCAACTTCGTATGTTTCTTCATTAAAGTAAAGACGCAGACTCCGTTTCCATGTCATGATTGGTCTTTTGCGTTTGTAACATTCACCGGTACTTGGCTATTTGTTTCATTCAATCGCAAAAGTCTAGAACCAATACAGGACTTTAGCCGTAATACAACGATTGCATTAGTCTTTCTACCAAGTTCTACCAAACACAATTATGTCTACCTAGAGCATCTGTTGTTCCGTGAAGGTCGTGGGAAACAGGTGTTAAACCACTTTAAATTACATCAGTGTTATCAACAACTTCCGAAACGTCTGCCATCTGGTAGATTCTGACTATGTAGCCATAATTAGCAGACAATGTTGTCCTCCATGATTTGACACATGCTCTCTTCATCGAGGTGATCACGTGCTGACACGCGGTGTGTGACGTCACTAAAGGATAATGGCTTATGACACATTGATGCACAGAAGCCGTCCAAAATCTTACACTTCTTTCCAAGCTGACAGCTGATATATTGACATTTCGCTTGTTCTGCTCAAAGCATGATGATGGAAGTACTGCTACTACTATTTATACCTCTACTACTGCTACTACCACTACCACCACCACTACTATTACTACTACAACTTCTACTACTGTTGCTACTACTTTTAACTACTACTACTACCACTACTACTACTACTACTACTACTACTACTACTACTACTACTACCACTACTACCACTACTACTACTACTATTACTACTACTACTACTACTAATACAACTACTACTACTACTACCACTACCACTACTACTACTACTACTTAATGATAATTTTATCCCCCCCCCCTCCCCCCATTTTCGGAACGGCCCGGTTGTTGGCACCGACGTTTGTAACGCTTACGGCGGAACAACTAAGTTGGCAGCTGAATTCGAGCTCAGGATTGATACCCGGCCTACTTTCTATGGCCCTTTTGCAACCACATATAGTTCATAAACTGTATATTAGAGCAGTAGTTCCCATGTCCATTTTCCCGAGGTAACCCGTGAACAATAGTGATTATCGTGGACTCAATCTGGTTGTTTTAATTAAAACTTGTGATGAATTTGAACTCCTAGTGCTGTAGTGAAATCGAGAAGTTTCAATTATGTCCCCTTTTCTTCCCTTGCGTATAGACGAGACGGATGAACAATGTTCGTTTGGCACGCACATTTAGGCGGTGTACAAGCGGGCTACATTTCTTGGTACCTAAATGTACCTGGCACATCTCGGACAATCGGAAGTAAATTTTCCAACCACAATTTGGCGATGGGAACTGACAATAGTGTTCTCATAATTAAACTATAAGGTAGATGTCTAAACAATTATGCAATAAATCAAAGTAGTCTTGAATGCTTTCTACACTCTAGTATACGTTATTGCTTCAACAGTTCACCAATGCAAGTACTTGTTACGTTAGTCATATATGATATTTCAACATTTAAAACAAGAAATGTGACTGAAATTGAGCCCCACCAATCCTACACAAGACGGACTGACCTTGAATATGACCTTGGAGGGCTGCACTCACAGTTGATTTGCAAGATACAGATTAATGGTCAGGGGAGTGCCTGGGCTTCCGCACGTGCGTACAGCTGCTTCCAAACATTGAAAAAATAAAAACGTCAAAAAGCGAATAAGAATGGTCGCCTAACCCAGGTTAGGCACAATCAGTTGTCTTCATTATTTAAATCCGTGTAATTCAAGCCATTTTCCAAATTCACAATTTTTTCTGAAATCTTACATGACGCAGTTCTGACTCTTCCTGCTCTCAGATACTCTCTTTCTACAGAGTAAAGTTTGATTAATACCTGAACAAAAGGCAGGAGTTGTTGTTCGTAAAAGATGACCATGACGTGAATGTTGCACATGTTATTGTTATGCGCAACACACCTTTAATTATATGTTTGTTAGATGATGAAGTTTGTTTGCAGCATTGCAACATATATTGAGTTAATGAGACGTAGGGAACTGAACATCTGTTATAATTGTTCTCATACTCGTGTAACAATTTGTAATGATATCGATAAATATGTATACGTCAAAAATCTTATAAAAAGCAAACAGAACGGTTTAAAAGTATCAAACAAAGCTTCTCCTTGATGTATCAAACAAGTGCACATACAAAAATCAGTTAACAGCAGTAAACAACATTGTGTATGCACCCGTTTTCTGGAACTATTGGTAAGTTGTCATGAAACCCTACTGTGACATATTCGTTAAAAACGAAACCAAAAGTTTCGAGTCATCTGAACATTGGTCAGATGACTTAAATGAGAAAGAAAACCTCGCCATAAAGATGATAGGAAATGTCAGCCTCGTAAATAAGGTATATGTGCGATGGACTGACCTGATAAGTTGGTTTATTGGCCACTCAGCGGGTTAATATGGCCGTATTGTTCATTATGGCCATTATTTGAATAGCCCCCTTCAATGTTAACCTATAGGCACACACAAACAGAAAATTAAGCTTGCTGTAGGATCAGATTTTTATGTGATTGCTGAAAAGCTTTGAGAAAAATGCGTTCGCAAGAAAAATATTATAACTGTAGACAAAATATAATTTTGAAGAAAGAACACTCTTACCTTTTATTGTGATTAATCTGACACTTTATATCAGTACATGGTTGGATTTGCACCTTAACTGTAGCCGGGCGAAAATAAAGCACGTGTACATATAGTACCAATGTTGTGATTATGAGTATAAAGTCATAGATCAGTCGACTATAAAGTAGCCCCACTTGAAATGAGCAAATCATAATAGTTCAGCCTCAAGTTAGCAGTAATTCATCTTTAAGGCGGTTATGCAATGACTCGCGCTTTAATTGTGTTTGACCGGCTGATGATTGGTCTAATTAATGTGGACACGTGTTTGAGTAACTGTTGCTACCTGTCGTTGTTAGGCTACCGTACACCTGTTATTCACACCATATTTACAAATTCTTCTATTGCTCAGTATTACAATCGCAGTTCCCAACGATTTTTAAAGTTCTGTAATAATAAATATGTATTTCCTCCAATTGCACGAATAATATACAACTTATATAAGAACAAATCAGTACAATATAAAGCACGGGTTGAATGACATGAAAACGCTCGTTCATTTGAGATACATAAGGCAGCAGTGCATATTTATATTCATGTCATTTGAGAAATCCGTTTCGTTTTTTATTTCAAAGATACAGTTTAGTGATTTTGTTCTTCTCTTATATAAAACATTTGTTAAAAGTCTATTTGCAGTAAAATTACCGTAGAAGCAATTCCTGTTCAAATATACAACTTTTTGTTTACGTAATATATAGAAGTTTCCACATCAGTGAAGACCCCTCATCTCGGCAGCCATCTTTGATTGTAACTTCAATGGGTTAGCCGGCATTTTTGCCGATACTGCGCAGCGACATTTCTATCATTATAGCACAGGGGCACTTATGAGGTGCCCAGGGACTGAACCCGGACGGTCCATTATACTGACACCGACGAGTCAGGCGTAATGCTGTCCCCTTAGCCACGAGCGTTAGGAGGGAAGCCACTACTACCAACTTAAAGTCTTTGGTTTGACCGGCCGGGGTTCGAACCCACGACCTCCCGATCCTAACTTCAATGGATTTTCAGATGAATTGTATAGAAGCGTAAATTTTATTTTCTTGTTTTTTATTCATTTGTAATCCAAAAGTTAAAAGCTATAACCATTGGACAGCTCTTAAAATCCATATTTTTAGAGTACAAAATATTGAAAATTGATAAATGCACAAAGAATTAATAGACAGGAATAAAATTATTGGCTCATCCTTAAACAAAATGAACAGTGTACCTTTTTGGGTTGCATTTTATTTTACCTTTTAAACTATCAAAATATAGTTCTGGTATTTAAAATACTTCATAAAAGCTGTTAAATTTGATGTAAAATTCAGTAAAAGACTTAAAAATAAAAACACAGTGGTGAGTTTAATACAGCACATAATTCTAGATTTCCGCCTGCATTAGCTTCTGCTGCCTTAAACTGTCTTATCAGTGCCTATGGCATCACGTGGAAACTATCTATTTTATTTCATGATCTATTTTATTTCATGCCGATAAATTCTTTGATTTTTACGGATCTTTGCATGTCAAATTCCGTCCCCATTGTGTAAAGGGACATAATAATGTAAACATCGGATATGTAACGCACCGTACTTGCTTCCCCTGGAATATGCATACAAGTCGTCTGCAAATGGGCCCAAGTTGTTTGTTTTTTTTTCTCAAAAAATATTCATAAATGTGTCAAAAACAATAAACATGTATTATACAGTTCCAAGTGTTTATTCTGGTCAAAGTCAAAACAAAGTAAATATGTAACAAAACATTATATTTGGATGTATTACTGTTTTTATAACATAAATAGAAAGGATGAGCAACAGCAATATTAATAAACTCTAGTAAATTGAGGTAATAAACTTGGTCTTTTATTAATTCTATTAAAGCCACCATCCTTCTCGGTTGAGATATTATTTATACATTGGACATATTGTGTAAAAGAACTTGTATCCAGCCCGCCTATTTACAAAATATTAACAATATAAACGTCAATCTCACTCCAACATTTGAGAACAAGCAGGCACTAAGTATACGTCTGACCCCCTCTTATAAAGGTCGTAATTTTAAAGTATATTTTCTAAAATTCGTTTTCTAATGCAATACTATAGAAATAAAAGGCTCAAAACTTATCAAAGCTAGTATACCTAACCTCACGTACAGTTTATCTATAAAATTATTAAATAGTTTAGTAGCCATACTACCATTATGACTTTTGATGAAAACTCAAGAGGGTTTTGTCTTCTTTAGAGTCTGAGCAACAGTTTAATATTTACTGCTTGCATGTGCTTACTAATTGTACATTAGTCAGTGGTATATTGCATGTATGTGTGCTTACTAATTGTACAGTAGTCAGTGGTATATTGCATGTATGTGTGCTTACTAATTGTACAGTAGTCAGTGGTATATTGCCTGTATATGTGCTTACTTATTGTACAGTAGTCAGTGGTATACTGCCTGTATATGTGCTTACTAATTGTACAGTAGTCAGTGGTATATTGCCTTGTATATGTGCTTACTAATTGTACAGTAGTCAGTGGTATATTGCCTGTATATATGCTTACTAATTGTACAGTAGTCAGTGGTATATTGCCTGTATATATGCTTACTAATTGTACAGTAGTCAGTGGTATATTGCCTGTATATGTGCTTACTAACTGTACAGTAGTCAGTGGTATACTGGTACTAACTGTACAGTAGTCAGTGGTATATTGTACTAACTGTACAGTAGTCAGTGGTATATAGTATTAATTGTAGAGTAGTCAGTGGTATACTGTACTAACTGTACAGTAGTCAGTGGTATATTGTACTAACTGTACAGTAGTCAGTGGTATTTTGTACTAACTGTACAGTAGTCAGTAGGTATATTGCCTGTAATACAGGGGTTGGCATTCCTAGAAATGTCAAGATGGTCAACAAGACCGGCTGGTTAGTTAGGACTTGTTACCTTGTTGCTAAAAAAACAGAAACTGCTGAACTTCCTGTGTAACAGTATTGTTGCTAGGCAACAGGAAATATCTTGGTTTTAGGTAAAAAAAAAAAAAGGAAATTGCTTGGTACATACGTAACTATTTACTAATAAAAGCAATAGTATTTTTTTAATATTTAGCCGAAACCTTACTAATAATAGCAATAGTATTTTTTCAATATTTAGCCCAAAGCTTCCATCTGGCCAGCTTGTTAAATTGGTCAGCTGCAAAAACTATTGGTAACAGACTAAGAGGCTTGATATGGTTGTCAATTCAGAATTGTGACCTTTATAGAACAATGCTGGTCATGGCTGATCAAGTAGTGCCATATGCCAAAACGTATGTAGACAGACACTTAAGACACGAAATGAACTTTAGATAAAAGTAGTAGTTATGATATTAAACAGGTCTTGGTACTTTTGTTAAAATTTTGTAGCTGCCAAGAAGCACAATTATCTGTTTCTATGATTGCCGTATCAGGATGAGCTCGTTGTCCGGTCAGCCGCTACAGCGTACATGTACACGCGGGAATCTACCACAATCCCTGCCGCTGAGAATTCTGAAAGATAGAGAATTATATGTATCTGAGCCAAGAGAATGAATAATAAAGGGATGAGGAAAAATACAACTGGAATACTATGTATACTAGGAGATGGCTCACGTTTCTCAAGCTCAAGTCAATTGGAATATAAACTGAGCAATTCATAGCACTTACTTTTTTTGTCATTTTTCTATAGAATGGTTTTGTTTGTTTATTAAATTTATTTATTTGTCAAATTTATCATTGCAAGTTTTTCAGTTATTCAAATACAGTGTTTATGGACTGTTATCACTGTGCAGTCACTATGTACCGGGTCAGTAAAATAATATAACGCTTAGTCCCAGGTGCCTGTTACGCTCCATTAAAAAAAAAACTTGGCCAATTCCTTGTTATGAGATTAGTGTGCAATAATGTGCCAGAAATCAAACACATAATGGTGTAAAATAATACAAATGCTAAATTCAACAGTAGTAGTGGCTTTATATATATATATATATATATATATATATATATAGGGCCTACATTACATGAGACTGCACTCACCATTTAGTTTGTGTAGCATCTCATCTTTAGGAATAAGTACAACTTCAGTAAACTCTGAAAAAAAAAAAAAAATATCTGACATGGAAGTGTAAAGAACATAAATAAAAATGAGTGTATGTCTAGAACTTTATATATGTAAAATAGACACAAATATTGCATCATGAATGCATCCATTGTTTCAAATTGTGTTGCCCTAATTCTACATTTAAATTATGAACATGTATACTGGAATGTTTTTTTGTTTTTGTTTTTAAATTGATTACAAAACGAATGTAAGAAAATCCTGCATTTATAAAAATACATTGCAATTAAGTTTTTGCTGTACATACCTCCTTCATCTGAAAAACAAAAACGGAAAAATATATAAACAGTGGTGTAAGTAGAAGATATTTTGATTTAAGATATAAACATGAAATAGAATACGACCCTAGTATATTAATATCAACCAACTGACCGATCGATGGACACACCCTGAATAAATCTTGGGATCCAACATATAAGGAAACACATTTTTTTTTTTGCAAATGGTCAACTGTTTATGTTAAGACAGCTCAGACAAATGGAACAAGTCAGTAGACAGTGCACTTTATGTTTCTCAGAGATGGAGAGTATAACGTTAGCTGTTGCTAACCTTAACAAAAACACAGAATATCGAGTGTTAAAGAAGGGGCATAACTCTGCCAAAATTAACTTGGTTTACTTGCACTAATGACATGGCTTCCTTACTGGATAGTAAACAGGTTAACCAATGCCTCTCCGAAAAGTGGAGCTAAATATAATAATATAATAATTTAAAAGTTGTTTTACATGATTTAAAGGTATTTGTGCTTGAGAATTGTGTTTATAACAGATTATGAATGCTTTTATAAACATCAAGACAAAGATGCGAGCACTGCCAAGTTTGTTTCATGAGATATAATCATACTTTATGTCACCTTTATATTTTTATACTTATAACCTTACAAAATATTTCATCATTGATAAAACTGCACATAAGTGTGGATAGTCTCAATTCTTATACATTTGAAAGTTTAATGTTTGTTGGGTGTGATGTCTGACCTGTCAGACATGGTCAGACTGGTTCCATGGATCTGTCTGTTGTTCACAAGTGTAGAAAGGTTTTAAAGAAACCAAAGACATTTTTATTTTATTTTTAAAAAAGGATATTAAAAACAATTAACATATGTTTCAAAGGATTAATGTGAAGGACAAAATATTGATCATAATGCATTGATCCAATTTAGCAAAGTCATATACATGTGCTTAAGTTGACCAATTCATCTACCAAACTACTAAAACAGTAGATTACATGTATATCTGATAACAGAGTCCTGATCAATATATCAAACTGTGAAAAAGTGCCGTCTGGGCAGTGTAAGTTTTACCTTTAAAGTATGCAAAAAATTGTCTCAAAATATTGCTGTGGTAATTGGTTTGTGTAAGTTGGAAAGTAGGCAAGTCTTGAGCTGCAAAACAATCACCTCCTTTAAATTCGTATTACACATTGGAACAAAAGCTTCATCATAGTCACTTACATCTGATTATAGAAGCTATTATATTAAGCATATAATACTTTCCATATGACTTCATTTTAACTTAATTAAGGTCTAAAACAACTGCTTGAAGGTGCTGCCAGACAAGACCAAAATACACTGAGTTAAAAAAATTAACTGGTAGGCATTCGCAACACTCACACTCATATTTTGTCAACACAACACCCCTGTGATCTGAATCTAAATTTGTCCTGGCTGCAAACCCTGCATAGAGCCACAGAAGGCTCAGGCCACATGGGATATTGTATATATCTTGGTCTTGTATACTATGCATACCTAGTGAAACACTCATTCTAACAACATTTTCTATCTTCTTTTACCCCTTAAGCCACACAGTGATATTCCTGCCCTGTGTTGTTCATTCACAAACCGCCATTCCATTTATATACATAACAGCATTACAAAATACAATTACTTGAACATCTACAGACTACAATATTAATGTTAACATTTGAAGCATGACTGAACACAATTTATGCATTTATTCTCTTTCAACATATTTATTTCTGTACATGCACCACTTTTTCCCAGTCATTTACTGACCTCAGATAGTCAAGATCATGAAGGGTAAATCCTTAATGGTTCTGAAATTCAGCTTTCTCATAACTCTAGACAGTGTCACAAGCGATACAACCAAAAATAATGATAGACGTTTGAAAATACTTAGCCAGTTGAATACCTACCCTGTGCTGCAACTGGATTTTGATTTTCTGGCAAATCACCATCAATCTATACAAGATACAAAAGATTCTTACACTTAGGAGCTATTCCGTAGGCAATCATAAATGGTCAGTCATTTAACAGTTATAAGAAACATTTAAAAAAGATCTTATTTCAAATTTTCAAAACAGAAAGCACACAACAACAAAAAACAACAACATATATTTATCAAACTAAGTGGGAGTTCCCTGGACCCTTTGTCCCTTTCTTTTCAGCAGTTGTCAGAAGATAAGTTGTTGTTTTTCAAAATCAACTATGGAGTGTAATTGAAGGATGAAATTAGCTAGAGTTACAATGTGCACTATTTTTTACACCTCATACAAATATGGCACTCATGTTCAACTTAGGAGTTAACCATGTGCAAAACTGGAAGAAAAATAAAGTATCCTTTGTTCATACTTGGATGTGATTTAAGATATACATGTAAATGTTCAAAGTTTGCAGTGAAATAAGGAAGGATAGGAGGAGGAAGACCTAAGCCATATGTCTGGGTAGAACCACAGGCTCACTACAGTCAGCTGGAATACAGAGTGCATGATGAAAAATATTTTGTGCTTGTTTATATAAATTCCATATTGTAAAGAGACTATACCCACTGATAGCAAATTAAAGCCGACTTGATATTTGAAATCCTGTCTGGTAGACTGGCAGTTAGTTAGCATGCCAACAAACAAGACAACATTCTACATATACCACGATAGATCCTATGTAAACTTCATGCCCGATTTTTTTTTTTTTAACTTCTCACACATTGGTCTTTAAGTATGCCTCATATCTTTGTCATCTTTTGACAGATCTGAACAAAAATGGCCAAGGTATTCAGATTGAGGCGAATGAAATAAATAATATAAACGAATGGTTATACAGCAGCATCTGCCTGAATAGTTAAGTAGTTCTGACATCGAATGTCACGCTTAAATCCCAAGGTGATTTTTTTTTATCATTAAAGCTGGCAGTCTCCAAATCAAGGTGTTTTTAGCGTTAGTGTCCCTTATAAACACCAATAATTCAGAATTATGACCCTCACCTCAACTGTAGCCAAGGCTAAAGTTGCATTCCCAACTCCTGGATCAAGACATGATGCTGAAAAGTAAAACAAGAAAGTGCATCAGTGGTTCTACCCTGTCAGTAACTGAGGTTTTCCTCTGTAAAAAATGGGCATTTAGTGTCCATAACTGGGTCACTGCAAAGGCAGTTGAAACAAACAAAAGAAAAATATTTAGAAAAGTCACAAAACTTGTATAATCATAGTATATCATTTGAATGTTAGAAGTTTAAAATAACAATGTTATGTGATTTAATTGTAGTGTATGTATAAATTTGTTTCGGATAACAAGAAAGTATTCTCAATTTTTGTTAAATAAAAATTACTTCACACTATTTCAATGTTTTCTAAATCTTATAAACCACAAGAATTTCTTCTGTTTGATAAATACCAGGAAATGTATTTATGACAGTTCCACCATAACCAACACTCACCAGGATATGTATTTTTGACAGTTCCTACATAACCACTACTTGCCAGGAAATGTATTTTTGACAGTTCCTACATAACCAACACTCACTAGGAAATTATTTTTGACAGTTCCCCCATTACCAACACTCACCTGGAAATGTATTTTTGACCTATCCTATATTACCAATACTCACCAGCAAATGTATTTTTGGCAGTTTCCCCATCAGCAACACTAACCTGGAAATGTATTTTTAGCAGTTCCTACATAACCAATACACACCAGGAAATGTATTTTTGACAGTTCCTACATAACTAAAACTCACTAGGAAATTATTTTTGACAGTTCCCCCATAAGCAACACTAACCTGGAAATGTATTTTTAGCAGTTCCTACATAACCAACACTAACCAGCAAATGTATTTTTGGCAGTTCCTACATAACCAATACTCACCAGGAAATGTATTTTTGACAGTTCCTACATAACTTACACTCACCTGGAAATGTATTTTGACCTTTCCTATATAACCAATACTCACCAGCAAATGTATTTATGGCAGTTCCCCCATAACCAACACTCACCAGGAAATGTATTTTTAGGCAGTTCTCCAAATAACCAACACTCACCAGGAAATGTAGTTTTGGCAGTTCTCCAAATAACCAACACTCACCAGGAAATGTAGTTTTGGCAGTTCTCCAAATAACCAACACTCACCAGGAAATGTAGTTTTGGCAGTTCTCCAAATAACCAACACTCACCAGGAAATGTAGTTTTGATCTTTCCTACGTAACCAGTTTCCTCTTTCAGTTCTCTTAATGCACAGGTTTCTATTGTTTCCTTTGGGTCCAAGAGACCTGTAATTTTCCAACCAAATTAAGAATTAATGTTGCTTTAACTTTTATTAGTTTTTTCTAAATCAACAGTACATTTTTCCAAAACCTTTCATTGTGTTAGTTTATATCATGATTTATTTTTACAAAAATGGCATCATTTAATTGCTCTTCTGTTTGTTGGGTTTATCATCCAACCAATACCATGTCAGTTATCAGGAGACAGTGTCCACTTGAAGCAGACAATCTACTGATTGTTTTGCCAGGTCCAGCATAAATCCTCTATAAATGTATGCACTGTACATGGATGTAAACATGAGAATATAATTTGTGCAAGAGAAATGTGTGTATCAGGCAGAAAATAAAACACAACAAATATTGAGTAATTATTTCATTTAGTCAATCATTTATTTATATCAGTCAGTTAAATAACAATGTTTCTTAGTTGGTACATGTTGAGCTTGTGGGCCCTGCATACCAGCCTCATTGTTTTGGTCTGAACAACTGTCTGAATATTGTATCTGTCTGTCTGTCCCATTTGTTCATCCTTAAGTAAATCTATATTTAAAAAATACCTGCAGGGAACTCCAGTGTGTATGCCTTCAGAGGGGGCCTGTATTGTTTCACCATGACAACACAGTCATAATGCAAAGCTCGCTTAAGCACAGGTATGGAGGATACAGCTGAAATTAATCACCACATGAATATATAAAATACAAAGATTGAGTAAATAATAATGCCACGCTATTAAACTATTGAAATGGGGCCAATATTTTTATATGTTTATATGTAACAGCTTTCCAATTTTCAAAAGTAAGGTACCAATTAAAAAAATCAAATAGGAAATGAAATACCTAGTAGCTACATGCAATAAAATTTCGCTACACTTCCAAACAATGACAATTGAGCTGTGTGAAGTTTTCAAATAATTTAAATACCTGCTAAATCATATCTTTATTTTTAAAACACAATACAAAAGGACTAACATACCACAGTCTTATTTGTTCAGATTATTAATTGTGTGCCATTGTCATTGATTAAGCTCTAACTGTAAACCCAATTTAAAGATCAACAGGTATACCCAACAAAAATCACAAACCATCTGGTTGATCAGGAGCCACCTTTGTTGTTCTGTTTACTGCCTCCCACAGCCTGAAATAATCATGATACAGCATTCAATTATACAAAATGAATCTTTTACAAGCCATGATATCACTGACATGATGCCAATTGTGTGTGAAGGATGATATAAAACATGCAATTGCTAATAGCGATACAGGAAGGCCTTCCTACATAAAGGTTTTCAGCAGCTTCAAGGACATAAAGCAGTATGAGATGAGAGTTTGTTTGCCAACAGGGCAAGATATTTTTTATTAAGTGGAAATACATTTATTTAGTTTACATAATTAAAATAACTATATATATTTTCCCCTATTGCAGAAATTCCAATGACTAGTACATGATATTATTTATGAAAAATATAATGTTACAAGGTGTCATTACACAATTGTGATGGTATTGACATTTCATTTTAAATGTAAGGATAAATAATTATATGTAGGTGAATTGATTATTTGCCTTATCTGTTGCTACTTTAAAAAATACATTTGAGGTGCCTGTAGCCGAGCGATTAGAGTCACTGACTTTTAACTCCCTAGCCCTTCATTGCGTGAGCTCAACTGTGGTTAGCTGATGGTTCTGCCCAGACATAAGTATGGGGTCTTCGTCTTCCAATAATAATGTAACAAATAACATAAACAAACACCAAAAAACAACAACAATATAAATGCACTAAGTTTAACAACCTATCCAGTCTACTGGTATATATAGTCTCTGGATATGTTCAATGTCTTTCTTTATCTGTACCTTTCTTTCCCAGATGGATCTGTGTACGTAATCTTGCAAAGATTCAACCATTTCCCTGAGGCAACAATCTGGAAAAATAACAAAAGTATCGGTAAATAACGGCCTGTAACAGGTACATGTGCAAGTTTCTATTAAAAGCCGATAGTGGGTATTGAACCCACTGATAGAGTAGCGGAGTATAAAAAAAACATTTTTTTATTACAATCTGGATAGCACTCTATTTATGACAGTTTGGGGATGCTTGGTCATGGGTGGACAAATCTGCATTATGGTCATTGTCCACAGTATCCTACTTTTTAGACAAATTGTAGGGTCCATCCAGTTCATTGTGTGTCAGCTGGAAGTTTTCATTCCCCACAACATTTTTTTTCTACTGAACCAGGACTAGAATCCACATCATAAGGGGTCAAGGGAGTTTTACTGGAAAGGTCTGATAATAAAATTTATGTAAAATTTATTATAATTTAAAACAACAAATAACAACAGGTTTAGAGATTTATCTCAAAAATATACATTTGTGACTGTAAGTAATATAGAACTTTGTTGAATACATAAACACACAATAAATGATAAAGCTTCTCAGTACGTCGTGTAAGTGGTGCCTTAAGTTGATATTACATATGAACAGTGAAACTTGGTTCTATACATGTGCGTCATGAGTGTAGTGCATATAGGCACTTCTAACAGCCTTGCTGTTGGGTTAACCCTTTAGCGACGTGGTTTAGTGTCAGCCTACTGATCTGAAGGTCCCGGGTTCGAACCCCCGTTAGGGACAGGGTTATTTTCTCCTCCAAAAATTTACTTTTGGTGTCAGAAGTGGGAGTGAAGCCTGGTATGGCTGTCCTGAGATGGGCTTGGGCCCAGAAAAAGTAAGGGGGGAGGAGTGTAGTGCATACAGGCACTTCCATCAGCCTTGCTGTTGGGTTAACCCTTTAGCGACGTGGTTGAGTGTCAGCCTATTGACCTGAAGGTCCCGGGTTCGAATCCCCTTTAGGGACAGGATTATTTACTCCTCTCAGATTTACTTTATGACCCTACATAAACTGAGACCAAATCGCTTAAAAATGAATAATAGGTTTATATCAAATAAGTGATCAAATGGTAATTTCATTCCATTGTAAATTGTAATTTTACAATAATTCCTTTTCTGTACATTTTTATCAATCTACACAATTAGAATACATTTTGCTTTAAAAATTAAATCCGATTCCATTTTCATACCTCTTCCTTGACAAATGTACACTGTGGTTTATTGTCTTCAACCTCCATTTTAAAGCAGGTAACTAAGATCAAATAACTTAAATCATACCACAAAAGCTATTCTCATATATAACTACAACACAGTTATATATGACAAGTTATCTATGAGAAATATTTAAGATTTGGATTCGATTTCAATGTTTTGATTGTATATCAACAATGTGACCAGTGGCAATTCTCACGAAGTGCTGTTATTACGGCGCGAATCAACCAATTGAATTCGAGTTTTTACAGAACATTTGAACGAAGTGGGAAATTTAACTTTGAAAGGTAAATAAAGGTACAGGAGGTTTGTATTACACAGAATTATGAACTTTTGTCCAATAAAGACAAAGGTGATGCAATGAAAAACGTCTTATTTTATAGTATTGTGAAATGAATACACAAAGCCAGATCAATATATTCTCAAAACCATGATATTTGATAAAGTAAGCAGTTTTCGCAGGAATAACATTTTTATCGTGGTGTTTGATTGCGTCTGCCAGTAATTTTTATGAAGATTGTTTTTAATATACACTACTTACTTCGATACATTTAACCTTTGGCCGAAAGGTATGAGCACAAAAAATAAACATCACCATCGGAAACTGCTTGACAATCACCATAACAATGTTTCTCACAGCAAATGATAGTTGTAGGATGTTAAATTTGCCTCAAATGAAAAATGGATTTAGGACAATATTATTGCATTTAGTGTGTGTGCACAGCTTTTGTCAACTGACTATTCTGTCATGTTTTGGGTGTATGCAACAAAGTAAAAGAGTTCCATCTTTTAACAATTACAATTATTTTCAGTGCCATTAGTTCTTTGTGGGTTTATCGTTGAACTGCTGTTACTGGTAGAAATAAAGGGGAATACCCTGGTCAATATGTTTTATCAGATTTTTCAAAGTTGATGAGTAACTACAGAACTTATTTCCAACTGACTCAAAAAGCACATATTGTAAAGTTATGTAAGTCTCATGTTTGAATGTGGATTGTTTAATTGATTGAAGAATGATTGGGCTTTTGTTTTTTCAGATTCATGCATCATAAACCACAAAAATGTCAGGTATGTAACTGTTTGTAGTAATGTAATTTAAGTGATTAAAAGAATTTTCACCGATGTGAATGTATCATTTTTTAGATGTCATTGTAGAAGATGTAAAAATTTTTAAAAATTAACACTGTGCCCACTTTATACTTTGCCCTCCTTTAACTGGTAACATGTCGCCCTTGATCGGTAACAGTTCACCGCGGTAACATGTCGCCGTCGGATATGTTATACGCCAAGCAAAAATGTATACTTGTTAACTTGCATTATAAGTACATTGGATATAAGTGTACCATTTCCATGCGGGAAATGAAGGAAAAAGTAATGATGTCAAGTAAAGTATATACAATATTGAATTTGTTATATAGTGTATAATATATACAGTATTTTATAAGATATGTATACAAACACATGCGGTACTTGTTTATTCATAAACATCCCTCCGGCTTTTTCACTCGGGGCTTGGGACCAGATGTTGGCGCAGTTAATGTTTTTATTTTTTTTATGAATGTGTTGAGCCAAAATAAAACTAAGCATGGTATGCTGTTATAAAATCAATGTACTTCACTCCTCAACAGGAGCGTAAATGGCGATGCAAGCAAGTAGATGACATGTTGTGATATTTCTTTGTCTGTACTCTTCCCACAGCATCATTAGTCTGTTTGATAGCAGTGTAATTTCTTCGCTTTGACAAGCTTCTCTTCATTGGAGTCCTTGCAGAGCAGCTGAATCTGCACATAGAATGGTAGATTGCCCTTCTGTAGTCCTTGGTTCATTTTGTTGTGGTAGCCCTCAGTGTCGTTGGTCCTTATGGCTCTTCCGAACACAATTCATGAGTCGATATTCCACACACTTCTTTAGCCGCTTGAAGGCTTCTGGTATGTTGTCTACATAACAGATGGCCCTCCACATGGCTTTCCTCCACAAATGTCTTCACTTGTAGATGGGAAGGTTGTCTTTGAGTGTCTTCAGCACCTTCTTGTAGTTCTTCTTGCAACCTGACATTAACACGAAGCAGAGGGGAACTTGCTTCATGCTTGCCCCCGACCTCATGAAGGCATGGACGGATAGCAGCTGCTTGAACGTCTCCTTCACCACCTTGAATGTAGCATTGATATACCATGTCTTTACCAATGCCAGGATCTCAAACTGTTCGTCGCAAACAGTAGATGTTGTCGGTCCTTCACCGCGATGCTCTTCCTGAAAAATGTCTCTGGGATGGCTTTCTGCAGGAATTCTTCATTAATTTTGAATTCTAATGTAGGTTGTCTGGATGCAGACCCTTGCTTGCGCAACTACACGCCATTTGTAGTGCTTGCTGTTGGTGGCTAACTTACTGACACGTGCCGATCGACAATGTTTGTGATGATGGTTGATGCTGGAGCGAATATATTTTCACTGGCCTTGGACTTTTTTTTTTTATTTCCACCTTGACTTGTACGCTGATGCCGATCCCTGGTGCTGCTGGATGCTGGTGATCCGATCCGTCTCGTATAATTTAATCTCCGATCTGATGTATGGTGCTCTGGCAGGATATCTTTCTATTTCTGATGCTGCATCTCCACACTATTGCACCAGATTTGAGCTGATTCTTGTAGACATAAGTGTAGCCATCAGATGGTGCTAATTTCAATTGACCCCTCATGCTTCCTGTGTTTATGATGGTGTAGCTGATCTGTTGCTGGCCTTCTTCATTTATGCTTTTGACAATCCGGTCCTCAACTGATGGTTCCTCATCATCTGTTTGGAAAGTCTGGAACAGCCGGCTGATGTCGAAGTCACTTGTTTCACTTGGCTCCGTCGTTACGCTGATCTCTTCCAGTAGTAGGGACATCACTGTTGATACAGCCACTGGAACTAAGGGCAGGATGTCGTCTTCATCTTTGGCCATCAGTTGTTTGCCGTCTTCATGCCGACACTGCTGACATAAGAATTCAATATCTGTGCCATCACATACTGTCACGTACTGCTCTGCATATATACCAGTGTTTCCACACTTGATGTGGTGCCACCTATGGATGATGTTTTTTTTTAGAAATAATGTTTCCTGCTGTAGAGAACACACACTCTCTAGGCACACTAGTTGCAGGTACTTGAAGATAGTGGGTGGCCATTTTGGAAAGTCTATGGAACTCCTTTTGATGTCCACCCCACCACTCAGTTTTATACAAAATCTTTAAATTATAACATAATAATAGAGTATTTTATTGATTTCTTTCACAAATGGACAAATTCATGATCTTGCAACTGTCTCCTTACTTGAATACAACATTGTCAAATTGTTAATGATATGTTAAACACCTTTTTTCATGATTTTTTTACAAATTGTTGAATTATCGTTGTCAATGCTATTTCGTTTACAACAGTTCCCTCCCTATTATACAACATTCTGTAGACTTCCCGTTGACTAAAAACATTGATTTTAACGAATTTTTTAACTTTTTTTTTTTTCTATTTTTTTCCCCGCCGATTTATCGATATTTCGAAATGTGTATCGATATTTTAAAATGTGTATCAATATATCAATATCTGTCGAATCGATGACCGCCCTAACTTATATACGTCTATGTCGGCAAATATCAGTTAAGATCACTGTTACGAAGTATCAATCAAGATTAGTGCGAATGCTATCATCACAATAGTGACCGTAGGCTTATATCAAATCACGATCACACTCTGACTAATTTATTAATTTCAATTATTTATATGTGTCTATGTCGGCAAACATTTACTAAGATCACACTAATTATCATTCAAGATTAGTGCAAATGCTATCATCACAATAATGACTTAAGGCAAATATCAATTAACCTTCACACTTTAAAGAATTGATGTGCAATTGTAAGATAACTGCATACTCAAGTCATCTTGAGTGTAACAACCTTATTAAAGTATTGGCAACAAAATATGTATGTAACTAAATAACATTAAAGTCCTGGCAACAGCGAAATTTTATTAAAATATACAATTAACTACTTACACAGTATAATTATTATATTTAAGACGTAACATTGTATTTAAACCAAGGAACAGTGACAATTTGTATATTGTGCTGGGAGGGAAAAAATTTTCTTTGGTTAAAAAATTTCTAAAATATGAAAAATAAAAATATTATAATTTATAATGCTTTTAATACGATGCTTATAAAGAATAAGAAGACAAAGGGATTTAAGATTTAAGGGCGAAGGTGGCGCATACACTTATATCCAAAGTGCTCATAATGTATATGAAGACGAAGAAAACATAAATACAATGTGAATGGTTGTAAATAAATTAACAAGTTAACTTTTTTTTTGTTTGATGTATACACTTATATCCGAAGGCGACATGATATAAAGCAAGGGCGAACTGTTACCTTTCAAGGGCAAACAGTTACCAGTTAAGGGAGGGTGAAGTGTGAAGAGGGCAAAGTGTTATTATACCAATTTTTCTTAGTAAACCTCATATAAACACATAAACAGCAAGTCACTATTTTCTGCAATAAATTAAATGAATTTTAAGATGTCTAAATTGTTACTTAAAACTATTCATCCATCCATATCCAGTTTTTCCTCCTCTTGCAAGGGTAAGGATTGTCTGTCCCATCAAGATCAAATTCCCCTCCTACAGGACTGGATCATGGATCGACCCCGCCCAATCCTGAACACTGGAACTCTGCTTGTTAATTTTTAAGGTTGTGTGGTTGAATTGCAATTGTAATTTTGTTGTTTCAATCTTTCACTGCAGGGTGTGTGGAAGACATTCTCATAGATTTGAGCGAACCAGTGGAGGAACAACCTAGCTATATAAGTGTGTCAGGTGAGGAGGCGGACATAGCAAATTACACATTATTAGAAACACACTGTTGCATATTAGAGATCCTGTCAGCCAGTGAGTTTTTTCTTCACCAAAATATCATAGTGGGAAGTCACTCTTATGATAATTGGGTTTGCTGTGGACTTGTAGAAAACTGACATAAACATTAATTATAAAAATATGCATGTTATGTTCAAATCATGCTAATATACATTAAATTCAATAAAGCATGCAATTTTTATTACACCGTATTGTATTAAACAATGGCTATACTTTAAATACTTTCCACAAGAATAGGTAGATTGTTGATTGTGAGTCTCCCTACATTGTGTTTTATTATAATATAAAAATTATTGCAATGCCATATGGCATTGTTTGAACATTTTGTAAGAAAAGACTGCTATCCTTAATTAACAGTAAAACATTACAGTTATACCCATTTTTACAAATAAATCAAAACAATTACAGTATTAGGAATGTACTTTGTTGGTATTTATTTTCTAACAAATTTAAAGGTCATACCAACATTAATTACAAGTTGGGAGGGGTTGGGGGCGAGAACTTCCATGTTGGGAGGTCTTCCAGCTGACCTGCAGTGCACCGGTGATTCTTCCCAAACATTTATCTGCGGTCTTCCTTCTCCAGTTATTAGCTGGATGTGGTTAATGCTATTTTTTATTTCATCTTTTCCAGATTCTATAGAATTGTTACGAGATGACAGCCAGGCACATGTTCCCCAGGCATTTGGCAGTCCAGCCAACTCGGGTCTTCTGGTCAGTCCAGTAAAAGATTTGTTATTGGAAAGTCCACCACTAGGTATGTCCTTGCAGACTGACAACTGGGCTTCTATTACTGTTCGGCCCGTATTCACTAACCATTCTTAATTAATTATTGCACAAGTCATGGATTTCAATCCACATTATCTTTATTATGTATTTAGCTACAATTCTGTATTTTTTCATCTTTAACTTTGCTACTTTCAGCTACAATTCTCATTGAAATTTCATAAATAAGCTTATTTTTGTTGGTATGAAAATTGGGACCTGGACTTCAGCCATGACTTAGGCTTAAGAATGGTTGGTGAATATGGACCTTAATATCCTCTTTGTTTTTACTATTTTTCCAATGTTTTCTTGAAACTTAGGAATTTAAAAGGTATGGAGATCAATATTTACATAATTTCAGATATTCGAGTTAATCAAGACCAATTGTGGCAAAATCGATGCCAGAAATGTCCAAAATTCTTTGTTAAGCATTGTTTAAATTAACCACTGAAATGATCATACTTGTGTAAACAATATTTTGATCACTACAGTGCTTATACTTCACTTGCTGCTGACCACTCCATTATCATTTATGTCATTTACTCAATGGATTGATTGACAAGTTTTCAATGACAAGTTTTCAATGTACTTTTAGTTTAGAAAAAAAATCATATTTACAGTTGTATTAAGCTTAAGAAAGCCTTGCTTATAGAATAGTGTGATTATGTTTGAGTACAATTCATGTTCTAATAGCATTTAATTTATTTCAAGTTGAAAGGAAAGTGAGCCTGGCTTTCTGTTTCTGGTTGCCAGGCTTATCTCACATATTAAATGTGTTTTTTTACTGCAGCACATAAGAATATGTTAACAATCATACAATCATATTTTTACAGTCAAAGTTAACAATGTCCAAAAAAAAACTAAAGGTCGAAGATTTTGATTAAGCATGGAATTTCTAGAACCTGTCTGAAACCCCTTCTGTTTTATTAATTTCCAGTGCCTATAGACAAGGAAACGTTTGATTTTGATCTGCCATTAACTCCAGTGACTGTATCAGACAAGTGAGTACATTTCATTGAAATAATCAAAGCACTCCGAAAGCGCTGTATAGATGGTGTTAGTTTGACCCTGCAAACAATGGTCAAAATTATTCCATTGTACATTAAATAAAAACGCATTGGAAATTGGAAAGCAGAAAGACCTAAGCTCCAAATAAACTGCTCTTCTAAATATAGATTGTACATTGGGACAAAATCACAGTCACTAACATCTGATAATAGAAACAATTTTCTTAAACATAGAATACTTTCTATTTGAATTTGCATTTTAAGTTGGGTCTATAATAAATGCTCATACATGCTACTGGCTTTGACCAAAATAAACTGAGTTTGACTACCAACTCTTACAACCTTGTGAAATAAATATAAAAATCCCAAGTAGGCAATTCCTCCCCAAGCGCATGTGGGATCTTTAGACTGAGATGCTAAGATGTTATGACCTATGTGATTACATAAACTAATTCAGAGCGGCAGAAGGCATATAGGCCATGCGCCGGGTATCGCAAATATCTCAGCCTAGTAGATAATGCAGTCAGTGGAACACTTGTTCTAATAGCAGTTTGCTCCTCATTTCAATGCTTTGCTGTAGTCAGTGAGTGATATTCGTACTCGGTATTGGTCATAACCAAATCTGCATTTCATGTATATCTGAATTATACAATATAATAAACTTTCAATTTAAACTGATAACAATATTAATCTGTACATTTGAAGCATGATGCATCTAGTCTCCTTAGACATACTTATTTGTTCTGTACACGCACTACTTCTTCCCAGACATGAATAACTGACCGTGAGTTGTCAAGGTCATGCATGGTCAATCCCTTGCGCTTCTGAAATCCAACTATCTTATAACTCTGGACAGTGCCACAAGTGACTCCGCCCAACAGATCAAAATGAAAAACACACAATGTATAAGTTTTACACTATAAGACCCATGTCTTATAGCTCTTCAGAGCTACTGAAAAAAAATCCCTACTGAAAGTTTTTTTCCTTTAAGGTTCTGGACCTGTAATGGTGACCTTCCACAATCCTTATAATGATACTGTTTCTTGAATCTATACTTTAAAACACATCGTATGGTGAATTTTTAAGGAAGTTTACCTGTTTGTAACTCAAGTTATGTGCATTTTTATAAAGTAACCATTGGTTTTCAAAAACACCGTAAATTGTGCTTGGACAAAAAATGAAAAAGTACTATTTTTTCAAATTCTACTGTTCTATATTCAAATTTTTACCAATGTTCCTATTACACAATCATGTCATGATAAATCAGAACAATAAGATTACACTTTGAACAAATACTTATAAAAATACAGAGCTTTGCATACAAGTACCCCCAAGCAAAAATCCGAGTTTTTTGGGTGTGTTTAAAAATTTACTCTATCTATAGAAGCAAATATCTCAAGTTTGAAGCTAGTTAGACACATACAACTAGTTTTAAAATTTTCTGCAATATGAACTGCCCATAATATGAGATTTTAAAGGCATTTTACCGTTCCTAATAAAATTTATAAGAATTTGTAAATGTTACTATAATGAAACTGCAAGAAAATTTGTAGCGAAAAATAACGTCAAAATGGTCAATTACAGATTATACTTCTTAATTAACAAAATCACCTACAGTTGGTATTGGAGATGGAAATATGTATGTAAAACTCTGCATTATCACATGAAAACCTTCTCTTTACTAATTTTTGCTGGCTTGAGGGAAATATTTGAAATTAATCACTTTACACGTTTTTCGTAAAAAGTTCTGACAGTTTAGGAATAACCGAGTCAAGCACTCTTTTGGTATTAGTGACACGTGGTTGTCCCTCACAGTTTTGACCCCTTTACATGACTCTGTTGTCGGTAAACCACTATTTTTAGTCCAGGCGCGTTTCTGCCATTATGCACTTTACGCACGTGCGTAACTTCCGTTCGAAAAATCGAAAATCTGAAAGTACCAAAAACAATATGAAAGTCGATGCCTACACCGGGTTAGGAATGATATATCTTATTTCCGTAGTTTCTATGATATAAAATTTTATTATCACACACCAATTAAAGTTGAAAAGGTTTTAAAATGATTAAACTTACACACGTCAGGATTTTAGTCGTTCATATTTTTCCTCGCATGTCCGCATTTTACCTGTTATTCATTAGAAAAGAACCGAATATAATCAAAAGTATTACTACAAAGGTTATATCTCTTGTAATTGTGCGTAACTTCAAAAAAGGCAAAGACACGCGCTTGATTTTTACAATATCGCCCTCGACGATCACGATGTTGAGCTCCCGGTTCCGCCATTTTGGAGAAATGGGTAACCCAATGACGTCATGGAAAATCCCTATCGCAGTGGTGAAAAAATACTAAAAATAGCAAATACGAAACTTGACGACGAATGCTATTCAAATGAAACCGGATCATACAGAGTGCCGATGTTTACCGAAGTTAGTTACAGGTCCAGAACCTTAAAATTGTTCATGTTTCCTCTAAAGTTTTTCCCCTAAAATTAAGTGTGTATAAAATGTCTCTTTCCTAAAAATTGGAAGACATTATCAAGGCTTACATGTTCTAACTTGCTCAAAGAAGAACTTATGCAGTTATGTGTATGTTTACATGATTGATTTGACAACTCTTTTGTTAATAAAGCAAAAAACAGTCCTTCATCTGAAATTCAGTTTTATTCTGTAAACATAAAAATTCTGTTTAGGTTCGAGGCAATCAGTTACCAACTTTTATTTTATGGCTGCAATTACCATTGCTTTCGGCTATAATTTTCTGTCTATTGTTTGTAGAAGTGCCTCTTCTCATTTGAGTGCAGAAGAAGATGAAGAAGAGGTGTATTTTGGACCTGTGGGTTTCAAGGAGCGCTGTGTGGCAACTGCCATCATTTCTCAGACCAAGGAAAGGAAGGCTCTTAGCCCCCTAAACTCGCGTCAGTTTGCTGAGATATGCAAGGAAGCCAATGCTGTTGCAAGCAGGATTTCTTCAGCTGCTAGTTCAAGCAAGAGAGCAGAGATCTCGAAAGAGAATCTGAATGTAGCGAAAAAACAGCTGAATTTAGATAATGGTGATAGCATTTTTAAGGTTAAAGCTTCAAATAATAATGTATTGAGCCTCCCAAAAGTGAGTTCTAACTTGGCAAAAAAGCAGCTGAGTTTAGATAAAGCTGATGGTGTTTTTAAAGTTAAAGCTTCAAATATTAATGTATTGAGTTCACAGTCAAGCTCTGTTTTGAAAGCAGGTAAGAACTTCTGTGATACACTGGGAGAGTCTGTAAGGGACTGCAAACCAATGGAGACTGATATATTGCCTCTCATAAATATAGACAGTGCAGATGTATTGAGTAGTCAGGTAGGCATTGGGTCTGGGGAAGACCCAGACACACCCTCTCGCAGACATACACGTTCCAGCACATTCACAGTGGACAAGACGCCACTTGAAAATCTCTCACCCTAACAAGAGGCGGTCACTACCTGTAGTTGATCAAGCCATCAAAGAGCCAAACAAGAAGTTAAAGCCTAATGAAAGCACAGAGGATCAGCCCAAGCAGGAGAAACAGTCTGCCAAGGGAGGAAGATCTCTTCTGAGGAAACCTTCCATACGAGTGGCTGGCGGAGCTTCAGCAATTCCAAATCTTGGCTTAAAAAAGGTAAGTTACTGTTGTTATCTGTTAGCTTGGGGTAGTGAATTTTTGTGGTTGCTGCTTGACAAGCAACTTGTGCTGTTCATTTAATTTAAGGTCTTAATTTTTTGTAATAAAGTATTGCATTCAAGCTCCTGATAAAACACACAATTTGGTAATGGCATGCAAATTTATGCAATTAAAGTCAGATTTGTTTATAGTCATTTGTTGATTGGTTCCCTGCAGGCCAAACCAGCCTCACCAGAACCAGCTGGAGATGATTCCCAGCTCTCAGCTCCCAATCAGTCAGGAACCAGTCTGCTCAGCAACCCCAGTACCCTGCAATCCAAGCTGAAGCCACTGGGAGCAACCAGTAGTGAGACCAATGGGAAAACCTCACTGCTGCCTAGTAAACAGTCCCAGCTACAATTGGCACCAAAGTCAGGGCTGCCAGGTAAGGTGGTTGATGGGCACCAAAGTCAGGGCTGCCAGGTAAGGTGGTTGATGGGCACCAAAGTCAGGGCTGCCAGGTAAGGTGGTTGATGGGCACCAAAGTCAGGACTGCCAGGTAAGGTGGTTGAAGGGCACCAAAGTCAGGGCTGCCAGGTAAGGTGGTTGATGGGCACCAAAGTCAGGGCTGCCAGGTAAGGTGGTTGATGGGCACCAAAGTCAGGGCTGCCAGGTAAGGTGGTTGATGGGCACCAAAGTCAGGGCTGCCAGGTAAGGTGGTTGATGGGCACCAAAGTCAGGACTGCCAGGTAAGGTGGTTGATGGGCACCAAAGTCAGGGCTGCCAGGTAAGGTGGTTGATGGGCACCAAAGTCAGGGCTGCCAGGTAAGGTGGTTGATGGGCACCAAAGTCAGGACTGCCAGGTAAGGTGGTTGATGGGCACCAAAGTCAGAGCTGCCAGGTAAGGTGGTTGATGAAATACATCACTATTACCAATTATGATGTTTTGGTAAAGGAAGAGCCCAGATTGTCTCTACCACCATGCCCAGGGGGCTGCTAAAGGGTATTGAATGTTTTCAGAATATTGTATAAGCTCTTTAAGGTGTGAATTTATTACAAGAACAACATATTGAAGTAATGAATATATATGCATGCTAGGTAAACCTATATGCTAAGAAAAACTAATAAAACAGAATATAAACAAAATACATACTTTACAGTTAAATTGACAGCAGTAAAAAATATACCAATTTGAAATAAACAAATATGTTGGTTTTTTGTTTTGCTAGGACCAAAAATCAAGACAGCCCCTGCCACGAAGATGCAGCTAAGGAAACCATCAGGCCTACAACGACCTACTCTGGGACAAATTACCAATGAGGGAACTAGTGCTAAGGCAGGACCTATTAAGGCCTTTGTCCCTGCAGGTAGGTGTTATTTTTTTATCGACCACTTCATATTATAACCCATTTTCATATGTATTTCTACAGCAAGATAAACATCCTGTTACAGTCTGTCCAGTTTGTGTGGGTCTATGCAGTGAGTGCCTATTTGCACACCAACAAAGCTTTTCTCTCTTTCAGAGAAAATTTTGAAAGTGTGTGAGCGAAATGTTGTTCTGTTATTAGAATCACAGGATTCTTCCAATATTTAATTATTCCAAAGTATAAAACTATGGCATGATATTTTTTTTTTTAATTTGTTTAACAACACTATGATATGCAAATATTGCACTATTATCAAAATTTTGTTGTATCATGTCAAATGTCACAAGTATATTCATGAGAATATTGTGATGGGTGAAATTCATGCAATATTGTGAATGTTAAAATAACAATGTTTTATTTGGTCAATCAAATCTTGAATCACCTGGTTGAGTAGAATAAAGTTCGAGTAAATTCACTGTTAGCAATATGAACTCTCTATCTTTTAAACTCTTGCTTATATGTGGTATTATTATAATAAACTTCAACATATTTTTTGTATACTATGGATGTGTTCTTTGTGTAGTTAACCTGTGTCTTGATTAATAATTTTGAAAATATAGTAAAAATATTATCATGTTTTGTAAAATATAGAAGTTAAAAAAAATATCACAATTTTACCAAATTTCTTGATTGCATATTTTACACATACATATCTTGACAAAATATTTACTTGGCTATTATTGTAGGTTCGACAGTTCTCACCCCAAACAAAGAAGATAAGAAAGTTCAGCCCAAAAACCTTTCTTCTAGTTTTACCACACCAGTGAAATCTGGGTAAGTTTATATGTGAGTAACTGGCTCCAGATAACTTATAAGGTTGTATGGGAAAGCAGGCGATATACCAGTACACTACAAGTATTGTAGAGTGAAGAAGGGCTGTTCAAAGTCTGATTGTTCCAGAGTCTAAATAATATCTCTATTGTTTTATGTCAAAGGGCAAACTGTTAAAGTAAAGGCAACAAAAATGACTTCATGTAAATACTGACCTGGAATGACTGGTTGGATGTATAATCTAATGTAAATACTGACCTCGAATGACTTTGGATGTATAACCTAATGTAAATACTGACCTGGAATGACTGGTTGGATGTATAATCTAATGTAAATACTGACCTGGAATGACTGGTTGGATGTATAATCTAATGTAAATACTGACCTCGAATGACTTTGGATGTATAACCTAATGTAAATACTGACCTGGAATGACTGGTTGGATGTATAATCTAATGTAAATACTGACCTCGAATGAATTTGGATGTATAACCTAATGTAAATACTGACCTGGAATGACTGGTTGGATGTATAATCTAATGTAAATACTGACCTGGAATGACAGGTTGGATGTATAATCTAATGTAAATACTGACCTGGAATGACAGGTTGGATGTATAACCTAATGTTAATACTGACCTGGAATGACTGGTTGGATGTATAATCTAATGTAAATACTGACCTGGAATGACAGGTAGGATGTATAACCTAATGTAAATACTGACCTGGAATGACAGGTTGGATGTATAATCTAATGTAAACATTGACCTGGAATGACAGGTTGGATGTATAACCTAATGTAAATACTGACCTGGAATGACAGGTTGGATGTATAACCTAATGTTAATACTGACCTGGAATGACTGGTTGGATGTATAATCTAATGTAAATACTGACCTGGAATGACAGGTAGGATGTATAACCTAATGTAAATACTGACCTGGAATGACTGGTTGGATGTTTAACCTAATGTAAATATTGACCTGGAATGACAGGTAGGATTATAATCTAATGTAAATACTGACCTGGAATGACAGGTTGGATGTATAATCTAATGTAAATATTGACCTGGAATGACAGGTAGGATGTATAACCTAATGTAAATACTGACCTGGAATGACTGGTTGGATGTTTAACCTAATGTAAATATTGACCTGGAATGACAGGTAGGATTATAATCTAATGTAAATACTGACCTGGAATGACTGGTTGGATGTATAATCTAATGTAAATACTGACCTGGAATGACTGGTTGGATGTATAATCTAATGTAAATACTGACCTCGAATGACTTTGGATGTATAACCTAATGTAAATACTGACCTGGAATGACTGGTTGGATGTATAATCTAATGTAAATACTGACCTCGAATGACTTTGGATGTATAACCTAATGTAAATACTGACCTGGAATGACAGGTTGGATGTATAATCTAATGTAAATACTGACCTGGAATGACAGGTAGGATGTATAACCTAATGTAAATACTGACCTGGAATGACAGGTTGGATGTATAACCTAATGTAAATACTGACCTGGAATGACAGGTTGGATGTATAACCTAATGTAAATACTGACCTGGAATGACAGGTTGGATGTATAACCTAATGTAAATACTGACCTGGAATGACAGGTTGGATGTATAACCTAATGTAAATACTGACCTGGAATGACAGGTTGGATGTATAACCTAATGTAAATACTGACCTGGAATGACAGGTTGGATGTATAATCTAATGTTAATACTGACCTGGAATGACAGGTTGGATGTATAACCTAATGTAAATATTGACCTGGAATGACAGGTTGGATGTATAACCTAATGTAAATACTGACCTGGAATGACAGGTTGGATGTATAACCTAATGTAAATACTGACCTGGAATGACAGGTTAAATGTATAACCTAATGTAAATACTGACCTGGAATGACAGGTTGGATGTATAACCTAATGTAAATACTGACCTGGAATGACAGGTTGGATGTATAACCTAATGTAAATACTGACCTGGAATGACAGGTTGGATGTATAATCTGATGTAAATATTGACCTGGAATGACAGGTTGGATGTATAATCTAATGTAAATACTGACCTGGAATGACTGGTTGGATGTATAACCTAATGCAAATAAAATGAAGCAACATATCTGTGCTAGGTAAAAAAATATATTCCAAAGAAGTATGTATATTTTATACTGAACATATTTCAACATATTTATTCCTTACCTAATTTACTGGCTTTTACTCAGGCTTATAAAAGAAGGTGGGCACTTACTCAAAACTGAAAATGTATCTGTTCTGTACTCAACACTGCCCTATTACCTATCACGGAAACATAAATATTAATTTTCTAACTTTCCAGAATTTTGATGTCAAACTTACAATATGAATCAAGCTACTGTCAACATACCTCATCTGAAATATGAAGCAAGTTTTTTTCTACCTAACAACAAATAAAAACTAGTATTTTATTGAGAAATGATTGTTTCTTCAGGAGCACAAGCAGTATGGAGTCACCAATGTCGTCAAAGAGACGCTCCTTCCTTCCCACACCAAACAAGATCCGTACTGGCTCAACCTCCTCTATACCATCACCAAGGTAACATACTCTCCTGTAACATACATAGTAGTCATGTTATCATTAGTAACACTGCATTGGTTGATAACCAGTGCTCAAATCTTAGTTTTTTGCTTCTTGCAAAGGGGAAATGTGTGATGTTGAAGGAGACAGAAACTAGTGTAGATCCGAAACCTTCCTAGCCCTGAAGCTGCCACTATATAGACTTCATTTTTGTTTCAGTGGGTCTCGTACAAGCAGCACCTCTTCAATGAGATCACTTGAGTCTCCACTAGTTAACACCAGCCTATCAAGGGTCCGAAATAACTCAGGTGGAAACAGAATGATCAGCAAGGTATGTCATTATGTACTGATCGCTCATTGCATAGTGTATTAAGTTAAAAAGCTACTTCACAATAATTTGAATGTGTTCATGGCTTCTTATGTTTTGATGAATATAATGAAAACAACGTATAGAAAATAGACAAATTAATAAGTTTGAAGCACTAATATTTTTCACAACCTCTTACTATTTTATGACAGTTTTTGTTTTTTGTTTTTGCAAGCTCTAAGCCAAGAATCAACTTTTTAGCCAAAGTCTTCGTGCTACTGCTAATTTACAAAAAAACTGTTGTATAGTAGATAACTCTGATTGTTTCACCTGTCTGCTGAAATATCTTTTATCCATTAATTATGACCTGATTTAAATCTTCAAGGACAAACCTCCCAACCTTCCTATACCTCCAAAGGGACGGAGGTCCCTTCCAACACCGCACAATAAAGGGAGACGATCCCTTTCTGCTCCACGTACAACTTCTTTGTAAGACTCGGTGATGGATCAAATATTAATATATATAAACAGCTTGAAAAAATATAATATGTCAGTATTCAATTGGATGCCTTTATATTTGTTAGTTATCAGTCAACTTGGATATGGGTAAAAACTACATGTATCTACAACTTGATATAGTATATTTCATTTAACAATAACATTCTAACAAAAAGTCTGCTAGGAGGTGGTTTAAACAGGCTTTATGAAGACTTAATTTCATGTAGCCGGATAACTCTTATGTACATGTATCTGGTTATATTACCAAACCTTCCATCACACCAGGAGGATGTATTGATAGATAGAACATTATTGGGCTTCACGATACTGAGGGAACAGTACAGCCGTATTGTGTTGTATCATTAATATTGAAACTATCACGCTTTAGGGAGAAAATTACATCAAAAATTCTTGTTTATAAAAATGTAAACATTTCCAATTGGTAATGTGTGGACATTTCAAGGAATTGGGTAAACGATGTCTTTCTTTACAATGCAACCTTTCTTGTACTGCAGTTAGGAAAAAAATTAAAATCTCTAAGCTATATTTGTATTCAAAATTTGTATTAAGACATTTTTGCAGATCTGAAATTAAAACGCTTTTAATACTAACTAAATTTTACTGAGATTAATATTTTAATACCTTATTTATACCACTGTTATCATCAGTAGCAACAGCTCCAGTTCATCAGCTCACAATACTATACCATTGTCGACATCAGTAGCAACAGCCCCTGGTTAACAGCTCACAATACTCTACCATTGTCATTACCAGAAGCAACAGCTTCTGTTTATCAGCTCACAATACTCAACCATTGTCCTCATCAGTAGCAACAGCTCCTGTTTATCAGCTCACAGTACTCTACCATTGTCAACATAAGTAGCCACAGCCTCTGTTTATCAGCTCACAATACTCTACCATTGTCATCATCAGTAGCAACAGCTCCTGTTTATCAGCTCACAATACTCTACCACTATCAACATCAGTAGCAACAGCTCCTGTTTATCAGCTCACAATACTCTACCAGTCTCAACATCAGTAGCAACAGCTCCTGTTTATCAGCTCACAATACTCTACCAGTCTCAACATCAGTAGCAACAGCTCCTGTTTATCAGCTCACAATACTCTACCACTGTCAACATCAGTAGCAACAGCTCCTGTTTATCAGCTCACAATACTCTACCACTGTCAACATCATTAATAGCAACAGCTCCTGTTTATCAGCTCACAATACTCTACCACTGTCAACATCATTAGTAGCAACAACTCCTGTTTATCAGCTCACAATACTTAACCATAATCATCATCAGTAGCAACAGCTCCTGTTTATCAGCTCACAATACTCTACCACTATCAACATCAGTAGCAACAGCTCCTGTTTATCAGCTCACAATACTCTACCATTGTCATTATCAGTAGCAACAGCTCCTGTTTATCAGCTCACAATACTCTACCAGTCTCAACATCAGTAGCAACAGCTCCTGTTTATCAGCTCACAATACTCTACCACTGTCAACATCAGCAGCAACAGCTCCTGTTTATCAGCTCACAATACTCTACCACTGTCAACATCATTAGTAGCAACAGCTCCTGTTTAACAGCTCACAATACTCTACCACTGTCAACATCATTAGTAGCAACAGCTCCTGTTTATCAGCTCACAATACTCTACCACTGTCAACATCATCAGTAGCAACAGCTCCTGTTTATCAGCTCACACTACTTAACGATTGTCATCATCAGTAGCAACAGCCCCTGTTTATCAGCTCACAATACTCTACCATTGTCATCATCAGTAGCAACAGCTCCTGTTTATCAGCTCAATACTAAACGATTGTCATCATCAGTAGCAACAGCCCCTGTTTATCAGCTCACAATATGCTACCATTGTCATCATCAGTAGCAACAGCTCCTGTTTATCAGCTCACAATACACTACCATTGTCATCATCACTAGCAACAGCTCCTGTTTATCAGTCACAATACTCTACCTTTGTCATCATCACTAGCAACAGCTCCAGTTTTTCAGCTCACAATACTCTACCATTGTCATCATCAGTAGCAACAGCTCCTGTTTATCAGCTCACAATACTCTACCATTGTCATCATAATTAGCAACAGCTCCTGTTTATCAGCACACAATACTCTACCATTGTCATCATAATTAGCAACAGCTCCTGTTTATCAGCTCACAATACTCTACCATTGTCATCATAATTAGCAACAGCTCCTGTTTATCAGCACACAATACTCTACCATTGTCATCATAATTAGCAACAGCTCCTGTTTATCAGCTCACAATACTCTACCACTGTCAACATCAGTAGCAACAGCCCCTGTTTATCAGCTCACAGTACTCTACCACTGTCAACATCAGTAGCAACAGCTCCTGTTTATCAGCTCACAATACTCTACCATTGTCATCATTAGTAGCAACAGCTCCTGTTTATCAGCTCATAAAACTCTACCATTGTCATCATCAGTAGCAACAACTCCTGTTTATCAGCTCACAATACTCTACCATTGTCATCATAATTAGCAACAGCTCCTGTTTATCAGCACACAATACTCTACCATTGTCATCATAATTAGCAACAGCTCCTGTTTATCAGCTCACAATACTCTACCATTGTCATCATAATTAGCAACAGCTCCTGTTTATCAGCTCACAATACTCTACCACTGTCAACATCAGTAGCAACAGCTCCTGTTTATCAGCTCACAATACTCTACCATTGTCATCATCAGTAGCAACAGCTCCTGTTTATCAGCTCATAAAACTCTACCATTGTCATCATCAGTAGCAACAGCTCCTGTTTATCAGCTCACAATACTCTACCACTGTCAACATCAGTAGCAACAGCCCCTGTTTATCAGCTCACAGTACTCTACCACTGTCAACATCAGTAGCAACAGCTCCTGTTTATCAGCTCACAATACTCTACCATTGTCATCATCAGTAGCAACAGCTTCTGTTTATCAGCTCACAATACTCTACCATTGTCATTATCAGTAGCAACAGCTCCTGTTTATCAGCTCACAATACTCTACCATTGTCATCATCAGTAGCAACAGCTCCTGTTTATCAGCTCACAATACACTACCATTGTCATCATCAGTAGCAACAGCTCCTGTTTATCAGCTTACAATACACTACCATTGTCAACATCAGTAGCAACAGCTGCTGTTTATTAGCTCGCAATACTTTACTATTCTCATCAGTAGCAACAGCCCTGTTTATGAGCTCACAATACTTAACCATTGTCATCATCATAAGCAACAACTCCTGTTTATCAGCTCACAATAATTTACTATTGTCATTATCAGTCACATTGGGCCACCATATCAATCATCTTTACCAGTGTATATATTGTATTTCATGTAACCATTCACTTAATATCTGTTTATAGGTGTATCTGCTTCATTTAACCCGGCTTTAAAAGTCGTATTTAACTGTTGAAACCATTTGTTGCATACAATTATTAAAGTCAGTTCTTATTGTCATTCTTATTGACAACAAATTATCGTTACCTGAAAAGATCCTCCAAAGTGCTGTCTCTGGGTTTGCTTCATCTATGTCAAAAGTGAAGTATATCACCTCACTCGTCTTTACAGTCATGTATTTCCTGTCTGAGTAATGCTACACAGTTAGCTATCTTTAAACTAAGAAAACCAAGAAACCACTTACTTGAGCTCATGTTATTTCATCCTCTGGATATACTGCCCTGGTGTCAATGTCTGATTTTGGACGAATTCTATCATTCTAATTTAAGGTTTGTGAAAAAATAAACACTTAGAGCATATATTTTTTTCACGATTTGTACTTTCTAACAATAGAGGTAGTGTCACAAATTATATCAAGAGTAAGATATTGTTACATGTATTTGATACTGGCAAACTATTGGATATCTCTGTTTATAAAAATAAAGAATCTGCTCTGTCTGTCACAATCTCCAGTAATATGTTCAGTTATATCTGCTTGGAGTTTTTTTGCAGACAAGAAAGAATTAGTTGGGTTTTTATACAGCAGATGTGGTCTTGGTTCTCTAAATTTAAATCTTTGTTACTTATTGTCCCTGCACACTTGAAACAAGTTATACATAGGTCTTCTTATTTAAGCACCTGTTTCCAGTCACATCTTGGTCACACTGGTCTGAAATAATGTAAGCATTACATAATGTCATGTAACTTTTGTTTCTGTGAATTATACATTTTTCTTAGACCCTATTCTGCAGCAAACATGCTGCTTATTTAGTCTTTCCTAGCTTAGTTTACAGGGTAACAAACACACCTAAAATGAATCAATTATTTGACTTCCTGCCATATTTAGCGTTTCCATCCGTATGCTTACCAGAAGAAATAAGGTAATTATAATGCTTTGTCTCAGTGAAAAACTTGTTTCATTTAGTTTTCCTTTTCTCTGTATTGCTAGTTTTAGTTGATAACCTATGTATTTAGATATATCCATTTATTGTATTTTTAAATTTCTAATTTTGAAAATATCTTGTATTTTCCACAACGTGTAAGGAATGCACTGATATCATATATAATAAATTCACTGTATAATTCAGCATCCCTCAAGCTTAGATTTATCGTAGTATACACACAAAAGCACTCACAAATGCTGAGGCCTTGGCATGTGCCAATATTATAGTGTATTGTGATTTAATGTAACAAATTAATTAGGGAGATTTAATACTTTCAAACATTAATAAATAGTTTATTATAGTTTATATGTTGCTTACAATAATAAAAAAGGCATGAGTTCCTTTAAGCATGTAGTGGTCTGTCTGTACTGAACATTTGTCCAAAAAACAATTACAAGTTTTTTGTAAGAATCAGAATGTTGACATACATTTTTCATATCATTATTTAACTGGAATCGAGGTATTGGATATTTATTGTTTCTTTTGTATGCAATGTATGTTACTTGATGTAGCAATATTTTTTCTGGATGTTTTGTGCTTGGAGGCTGTTGTTATGATTTGTTGTTTTATTAAGGCTTCTGCTTAAAAATGGCAAAACATATATGCACTTTTAAACAAAGTGTTATATAGACCACTTGAATATTATTATTATTACTACAGGATTTTTCATTTTTGCTTTATAATGTAGCATGAAAAGCTTAACCTACCAATATTCATTTTTCACATATAATCACAGGAAGTCACCCTTTTGGTATGACCATGAATGCTGACTTCAGATAGTCTCTCAAACCCTCTTTAATACTGCTATACTGGTGATTGGGCTTCAGCTTCTTTGTATGAAGGCAGTGTAATGAAAATGCTGCATTTGACAACTGTATATATGACTGTATAATACAGTTTTTTGGATCTGTTTCAGCTATCATCATGTCACCTCACCATTCTTAACATAGAACTAATTATTATGTTTTAATTAATATCTTTAGTTTTTTATATATGTGTACAAAAAAGCCAGATAAGTTTTTCACTGAAATGTTTGCAACATCTGGAAAAATTATTCTATTTAACTGAATTGAAACTGATGTAGATATTTTTGGACCACAAGCTGTGTGACATGACACATCTGTAAGTGTAAGATTCTTAATGTTCCTGGTATTGTTATGTTGATTTTATCAGTTTGTTTTTATTTTCAATTTGCTTGTTTAAAATTGCTGTTGTTTACATTCATTATCAAGTTGTTTATTACTTACAGGATGATTTAAAGAGGAACATCGGTAATGCATCTCCAGCATTAAAGAAGGTAAAGTTTTAATGCCTTTCTTTCATCTTTATGAGACTTATAAGTAATGACTGCTCATACTATGTGGTTTTAAGTACCTGCCTAAGCAAACAAATTTCATGTTAAGAATTGTTTTATATTGTCTGCAGTGTGTTTCACTATTAAACTCGGATGAATTGTGTCCCAAGATATACATTTACCTGTCGGTAGATATTTTCTTTACTTAACAAATCATTTTTATAATATTACATACAGTTCATTAGACTATCAAACCTAAGATTGGTTTCATGGTACTGATTCTACCAGATAGTTTTCATACATTTAAAGACTGTTAGCTGGTGTAGTTAGATATGCTCCTCATGCTTGATTATTGAGACGATCATTTTGTTGATGTGCAAAATTATTCTTATTTTAAATTAAATTTAAAAAATAACCATATTACATTTGAGAAGATTTTCTTAGACTTTAATACTACACAAAATGATAGAAGCATTTTAACTGACCATAGGTTCCATGCAGAATTTAATAAAGTTTCTAACTTCACTAATAATAGCAGTACAACACTGTGTCTATAAACATTTTGTCGATGTTTGTACCACACAAAATAATTTCCCTATTTTGTATGTCGATTGTTTCAGAAGCAGCCACCAGTCACCAACACCCCCAACATGCCAAAGAAGAAAGTATCGCCATGGTCACCCTTGGAGAAGAAGAAGCCATTTGACCTGGTAGACGAAGCCATCATGTGCACAAAGAAGCTGCGAAGATAAAACATCTTGTCATCAGATTGTTCTGCTTATATAAACATCAATTACTGTCATATCCTGTCAGAGGTTTTATAAACCTCTTTAATTCATAATCCTCTTTAACAAATATTATAGCTGACCAAGCTATAGGCCCCAGTCAATGGTCCTAGGATCTTAAAATTAAAATTTGTACTAAGAAAACATTTGTCCTATGATTTTGAAACTTATGTCAGTAGATGTCTTAAAATACACTATAGAGATAGGAAGCCTTATGACCATAACATGTTTTAGCCTTTTGAAGTGTCAACCTTTTGACCTTATTTTGTACTATAAAATAATTATCCTTATTTTCATAGTAAATCAAATGTATGCATAAATACTAAATAAAAATAGCTTGTATCAGTGAAAGGGTTGTAAGCAGTATTATTTCATAAGAGGGCCAGATTTGCATCAAATTAAAATTGTGCAAATTATAATCATAGGAACACATATTATGATACTTATTCTTCTCAAATTGTTAATATTTTAAAGTATTTAAATGCACAAAAAATATGTAAAGACTTCATGTATATATGTTCTTATATCTATAACTGATTTATAAACATTTCTAAAGAAAATATAATCAGTATTCTATACATATATTTAGCTTAGCTATGCCATGGTTCTTAAATTTGTTCCTTTCCTTAATTGTATTGATTTGACATTCTTCATAAAATAATACCAAAAATCCATAATTAAACTTAGCTATCAGTATATATTTTCTTTCCTTTTTGGCAATTGTTAAACATGATTTGGTTAAAGCTTTTCCATCATTTATCCCTCATCAGAAAGTTGTTAAATTTACCATACCATATCATTTCACATCTAAATAAAGTTTTCTCTAAACAAGTTGTAAATAGATTATCTAGTGTGTGTGCATTTCAAAATATGTGGTATGTAGAAGCTGGTCATGTTTATAAATCCAGATATATGTTAATAAAACAGGAAGTTAAAACTGCAAAATGTTCAGTGTAAGAAATTTCTTCAGAAACTTCAGAACTGATAACTCTTAAAATGCCTTTATCTTTTGACACTGTAAACATGGTTATGGAACTATATGCATTCAGGTAAAACCATTACACATCTGATTGGTGGAATTTTGATATCTTTAGAAATCAAACCTATAAAATTAATAAGAATGATTTCCATCCTCGCCGTGCACAGTGGTAGCTAGAGGATTATAATGGTGCTGTTGTCAAAGATAGTTACTGTTCACATCTATTTGCGACAGTTTCCACTGTGACACTGCATCAGTTTTGTTTTAGTCATCACAAAATATAAGATGAAAAATAATTGAACCCAGTTTTTTTAGAATACAAGAAAGATTGATCTTTATACTTTCAGTAAGCAAAAACAATGTGGCCAGAGATGTGACAGTATAGATGCATTGTCTGTAAAATGATGGAAAAATAGCTAAATAACATGGTTTACCAAGAATTGTGTGCAATAATTTAATACTGTCTAAATAGTGCTTATTTATCTAATGTGGTTAGACATTACTTATATTTTAGACATACTTTGTTATATGTCGTACAAAATAATATATTATAAAATCTGCAACAGTTAGTGCTAAAAGTTACTTGTAAGGTTTTAAACCATATGTGCACAAAAAAATCTGTAGTCTGAACCCCAACCTTCTTATCCTTTCCTCTTGTCCTATGCATTTAAACAGATTGCTTCATTGTGGGATAGTATTCATTGTGGGATAGTAAGACGTGTGTGTATGTTTAACATAGGCTTCTTCTAATTTGAACTGTATAAATGTGATAAATTTGGTTTGTGATATGCTTAGTCAAAGAATATATATATGTAGATGATACATGATAGAAAATCACATAGTGAATAGGATCTATAAAGATCTTAATTAAACAAAATGTTATAAATAAAACAGCCTGTAATTATTGCGTGTATATGTATCCAGTATTTGATTGCAGTAGTCTGTCAATTTTGATTGTAGTTTTATATTTAATTCTGTATAATGTCATTTGTTTTATTGTAGTCTGCCTTTCTCTAACACTTCTTCTTGGTATCACAAGTGTGTCCGCACACATATTGAGGAAAAATTCTTAGAAGTCATGTTATTTTGAATATAAGATTTCTGTAATAAAAAGGTTATTGTGTTGGTTTATTTTTTGAAAGTTGAATTTAACCTCACAATTTCATTTGACCGTTCAGTTTAACTGTATTTAAAAGTTGAGTTAGGTTTTAATACTTCATGAATTATTTCAACTTTATACATTTTTTATTGTGTGTCCCACATTATTACAACTGTCATAACCTTGTACTTCTCAGTGTTCACTTTTTGAAAGTTTCTTGCAAATAATTTGCTGTATAAAGGTATTAATATTCCTTCACAAAATGCTGTTAAAAGAATTTCATAGTGTGTCATTTAACAAATAAACTTATTTTTCTTTTCTAAATATTCAATCAAATCTTAAAACTTCCTATTGTTGCACTTGAACACAAAACAAAACGTTTCTAAAAATGAACAGGTCTAGCTCTTTGCAGGCTTTCTGGTGAAAACCTTAGATATTTTGGCTAGTATATTTACATAATCTTATATATTATGTAAAACGTATGTCAATTATTATGTACATTTGGTGTGGTTTATTTTGTGTAATGTGTAATAAACAGTGTTAACATTGAAAAATATGTTGTTGTTTTTGTAACCGATTTTTAGTTGCTGTATACTTACATTGTTTAAGGATCTCCGGTTGACTTATAAACATGCGGAATGACATACCTACTTAAATAATTCTCAAATTCTCAAATCTAATGTATAATAGAAAGAAATTTTATTAGCTATCTCCCATGCCAAGTTGTGGGTATGTATATACTTTATAGATTCAATGTTAGTTATTATGTTTTTGCCATCAAATTCCTCCTGCAATATTATGGAGTATTTATATTTTTCTCAAAATATGATAATATATTTACTAAAGTATTAATAAAGAACCGTTCTTTATAGATAAATGAAAATGCCATAACAGCAAACCTAGCAAGGAGAAAAATATGCTTTGACGTGTTCTAGTTATGTCCCTTCATACAAGAAAAGACGATATTAACCATTACCAACCAACTTGCATGGTTATCGTAAAGCTGGCTCACATATACCCAATTCAGAACACCTCTGCCATTTACTCTGTCTCGGATGTAATATGTGGGAGGTATCCCCAACAAGATGGCAGCTAACCACAAAGAGCTTGATACACACGATACGTTGCTATGTGGCACAAACCTATAGCAATATACAGGAGGGTGGAGGGACAATGAGAGAGAGACATTCATATTGAGCTATTAATGTTTTTCGCCATGTTCGGAAAAGATATTCGAAGGTAAAAGTATTGACACAGGGATTCTCGGTACCTTCATCGATCTTCCTACATCCTTGTTTTGTTATTTTGTTTTGAAATACGTTGCATCGACCATTTATGATCATAGCAACATCCAGCTTTTTGGTGGAGGAAGACCCCAGACACATGTCTGAGTAGAACCACCGGCGCACCGCAAGTCAGCCGGAAGACCTCACATAAAGTCCTTTGCCCCAAACGGGACTCGAACCCGCGCGGTGAGAGGCTAAGCATTCAGAGGAGCCAATATTTAATATTCCAAATTAGACCAATGAACCAATTCAAACAGTACAAGCAAAATACAGAAATACGGCTATTTAAACAAAATGTTAAAAAAACAACTTACCAGACAGAACTGGTCTTTTACTAATAAAAAAGATATCGCTTTATTTACAAAAGTACTACTACTATATTGTACTCGGCTGTACAATGAGGGATTTCCTGACAATGCTGTTATTAGCAAGTGCCATCATCACAATGACAATGGTGTCTGTTCTACCCGAAACAAATACAGAGGTTGTTCTGATGAAGAGAAAGAAAACAAGTTGAAGTTGTCATTTCACTTATATATACATATATGTATCTACTGTGTAGTATTTAATTATATAAATTTCTAGTTCACTGCTCAGGTAAGTAAACTGCATTAAGCTATTTTGCCACACCAAGCAAATAAATGTATTGACACGTAGGCCTACTGGGTGTTTGTGTTTTTCCATAATTAGTAAACTGTTAAGGAATATGGGACTAAAGTTTCCCCGCAAAGTGTCACGTCACCCGTAATAACTTGTCTCGATTGACTATACACTTACACCCACTTATAGAACGTACCCACTTTAATATAGAACGTTCAATATGTTCTTGATCTTGTACCCATTTACGCCATGACGCACAAATGCCTTACTCTTACTTTAAGGACCAACTACTATTGACTGTTAAGCTTCCCACAATAATAAAAAATAACTTTGTCACATGTGATAGGATCAGTCACATGTCACAACTCAGTCACATGTGATAGGATCAGTCACATGTCACAACTCAGTCACATGTGATAGGATCAGTCACATGTCACAACTCAGTCACATGTGATAGGATCAGTCACATGTCACAACTCAGTCACATGTGATAGGATCAGTCACATCAGTCACATGTCACAACTCTGTCACATGTGATAGGATCAGTCACATGTCACAACTCAGTCACATGTGATAGGATCAGTCACATGTCACATCTCAGTCACATGTGATAGGATCAGTCACATGTCACAACTCAGTCACATGTGATAGGATCAGTCACATGTCACAACTCAGTCACATGTGATAGGATCAGTCACATGTCACAACTCAGTCACATGTGATAGGATCAGTCACATGTCACAACTCTGTCACATGTGATAGGATCAGTCACAAGTGATAGGATCAGTCACATGTCACAACTCAGTTACATGTGATAGGATCAGTCACATGTCACAACTCAGTCACATGTGATAGGATCAGTCACATGTCACAACTCAGTCACATGTGATAGGATCAGTCACATGTCACAACTCAGTCACATGTGATAGGATCAGTCACATGTCACAACTCAGTCACATGTGATAGGATCAGTCACATGTCACAACTCTGTCACATGTGATAGGATCAGTCACATGTGATAGGATCAGTCACATGTCACAACTCAGTCACATGTGATAGGATCAGTCACATGTCACAACTCAGTCACATGTGATAGGATCAGTCACATGTGATAGGATCAGTCACATGTCACAACTCAGTCACATGTGATAGGATCAGTCACATGTGATAGGATCAGTCACATGTCACAACTCAGTCACATGTGATAGGATCAGTCACATGTGATAGGATCAGTCACATGTCACAACTCTGTCACATGTGATAGGATCAGTCACATGTGATAGGATCAGTCACATGTCACAACTCAGTCACATGTGATAGGATCAGTCACATGTCACAACTCTGTCACATGTGATAGGATCAGTCACATGTCACAACTCTGTCACATGTGATAGGATCAGTCACATGTCACAACTCAGTCACATGTGATAGGATCAGTCACATGTCACAACTCAGTCACATGTGATAGGATCAGTCACATGTCACAACTCTGTCACATGTGATAGGATCAGTCACATGTCACAACTCAGTCACATGTGATAGGATCAGTCACATGTCACAACTCAGTCACATGTGATAGGATCAGTCACATGTCACAACTCAGTCACATGTGATAGGATCAGTGATCAATAACTAAGAAAACACGAAACATTGCTTTAAAAATTAACATTTTATTATTTCAAGTTATTTAAAAATAAAAAGTATTAACAATTATTATCAAAATTTATGGTCCATATATACAACAGAATGCATCTTCGACATGATAAAAGATTTCCTCATGGAACATCTGTTTCTGGATCAAGAGCACATCGCTGAATAAACACGCTAAAATTATCGACTGACGTCTTTAAATTATAATTTTATTTTTATCTTATTTTTTCATGAAACTGAATATCTGTATATATAGACATTAATTACATAACGTAGAGCTGGTAAAAGTGACTTTCGTGAAAATATGCACTCTTAACATATTTATAGTTTTTTCTAAAACACTTTGCCCAAAGAACTGCATTTCTAAATGTTAGTTACTGTGCCTTTAATTGCAATGGTATTTCCGCTTATGTAAAGTCTAAAATGATAGTACCTGAATGGAATGTGTAAATAGGGACGATAGAACGTGACCGATATCTAGGTTCTTTACGTCGTAATAAGGAATGACAAATACATTTTATCTGTGCCAGTCTTTCGTTATCTGCGTTTCTCCGTCTGTTTTGATTATGCCGGGTTTTACAATACATAAGTAGGGTTTTCAGAAATAATAAAAAATGATTAAGTACGTAAATTTATTAGTAAATGTACTTCGCAGTGAATTAAAATCTAACATTATAAAGCAGATAAATATGTTAGTACGGAGTTTCTTCCCCTGGCCACTATGTGGTTCATAGACATAAGAAAGATAGAAAGAAAGATATACCGGCTATCCTATTGGCCGAGTGCTGACGCGTCTATTTATATGTCTATGATGTGGTTGTTAGGTAAACGCAAATAATGGCGGCTATGGAAGAGGATGTCCGCCAATAATCTAATTACTATTTCTTAATTTCAATAGACGGATTTGTTACTTTAAATGTCAATTTGTAAATTGCAACACCGCGTATGCTTGGCAACGCTATCTAATTCCATCCTAACTTGTACATATCAAATGAAAACGTTAACATTTCAGTCTAAAGGCACAAATCTATGGAAGAGGATATTCGCCAATATTCTAATTACTATTTCTAACTTTCAATACTAAGATTTGTCACTTCAAATGCCAATTTGTAAATTGCAACACAGCGCATGCTAAAAACCGTTATCTAATTACATCCTAACTTTTATATATCACTTGAAAATGTTCACATTTTCAACATTACATTTGAACAATTTCACATTTCCCGCATAAACAATTTACAAGTTACAAATCGCGGGGCGAAAATTACGATTACATTTTACATTTCTAATTTACAAGTTACTAATCTAGAGGCGCAAATCTCTAATGTAAAATGTACACCGCATATATGGAAGGGCATATCCGCCAATATTCAATTTTGTTTTCACATGTATCTAATTCACATTTCTCGTATACAATTTGGAAATTACAAATCTCAAGTCACAATTCTCAAGTCACAAATGTTATGTTCGCTTACAATTTACAAGTTACAAATCTCAAAGTCACAATTCTCAATTCACAAATCACTAATGTACATGTTAAGAATTGGCATCATTCAGACGCTATGTGGCGGTACCACATAAATATAGACGTCACTAAGCTAAAATAGAACGGAATATCATAAGTTAAAAACAGAACGAAATCATAAATGATTCTTCAAGGGAGATACAAAAGAAAACAGCCAACGTTATTTGGCGTCAAATTGAACGAATTATCTTTTGTAAAAAGTGGTTATTAATGTATATATTAAAATTCTGTAAGTAATTTTACCATATAAGTCTTTGTTTTGTTTAAACTACACTCAATCCGATTTTAATACATATCGGACATTTCCAGATGAACATACTCTCTCATTCTCATTCGGATTTATTTACAATGCATAGGAATTGAACTACATCAACAGGAGTACTTGATGTAGTGAGAATGCTTTCCCCAGAGGCAGGTGCCCATGTAGCTCAGTTGCTAGAGCACCTACCTCAAGAGCAGGAGGTCTTGGATTCGACTTCTGCCCTCGGTACTGTGACTTTTACAGCCTTTTTAGTGGCGTCAGAATTAATTCATCAGAACACCATGTGAAGCAGGAACGTGCTAGGTACTGGTGGTTCTGTCAAGTTGATACCTGGCTAAAAATAAGGAAGGTTAAAAGCTCTCTGCCCAGGTAGGCCAGGTGGTAGAGCACCTGATTACGGAGGAGGTATTGGGTTCGAACTCAATACTGTGTACCGTTTAAGGAATTTTGTCAGCTAGGATCACTTCGGTTAAATCAGGATATATGTAGTTAATTGAAAGAGGGTGACCCATAGGAGTTGAAAGGGAATGGGGGCGGGGGTGTAGGGGCTGTCAGACCTAAGAGATAAAAATATACGAACAACATTTAAACCGATCCATACAGTTTGAGAAAAAGGTAGAGACGTGTAAATATGGACCAACTTTTATTGGTGCATGTCTACAGTACATGTCACGAATTATTATAAATGCATCTATCACGCATTTTTCTTAATGTGCCACTAACACTGAATTATCCCTGGGCACCTTATAAGTGTCCATGTGCTTTAATGATAGAAATGTCGCTGCACAGTATTAGCAAAAATGCCGGCTTATCCCATCCCTATGATCCCGTTCTATTTTTAACTTATGATATTCCGTTCTATTTTTAGCTTACTGACGTCTATATTTATGTGGTATCGCAACCTAGCGTCTGAATGATGCCAATTCTTAACTTGTACATTAGTGAGACCCATTTAATACATTATTAGATTGTTGTCATTAAGTATTAATTATTTATTTGTTGTTAATTAAGAAGACCCTTGGTATATTATAATTGGTTTTGGAAATGCCTATGGTGACGTCACAGCTTTAAGAAGCGATCGTATTTTTAAACGGGAATTATTATTCTATTTCAGATGTTAAAGAATACATTGTTACATGTATACTTAGGTGTTCCGTTTCTTTTAACGTATCATCTAGCTAAAGAACTACTACATTAACAAACAAACAAACAAATACTGTTTTATTTCTTTTTATTATTACAATCTCTAAACATTGAAGGTAAATGCACATGGATTCTTGGTACGCCTTAACATGTTTATGCAACATTTAAAGATACTCGCAAAACGATTTTTGAAAGGTCAGGTCCGGGCAAATCTTAAAACAGCATTCCCAGTGCTGTCAGCGTGTATGGCCAATCGGGACACCTCGGATAATTGTCCCGAGGATGGAATTACTCGAGGAGTTCCGATTGCGCATAATTACATTTTGTAATATTTTTTGGGAAACAACAACAACAAAAAAGAAACACATCGCACAACCCTTTATAACTTTTTAAAAATTAGCACAGCCTATGGGTAGATTTTAATTATTGTCGTGAGATTATCTGAATTATAGCAAGAACAGTCAGAAAACAAAAGAATTTGCCTTAAAAAAATAATAACATCAACAACAAACGGTCAGGGGTACCAATCGTAACAACTCGGCCATTTACGTAACTTTCGGAAAATCTATATCCGAAGAAATCGCCGAGGGGTCCCGATTGCAGGGGTACTGCTTATTCGGAACACCTCTCCCTTTCTCTGGCGAAAAAAGACTCGGAGGAAAGCGTAGTGGTACTTCAAGATTTGGGTAGTTTAGTGATTCGGCTAGCACTAAATGGGCAAAAATATAGATCCAATTACTCTTTAGAAAACCTTTCTTTTTTCCATGGAAATATCTACGACTCTGATTGGATAATTTCAAATACATAATTCGAACACAAAATAGGTCTTATTTCTATGTTTAAAAAAATCCTAACCTCCCCGGAGTATTCGCCCCGATAGTGTTCGTACTACTAACAGAATACAATTAACTGGCAATGGCACTCACAAGATCTGCATGTATATGACTTACATAGTTTTGCCAGGCGTCTATAACGGGGAATCCAGTTACTGCTAACTGTGAACGTTTTCTTTTTTCTTTCTTAATATGGATGGGTGGGACAACTAAATCTTGCAATTTAACACTGTACAACACTCAGCAGATCAATTATAATTATATTTAATCTCAATTACATCTAAACAGTAGTATAAGTTATTATTACAGGTTTTAGCTTATTAACTGGAGTGTAACCATATAGGTTAACCATTCTTTCATAGTTTCAAAAATGAAGCAGATAAAATATAAAGATATCTGTTTAATTTAAAGGTGATGTAGTATACCTAGAATCTGTAGTCAACTGCATGTGACCAAAGTTTATTCCACTTCCATAAATTACCATTGACAGTTGCCTTCTGAACAGAAGCAGAACTCTTGTAGTTACAGGCTGAGGTAATAATGCATAGTGTCCAAGAACTGACATCTCAGTGGATTTTGAGAGTCGAACCCAAGACCATCCTATCCTTAGTCCAATGCCTCCATTTGACTACATGTTATCTAAAATATGGTAAAGAGAACTACTATACATGTGTACTTTGGTACTGTCTTTCCACTATGTTGAATGTTCATATATTCCCTGTTCTGTTCAGAAAGGAGGGAGTGTCAACAGCTGCTGTAAATTAATAGACTTAAAAGAATCTGTTATATAAATGTTGTCTAAGAAATATAAAAGCTTGTATTGAGCTGGAGCGCGGCGTCTATATATGGAATGCTCATTGAAATTTGCACATGGGCAAAGTTTGTTTTGCGGATATTCTAAACCTAATAAAATACGGGCCCTAATTCGGTAAAATTCGGTAACGGCATTCTAGTTTATGCTTTTGTTTGATTTTCTGTCTATATTTATGAGTGTGTGTAACTTTCAAAATATCTTTGAAAAACAACACTAAGATATTGAGAAAAAATTGCAAATGTGCATTTTCTGCTTGTACACTTTAGTTTTATAGTTGATTATAATAATTTTGCATTTTTTCTGCATACATGTATCATCTTCATACATGACATCTTAGAAAACCTATTAAATAGTTTTGCCTTTTATTTAGTTTTATAAGTTACACAGACTTTTTCTCGATATTTATAGCTTACTGAAAACTTTCAAATAAAAACCATAACGTGTCAAGTGTCTTTGTAACTTGATCACATATTACTTTAATCTCTTTACCTCTTCATTTATTGTGTCGCTTTGCATCAACAACTTTTCTTGTAACATCCTTAAAAACTGGGTCAAATTGCTTCATACCGATAAGAAGAAAACAATCAGTTTCAGCCATATCTAAATATTCTCTCAATAACTAAATTCAGGAAGTTAATTACATGCTTAAGGGTATCATCCCATAGGCTGCGTTTAGAAACTGGAAGATGGGAGAAGCCCCAAGTCATACCATTAAATGAAAGGTTATGTGTGGTATGTAATGAAATTGACGATGAGTTTCATTTTATATGTAACTGTAAACTATATGAAGATATTAGAGTTACATATTTACCAGTACTTTATAGAAATAGACCTAGTATGTTTAAATTTGTAGAATTAATGAGAACTATCAATCCGACGACTCTTAAAAACTGGCTTTTGCAAAACAAATTTCATCCAACAAAATATGTTTCAAAGGCTGGTAACAATAAGCATTGCAATGTTGTCATTGCATAAAAGTACATGACAATCAATGACTTGCTCAATACCTCATCTCTGAATTTGTTTAAAACGTTGTTTTTTTTTATTCCATCTAAAAGCAATGTTTTTATTTCGACTGTACATATGTTTATAGTTTATTTTGTTGTAAGTTGTTATGTATGTTTATAAGTTCATTGTATCTGTTTTAACTCCCGATGCAGGTGCTTACTGTTAGTTGTTTCACTTTGACGGGATGTTGTTATTTACACTGTTTGTTTGCTAGAAAAAAAATCAGGAAGTGCGAGGTTGGTGCGCTCTACAAACCAGGTTTAAGCACCCCAGTTGGCCCTTTTGCCGATTGACCGTTCCAAGGCGGTAACTGATGGTTTTTCTTTATGTGTGTTATGTCTCGTCTCTGTGTTTTTGTCACATTTGCATTACCTTGTTTGCCTTTGTCTACTGGTAGATAAAATTTAAATATCTGTGAAAATTTTGATAGGACCTTTTCTTATTTAACTTTTCACATGTTCGGAACGTTAGGGGCGATTCCTGTAATTTTTACACATGCGTATAAATATATGCTGTCAGTGTCACTACACTAAATTATAATTATGATTAATGATAGATTATACTATTGGATTAGTATTTAAATATTAAAATTTTGAAAGTTAGAGCTGTCCTTTCTTCTACATAACTATGGCATAGTTTGCTAATTTTGTTGTACATTGGTATATTTGTTAGTTATTTCGTTAATTATGGTTAAAACATCTCTAGGCTATTGGATTAATTCTAAAATATCGATAGTTTGAATACAACAGTTGGTTTTATTATGCTCCTTTTTTCCTCCTTTCTGTACCTTTCCATAAATATATTGCTTAGCTAGCTCAGTTTTTGCAGAACAACTTTTATTTAGTTTGTTGTATTATTAGCAACAAAAATGATAAAAATAATAGATACATATGCAAATATAAGTTGTGTTATTAATAAAGATCTATAAATCCTCACTTTTTTATTTTCTTTATTTTTTCCGCATTTTTTATGATATTGCATATTCAATAATTCAAATTTCTTTTGTTTCTATATTTTTATTATTAATTTGGATAGATCTAAATGAGTAATGTGTCTTAAGTCTCTATTGGTTTTTCGATGTAAACTTTATACATGCACTTACTTTGTATTTAAAATTACATGTTATGGATTGTATATATATATCTGTACATACATGCATGCGCAAACTTTCATTTGTAAATTGTAAACTGTTGCCACATGGACCTGATGGCCTTCTGGATTTGAAATAAACTATATATCTACGAAACTTTGAAGGACAAATGTAATCGAATGTGCATGAAATTTGATCCCATTTTGATATTTTGGACGAAAGTCATTTATCCACGCATACAATATTATATTGACCTTATCATTTCTACATGTAGGTTATCGTACAAATTGCAACTATTTTTTTAAAATTAAATACAATAAAGCCTTAAATGTTCATATGTATTTAGTGTTGTGTTACCTTACCATATGCTAATGTTAATCACGGCGGTGGATCATATAGTCTCGGTTGTAAGGTTAATTTAGTGAACTATTTAGAGTTGGAATATTAGTATTAGACATAAGGGTATTTGACACAAGATGTCAACCGTCTCTTTTCAAGAGGCGAGCGAGGTAAAGTTATATTTTAAGTGTCATATTTAAGCTGTGTTACGGAATACAAAAGAAATAGTCAATGTTCAAAGTAAATATCTTCAGTGAAAAGGTAAGGTAACAAAATAGGACATATTCTGAAACATCACTGCGTTTTGAAAGCTATGCACTTTATTCAAGCGAAATTGATTGAGAGCTGAGAGAGAAACGTGTCTTAAAAATACACACATTGAGTCTGTTTTTCTTTTTTGCATATTTTCATTATTGAGTTTGTTTGTTTATTGGGTTTATCGTCCCACCAACAGTATTTCAGTTATCTAGAGACGGTGTCCACTTGAAGCAGATAAAATGCTGCCTTCACTGTGTATAGCATGCCGTGAATACCTGGCATGATACCACACCTAGTCACATTATCCTGACACCGGGCCAACCAGTCGTGGAACTACCCTTATATTTGCTTGAGCGTAAGCAAGGGAGCTATGCCACTACCATTTTTAACGACTTTGGTATGTCGCGGCCCGGGATCGAACCCGGGGCCTCCCGTCCCTGGATCATTATTGAGTATATCAACCATGTAGTAGGTTGGGGTTAACTTCACAGCCGCCTGTTGTGAAGATCATATTTCGCTTATCCTTATGCCTTTTTCCAAGAGAATTTGTAGCGAAAAATAACGTCAAAATGGTCAATTACAAATTATACTTCTTTATACAAAAAAATCACCTACAGTTGGTATTGGAGATAGAAATATGTATGTAAAACTCTGCATTATCACATGAAAACCTTCTCTTTACTGATTTTGGCTGGCTGGAGGGAAATATTTAAAATTAACCACTTTACACGTTTTTCGTAAAAAATTCTGACAGTTTAGGAATAACGGAGTCAAGCACTCTTTTGGTATTAGTGACACGTGGTTGTCCCTCACAGTTTTGACCCCTTTACATGACTTTGTTGTCGGTAAACCACTATTTTCACCGGCGCGTTTCTGCCATTACGCACTTTACGCACGTGCGTAACTTCCGTTCGAAAAATAAAAAATCTAAAAGTACCAAAAACACTATGAAAGTCGATGCCTACACCGGGTTAGGAATGATATATCTTATTTCCGTAGTTTCTATGATATAAAATCTTATTACCACACCATTAAAGTTGAAAAGGTTTTTAAATGATTAAACTTACACACGTCAGGATTTTAGTCGTTCATATTTTTCCTCGCATTTCCGCATTTTACCTGTTATTCATTAGAAAAGAACCGAATATAATCAAAAGTATTACTACAAATGTTATTTCTCTTGTAATTGTGCGTAACTTCAATAACGCTACAGATATGCGCCTGATTTTTACAATATCGCCCTCGACGATCAATGGAGAAATAGATAACCCAATGACGTCATGGAAAATCCCTATCAGTGGTGAAAAATTACTAAAAATAGCAAATACGAAATTTGACGACGAATGCTATTCAAATGAAACCGGATCATACCGAGTGCCGATGTTTACCGAAGTTAGTTACAGGTCCAGAACCTTAAGGCTAAGCATCAGTCTTGCTGTCGTAATCCACTGTTGATAGTATAGATGAACGTTTCTGAATGCTCCATTCGTTGTAATTAGTTAAAAAAAACCAATAACAATAACATGTTTACACACGTAATAAGAGTTATTCCACACATGTATGTTGTCAACTAACCAATTGCTACCCTTCCACACTACATACGGTCATTCGAGCTTGCCTGCTTAGTGATTTGCCGACAAATTTGGAAGACATATCCGTTCTTGATTAAAACCCGTCATCTTCTAAATCATACCAGCATTCATCTAGTCTAGAAGCGGGACGGTAAAGTACTTCTGGAAAACAGACATGATCACTATCCTCTTTCAGATTCTCGACGGTTTCAAGTCAGAGTTTGAGACGGACATTGGTTCCCTTCACGTGATACCAGAAGACAGGTACGATGACGTGCTGACGTTGTTACAGAACCATTTCGTCCCGGATGAGCCGGTATTCAAGGCCCTCTGCGTGACGTGGACGCCATATATTGCCAAGCGTTTTCGAAATCGGCTGACAAACAACCTTTCTCTGATGATGATCGACAAACAGAACAACGAGGTGATGGGTGTGGCGTTAGCAGAACCAGCCTCACGAAACGATGTTAGTATCTCAGACGTACACACTTCTCCTATACGCGAGTTCTTTAAAGAAATTCAAAAAGATATTAATTTGTTTGACCGATATGGTATCGATAAATTGCTACGATTGGCTAATATTGGTACGCATCAAAAGAAGCGCCAAATGGAAGTTGGCTATACTTTAACAAAGACGATGGTAGAATTTGCAAGACGTCTTGGATTTCCAGTCATCAAATGTGAAGGCGACTCGATTTATTCTCAGAAGATATTTGAGAAGCTCGGATTTGAGATGTTGCAAGACTTTCCCTACGACTCGTACATTTACGAAGGCAAACCAATCGGCAATAGAACTGGAATTCATAGAAGCACCCAACTATTCTGCAAACGACTGTGAACGGATGCTTTTAGAACAGTTTTTTAGAAGTATCTAAATGACTCTGTAAGCACCGGATATATAATCGGTTACACTTTTTTCCCTTTTTTGTAATTAACAAATCTTGAGGGTTATCAACAACATATGTCTCGCGGCAATTTCAGGAACAGAACAGATAGTTGTAACTTGTTGTTGCTGCTGTTGTCTTTGCTACAAGATGTGATTTGAAACCCGAACACGAATATTTACTATTTTATCTAATTCGCCCGCGTTTGAGACGTCAATTCGATCATTATAAAAGAGTTTATAATTCATCACAAATGTAAAAAATATAAAATAATCTTGAGTGTCGACTTAAATCTAAACTCATATATATATATGCTTCAAATGGACTCTATCTAACGGTCACCACCACTGGATAACTAAAGAATTGTCGATGGGACCTTATATTGTGGCTTTATTAATTAAGAATGTCCTTCCCCTACACGGATTTGGTAAAAAACAAGAAGCGGATTAGAGGGACCCTACCGGCGCGCGCCCCACTGAAAATTCATAAATTATGTGTTTGTTAATCCAGAGCTTTCTATTTAAGATTTGTTCGGCGTCAAGAGATTGTTTCTACGCGATATTTATACTTAACATTTTCGGAAATGCGCTTAATTCGCTAGCATTTGCCTAGGATTTACCGGAAAAGTAAAAAGTTTATATGCTGTAAAGTTAACTTCCCCTCCCTTTGTATACTTAAGTGAAAACATAGAAACGTCATCAATGGCACGAAAGCTTACGAACAAAATGACAGGGTCATTTGGCCCCTTAGAAATGGTAAATGATGTAACAATATCATGCTTATAAAGGTTATTACTATAAATCAAATGGTCCGCTAAATACCACGTGCAACATTACTTGGAAACGCTCCATCTTATAGGGTTGGTATGAGTACTAGCCAAGTCAACTCAGTAATCTGGTCATATACACTGAAAGTGTTAAAAGATCTTATGAATTAAAATCCACCATAATAGCCAGTTTCTAGTTTCTTCAGTATAGCCTCGTTTGAGTCTTCATCTTCTTACGATTGTTTTGGCTGGTTGATGGTAGAAGCGCTGTCATTGGTTGCATGATTTGCACGTTCTTTTTTACAGGGAAGTTGGAACGTTCGGACAGCCATCATGACTTAGTCTTGCAATTTAACCATTAAAAAGTACTATTTATGTAATTAGAGCAACTGTTATGCAGGTTATTATGAAACTATTGTCATCGTATTAATTGTACTTATTGTCTTGCTGAATTGTTTGAGCCCTCGCGCCTTGCATTTGTTGAAATGAATGTGAAATAGTCACTTTGAGGTTTAAGCCGAACTATAGGTTTTCGTGGTAATGGTGAAATACATAAACTGCATTTCTTTTGTCACAACATACTTTATTTGTACTTTCACCTAACCCTTTTAACTTACAGTCTAACGGCCATACTAAAACTCACTGCGAGAGGAGTGGAGAAGAGAGTACCATGTATTGGCGAGTTTCATTGTAAAGTATTGTTTAAGTTAAATATACTCGAACCCCACGGTACCGGTGGCTCCACGGTACCGGTGTAAACACAATATCGCGTGTTTCTTTCGCCGAAGCGCCACCTCAGGAGATTAGTTACTACTTCGTGTAATTAACAGTTTCATTGTTAAAGTTCAATTTTCTATGTCAGAAAACAACATTTAACTGTTCATATAAGCTTAGTGTTACTATTGGCACATTTAAATTGAAAACTGAATTCAGTGGCGATTCTGGCATCCCATAGTTTGGATAATTTTACCATTACACCGGTCATATGGAGGGACCTAGTTTACTAATATTCAATAATGCTGCCATTGTTTACATCCACGAACAATAAATTGCGAAAGTGACAGAACTTTTTTTTGAAAGTTATCAGAAAATAAGATGTTGGTAAATAAGTTGACTTCAATTTTTCATCAGGTGAGTTTTAGTTCTTATGATTTATTTACTTATTCATTAAGTGCACCTGTATCGTGGGGGTTGGGGGGGGGGAGGCTATATATCTACCTGCCTGCCTGCCTGTCCGTCCGTCCGTCTGTCTGTCTGTCTGTCTGATTTCGAGGCAAAATTTGCCTTACATCCCAACATTTTTAGAAGGAAACTGGTCTTGAATCTGTGACTTTCTCAGAAAGCAGCAATTAGCTGCCTAATCTGAGGACAGGCCCTGAGGACCAAATGTCGTTACATGAACATTAAAATGGTTTCGATAGAGCTCAATCTTTAGTTGAACCAAATTCAGTTGGCTGCAAAGATCTGGACAAATGAATTATGATAATAAATTTAATAATAATTTGAATAATAATCAGTTTCAAAACTTAAACATGAACACCAACACGCCACGTCCAATCCCAACATTTCTCCAAATTCCTCAAGTCACCCTGTCAAAACCACAACTATCTTCGCAATTTTATGGCGCTATATTCAATGTTCAGAATTTCAGTGTCATCAACAATTAAAATCCATGAGCAAATTGTTTGTTACAATCCTCAAATATCGAATATAATTCGCGTTTCTTCGTGCCATTTGCGCAGCAAATTTAATGTTACACGTCCTTGACATTACACACTACATGTTGTTGTTATTTTCCAACCATCATTTTTAGTTATCGTAAACAATGAAATTACAATCTTATGTATAGTGCAAATAAATAAATTACATGTTTATTGTCTTATTTCTTTATCTGTAAACTAGAACTATTTCTTATAGCCGAATTACTCACATGAATTTCATGTATTGCACTGGAATGAGCCTCATGCTTTCTGATTTTCTTAGCCTTGTATGATAACATTTATCTATATCAACACTAACCTGGTATTCTTTATTTATCAAATAAGACAACAATAAACAACTGATACTGTGTTTATTGTGAGAATGGGTGGATACAGTTGGGAAAACCCCATTTTACTGCCAGGTAAGTCTTATATATATCACATTTTTTATCTACATTTAAGTACCGCGAAAATAGCGATGACGAGGCTACTGAGGCAAACAACTCACTCGATGTCATGATAGTTTATAGATACAAGTGAAAACCTGGCAAGTACACAATACCAGTGACGTTTGTGGAATGTTGTTGATACACACTGAAAGGTGGTATCCGGCAGTTTTGACCAAGTTTTCCCCTAGAACAACTAAATACTTTATTCTGCCTCAGAAGATCCAATTCTCCAAAACATTGGTAACGTTTGATACGTGCATTTAATATAGGCAAAGTGTTAGATATCTCCTTTTATACAACACTATGAAAACGATATGTCAGCGTGCCTACGCATTTGTCCTTGCTAATGTTATTCATATGCCTGTATAAATTCTGGTGAATATGTAATCATTGGTCTAGAGAGCTCGCTGTTGATTTTAGTAAATGAATGTTCATGATATTACCTACATATTTAATGACTCGCCTGTTTTTATTGAATTATTTATTTTAAAGAAGGTCTTTTAGTTGTTTAGATCGTTTAACATACATCTTGAATGCTTCCAATTTTTGACGAAATGGAGATTTTTCTGATATAAATAAAATACTTTCCCTTCCTTTCTGGCCACATGCTATTTAAGACGGCAGTTTTCCTGTAATGCTGACGTCTCACCTAGAAATCCATCGACGTAAATACTAGTTTAGTAACTGCACGGACCCACAGTACCCATTCATAGATTGTTTGTTGTTGTTGTTGTTTTGTTTTTGTTAACATTGCACTAACAAAATTATGGCAGCTACGGGTGACCCTTGCGAACGCTCAAGCAAATATAAGGGTAGTTCCACGACTGTTGCCCGGTGTCAGGATAATGTGACTGCGCGTGGTATCATGCCCAGTGTATGACATGCGATACACATGTAACATAGGGAGAAAAATGTGCAGCCAGTCCGGGACTCGAACCCGGGACACTTCGCTTACAGGGCGAATGCTCTACTGACTGAGCTAACCGGACCGCTTACACATTCTCTCCCTATAACCCGGCTACACACAGTAAAGGCAGCACTACATGTATATTTGTCTTAAGTTGACACCGTCTCCAGCCAACAGTTATGAAAGTTCTCGCCCCGACCGGGACTCGAACCCACGTAGTGAGGGAGGCGCTACAAGTCGGCGACTCTAACCGCCCGGCCTCATGTACATGTATTCTTGCCCTGCTTTGAGACAAAAACTTGCGTTTAAATGTTGACTGAAACATTAAAATAAGCAACTTCGACCATTTGATTATGTTACTACTAATTGACAACTTTCATTTTCTTGCTGTCGAGGTAGGAAGACTGAAACACGTACCGAGAATCTCGGCGTCGTCTTTCTTCTACTTTCGAGGTTCTTTACCGAACGTGTGTGGAAAGAGCCGGAGATGATGCGTATGATTTCACTTTCGCCGTCCGGTTTACTTTGTTCTTGACATTTTAAATGTAGTTATCGTAATGATGCCACGTAAAACATTATATTTGTTATTTTAAATTATTACTGTTTTTATTATAAAAAGCGAATACATGACGTCATGAGTAAGAATATATTTAGTACGAAAGAAGGTTTAACAAACAAGGCTTTTCCGTACACATTTCACGCCGGTTACATTTCGATGTGCTGCAGTAACCAGTGCATTCGCACCATGTTCGGTCTTTTCCGTACACGTTCGGAAACGAAGGAAAAATAGCCGAGGTGATCCGAATGCAAACACTGTCGCCTCGAGTAGCTTGGGATAGTAGTAGAGAGCATGCTTGTATACAATTGATTGATTGCCAATTGATTATAAATAGGCTTAAACTAATGCAACATTGATAAGAACCTTATTAGTTTCTGAAACAAGAGGGCCATGATGGCCCTTAATCGGTCACCTGATGACACAGGCTTTTTGTAGACTCAAATCTGGCATCAAGTAATTAAGAGTTATTTACTTTAGAAATCTTTGGTGAAGATTGGACTATAAGTGTGGCCACTGGGTTGATAACATTTTCTAGAATTTTACCAAGTAACCTACTGATTCCACATGACTCACTTCAAAACATATGTAAGATTTCATACTGGCAAACATGCTGGTCAAGTTTGGTGAAGACTGGGCCATCAATGTAGCCTCTTAAATGTTTTAAAAAGATTTTCTATAATGTAACCTAGTGACCTACTTTTTTACCCCACATGACCCAAAAACGAACTCATCCAGGATTTCATGTAGACAAACATTCTGACCAAGTTTGATGAAGATTGACCAAAAAATGGGGCCTCTAGTGTGTTCACGAGCTTTTATCTAAGATTTGACCTAGTGACCTACTTTGTGACCCCACGAGACCCAGTTGCGAACTCATCCAAGATTTCATGCAGACAAACATTCTGACTAAGTTTGGTGACGATTGACCAATAAATGGGACCTCTAGTGTGTTCACAAGCTTTTTTCTAAGATTTGACCTAGTGACATACTTCGTGATCCCACGAGACCCAGTTGCGAACACATTCAAGATTTCATGTAGACAAACATTCTAACCAAGTTTGATGAAGATTATGCTATAAATGTGATCTCTAGTGTGTTCACAAGCTTTTCTTTAAGATTTGACCTAGTGACCTACTTTTTGACCCCACTTGACCCAGTTACGAACTCATCCAAGATTTCATGTAGACAAACATTCTGACGAAGTTTGGTGAATATTGGGCTATAAATGTGGTCTCTAGGGTGTTGACAAGTCTTTCCTAAAATTTAACCTAGTGACCTACTTTTTGACCCCAGGTGACCAAATAAAGAACTCATCCAAGTTTTCATGCAGACAAACATTTTGACCAAGTTTGATGAAGATTGGCCTATAAATGGGACCTCTAGTGTGTTTACAAGCTTTTTCTAAGATTTGATCTAGTGACCTACTATTTGACCCCACGTGACCCAGTTAAGAACTCATCCAGGATTTCATGCAAACAAACATTCTAACCAAATTTGGTGAAAATTGGGCTACAAATGTGGTCTCTAGTGTGTTCACAAGCTTTGTAAAATGAAAAAGATTTGACCTAGTGACCTACTTTATGACCCCACGTGACCCAGTTACGTACTCATCCAAGATTCCATGCAGGCAAACATTCTGACCAAGTTTAATGAAGATTGGGCAATAAATGTGGTCTCTAGTGTGTTCACAAAGCTTTTTCTCAGATTTGACCTAGTGACCTAATTTTTGACCCCACGTGACCCAGTTGCGAACTTATCTAACATTTCATGAAGACAAACATTCTGACCAAGTTTGATGAAGATTGGATAAAAATTGTGGCCTCTAGTAAATTGTTGACGACGAACGACGGACTAAGGACGAAGCGGTATCATAAAAGCTCCCCTTGAGCACGTTGTGCTCAGGTGAGCTAAAAATTATAAATTGTAGTTTATATAATTATAGTTCAAAATTTATTCGATTTTTGAACTGTTCGGTTGAAAAAAGTCTACAGAAACAGATTAAGCGTAAGTCGGGATGACATATTACGGATAGAAAAACTACAGACTTTGTCAAGTATTTATATGTCGTTTTCACGAAGAATACTGGTACCTACTATTCGTGAGGGTCATTTAACGTTGCCAAGTTATAATTTCATTGAAGACCGCCATTAGGTCAATTTTGTCGGTGGGAGTCAAATCCAGTTAAAACAAAACAATCCAAAAACAACTAGCCCGTATCACGACTTCACAAAAAACAAAAATCAAAGTAATTTTATATTTTAATTCTGTTAATCAATTATAGCTCTATAAATAAATGCATGTACGGAATTCTGATCAATACAACATTGGCCTATCTGTGATTTTTTTTTAAAGTCATTCTCTGAAGCTTATACATATTTGCTGCATTTTTCGGAAACACGAATGCTAAAGCTGGATTCCATCCAAGTCATTTGTAAAATAAACAAGAATGTTCACTTGAAATGAGACATGCATTACCATTATCCGCAAAGGTATTTAATTCTGGAGTAGTTTGGAATCTAGTTATATACTGTAGCAAAATTGTTAGTATCTTCATGCAAGTATCAGCGTGCAATTAAACTGGTTGTAACTGACTGTCAACTGAAACACTTGTCACGTACTCTTTTAGATATTTTATTATCATATGCAACTGTTTCTATAGTTCTGCTGTGTATCCATTCTTTGCATTTTTTAAAACACCATCCCGTATCCATTCTTTGCATTTTTTAAAACACCATCCCGTATCCATTCTTTGCATTTTTTAAAACACCATCCCATATCCATTCTTTGCATTTTCAAAACACCATCCCGTATCCATTCTTTGCATTTTTTAAAACACCATCCCATATCCATTCTTTGCATTGTTAAAACACCATCACATATCTTATCCTTCAAAGCGACGAGAATGCCTCTGCAATTTCTTTGTTTTTCACATTTGGCAAAAGTTGACAAAAAGTTACAATTCAAAACACGGAACAAACAAACGCAGTAATGGTGTTGTGGACACAAATGATAACTATTTCATGACACGTGACATGATAACATGAGCTATGTAGTTAACAGCTTAAATCTTTGGCGGGGCAAGGGGAGGACTGAAGTTATGCTTCTGTTCCACCTGTGCTGAACGGCTAGATACCAGCATGGGTTCTTATTATAGAATCGTTCTTAGTTTGAAGCCTGTTAACAACGTATTCTTAATGTTCGACTATAAAATCAGAAGTCAAGTGCGTGATATTTCAAGCTATGTGGAGTCACATATAACCCATTTTTGACCGAGTCAGATGCCTCTTAAGGATATATGTCTAAAGTTCAAAGTCTTAAATTTGACCATCATATGCTTAAAATCTATCATCAGCTAAGGTTCTAAGTGCAACAATGAAAAATTCTAGCTTATCATTTAATACAGTTAAGGCCGTGAGAAGGTATTCTTAAGCGCTAGACGACAGACGACACGCAGTTTCATAACGTAATGTTGACTATCATAAACCTAAAGATGTTATGTCTAAAGCTTAAAACTAAGTTCGCGGATTTCGTTAGAGAAATCAAAATCTGATGCCAAAATCAGCTTACCAGATCGTGAAAGGTTTTATGTAAATTGTCAAAACTGCTGCAAACATGGCGCAACAACGTGGCAAACGAGGTAACAAAATAGATGGGTTTTTTTCGTACCATTAAATAACAATGTTATCAGATGTTGTGTTACATTAACATAGAGATCTTTTAAAAAGTTACTCGCGTATACGACTAATGTCAAACACTTGGAAAACCCGAAGTTATAAATAAGATGCATAATCGTAGCTTCAAAGAAGCCGGAATAAAAGTCTGACATATGTTCAGTTTAACATATAAAGCTGCCTGTGTTTGAGAGGCATAAATAGCGTTTGGGGTTAATTGTTTTGTTATGACTTAACTGGTGCATTTACCTTAACGCATAAAATGTAAGATTATATTGAATGTCCTTGTCATATGAGTAAAAGTGATAACAACATTATATTTTATATTCGCTTTCCTTTCATGCCCGACTTTGAACTCAACTTGTACAATGTCAGATTAATTACCAGAAGTGATAACTATTTTATTTATTGGGATGCGTATATAATAAATAAGTCTATTGTATAAGGGGGCGTGGTCGGTCTCCGAGGGGGGGGGGGGTGTACCCTTTCTTATCCCATCACCTACACCCATTTACAAAGCAGTGACAAAGCATCACTTGTTTAAAGTTCATATTGAGTCAAAGGGCGATGTACAGGCATGATTCGTTAACATGATTCATGAGTTCATGAGTATACTACATGTAATGACAGATATAGCCTGCTAGTGGAGCAATGTACCAGGTACTGCGTGATATAGGCTAGACCGGTTATACAGTCATAGTGTATGGTGGTGATGTAATGTCACGATTGTATTACTTTACATATAATGAGGTCTACACAAAACTAAACAATAATAAATGTTGTCTAATATCTATATATAACAGACAATATGTACATTATGTCTAATATCTATCGACAGACAATATGGACAATGGGAGATTTGTTGAACCTTCATTAAAATCTACCAAAACTCAACAGCAAATATTTTTGATTCTAACTAAGAAGTGATCTTGATACAGTTTGATAACGAATCTATTTCACAAGTTTAAACAAAAACTTTAATTAGGCTAAACTAGAAGAATTTTTGTTAAGAAACAGAAACACTGTTTAAGAATTGTATTAATATTAAACAAATGAGATTTTTATTTTTTTAGTTTAATTGTTAAAAGATAGAGCTTTAATTAGAAGTATACACTATTTAAATAATATACATAATTAACGTATGATTATATATGAAATATGAAGCTTATTGGTTACACTAAATGATGGATATTTTATAATAGTTAGTGTATTGTTATCACAGATTTCCGTTACTTTAAATGTAACACAGTAAAATAATATATTCAAATGGAAACTACATCACAGATAAACGAAAATGTATATCACAAATATCAAGGGATGGCAATAGGTTTTTTGGTGAAACTACACTTCTTCAGATACTATTATACATTTTATCATAATAGAAGTGTTATATATACACATGTTTACATAATATACATCCTTGCGCTATAATCGCGTGACGTTGCCGTCATTGTTTCTAACTTTACGTGCTTTAGGCCAATGTTGTTTCTTTCAGAGTTCCGTACATGCATGGATTAACGTTATCTTGGAGCGATGATTTCAACTTCAATATTGCTAGCAGAATTGGGCGGTGAGAAAGAACCGACGTTCAGACTGGCACCACCTTCCAACTGGCTGAAAATAAAAGAAAACAAGTTTTGAAATATTCCAAATTGTACTGAAACATTAAACAATGGTCTGCGTTTGAAATACATAACAGCGACATACATATGGTCCACCCTTTACTGCGTTATGTTTCCACCCAGGCCGGGACTCAAAAGCACGGCAATGTCAATGGTTACATGTCGACGACCTTTACCGCACTACCTTCAGAGCTATGAGTTCGAACCTGGTTTGGCTGATGATTTGTAAAGGTATGTTGCTATCCAGATTGCCAGTGGCCTTACCAAGTCTAACGATTATTTAGCTCCTCCTTACAGACCAGATAGAAGACACAAAATGGCTTTCGCACTTGCACTCTTAATACCGTCTGAGTAAGATCATGAACGTACCCTCGAACATCAGCACACAGCCTTTAAAACATAACTGAAAGTAGCTGGAAGCGGCTTAAAACTTGAACTTTTAACGTCTTGTTTTCAATCAAATGGTAAAACTGCCTTAACTTCTATAAACTGAAATATCCCCAATGATTTACACATACTGACATTTTTATATATTGTATTTTATTTCGAACAAACATTGTAAATTGTAAAGAAGAGGGATTAACTATACATGTATAGAAATCATTTAATAGCAGCTCGTTTGTAACCTTACCTCTTTAGGTTTCGCAGGTAATCCGTGGTCTCTTTCACCATTGAATCAATCTTTGATGTGTCCGTTTGTAAACTGCTGATTCTACAAAACACCAATCATCATCATCAACTTCAGTATCATCAACATTGTTATAATCATCATCATTTATTTATTATAATCAATTTTAATGGTGTGTTCATGAACAACATAATACAGCCCAACATGATGAAGTGAAATCTTAAGCCATTATAAATTAGTCTTCTACCATGTAATAACCTTAACAATGTATGAGGAGTTAATCAATTTATATTATACGATACATTGACAATCACTTATAATAAAAGATGATCGACCATAAATGCAAGGCTATCATCCGCACAGCTTATCTTTATATTGCAAAAAGTTAATACACGTTGGGTATAGATTATATATGACGAACAGTCCTGCCATTTTACCTTATTCATTTATTGAAAACCAAACCTAAATACTTTAGTGGACATACTAATATACATTTAAACAAAACAAACTTTTACTGTTGTATACAAATTAAAATTTTGTAATACCCTTCAAACAACTTCTGTAGGTCTGAATGTCTGGTTTTTATCTTATCCATGTTGATATCTGCGCCAGCTTGTTTCTTTATATGGTTTTCCTCCGTCTTTGACATTTCATCTAACGTGGACATTTCCTCAAATGTTGACATTTTCCCTGCAATTGACTTTTGCTCTGAAACTGATCTAGAGGCGTATGCAGAGTCTGCGGCCCCATTCGCATCTTCTCGTACAGAAGAGACTTGGCATGACGTCAGGGATTGTCGTAAGTGTTCTTGAATAGCAAGTTGAATTTCTTTAGATACCTGTTTGTACTGAGCATCGAGCTGGAATAAGAAAAAAAAAGCATTTAAAAACGTTTTAATTTTCCAATCTTGTAAAAAACAGTATAATAGCAAAACGGCATCGCTATAGGATCCGTTGACGACCGATGAAACATCAGAATCTAAGGACTTAAAAAAACCCAGAACACAAGTTAACATAATACACACAACGCATTCGAACACATATTCTACATAAGGCTCTTGTTTAAAATTGTTGCGATTCTGTCCAGTTAATTAGTGGGCAAATTTAACGAGTATATCTCTTTATTTCCTCTGCCCCAGAAGTGAACAAGATAAACACGGCTGAAAACATAATAAACCAGTACAATATCGAAAGCATCCAATTGTTTATATAAAGAGAAAGTGTTCACAAGGCATTTGAACACATCTTCCATACGACACTCTTAATTTAAATTAATGCAGTACTGTCGAGTCAACCCGTGGGTTGTTTTAATGGCTTACATACTCGCACACACACGATGTCTATTCGCATAAATGCAGATTTCAACATGTAACAGGTTGAGTAGGTTTTGACGACTATATCACCTTGAAAAATGGTTAAATGTTTTTGATGCTTCCAACCCTAACATTAATCTTTTTCATAGACATGTTAAATGTTAATGTGGTCAAAAGGTAGAGTTCAGGGACGGTATCGGGATGGACAACTAAATATACAAGATCTCCACTTTACTCTGTGCTGAATCTTAAGTTGAACAAGAGGGCCCTTAATCGCTCACCCGAGGACACAGGCTTTTAGTAGGCTCATATCTGGCGTCAATTAATTAAGAGATATTTACTTTAGAAATCTTTGGTGAAGATTGGACCATAAGTGTGGCCTCTGGGCTGTCAATATTTTCTAGAACTTAACCTAGTGAACTACTGTGACCCACTTCTAAAATATCTAAGATTTCATACTGGCAACCATTCTGGCTAAGTTTGGTGAGGACTGGGCCATCAATGTGGCCTCTCAGCGTTTTCACCAATTTATTCCCCTCAAATTTGACCTAGTGACCTAGTTTTTGATCTCACGTGATCTAGAACTAATACAGGATTTCAAGCAGACAAACATTCTGTCCAAGTTTGGTGAAGATTTGGGCTACAAATGTGGCCTCTAGTGTGTTCACAAGTTTTTCCTGAAATTTGACATTTTGTCTTAGTTTTTTACCCCAGGTAACCCAAATAATGAACTAATCTAAGATTTCATGCAGACAAACATTGTCCAAGTTGGATGAAGATTGGATAAAAACTGTAGCCTCTAGCGTGTTCACAAGCTAAATTGTTGACGCCGCACGATGGACGAAGCGGTACCAGAAAAGCTCACCGTGAGCACGTTTGTGCTCAGGTGAACTGAAGGGGGGAATAATTCAGCCCGAATGAATTTTCAGTGGTCTGTCCTATTTGGATGTGTTCCACGTTGTATAGAGAACAGGTTTTCCAACTTTGACATGACTATCTTTAATGATTATTGCGAAACAAAAACCTTAGACAACACAAAAATTCTCAGTCGAAAAAGCGACATAACTTTGAAAAAAAAATTGTAGGGGCTACCTACCCTCTTGAAATGGGTCCTTTCTAAGAGAGACCAGGTATTCTAAAGTTTGAAGGACGGAATTCTTGGTCGGTTTTAGAGACATTAACAAAAGTGTGAACTAACGCCGACAAAGAAGGACATGACAATAGCTCTACCATTTACTTGCAAAAAAAAATAAAATAATAAAAATGCTGCATGGAAAACGGAAGTGAATAATATTTTAAATCCCAACTTTTCGACGGTGACTTGTATGAACAACTTCAATGAAAGTATAAACCGAGTAAATTTTAAAGTTAGTTCCCAACAGCAAATGTGTACTGTTACTATTGTTAAATAAACCGTTCAAACCTAACAATAGCTGTAGGTAGTGTTATCGCTTGTTGTTGCTGAATTTATTCATTAGCACCAAAAACGAAAGTAGTTTTGGAACTTGGGGCTCAACCCAATTAGTGTTGAACGAATTGTTCGCGCTATTTTTATCACTTGAAAAAACCCACAACAACCACATTTCTGTCTTGTACATTGCACTTGCTAAGAACATATTAAAATCTAGGGTTATCATCTTAACTCTTGGCAAGTTTTTTTGTGGTCAACTTGGCGTATTCTTTATAAATTTGAGTATTTTCAATGAATTCCGGCCAACCTTTTCTACAGGGCCTTTAAATAAAAACAATGTATATTTTTAGGATACACGTGGGGTGTATACATGCGTTTCCTATTCTCAAGATAGCGACACTTAAGATCAATTCAAAATTTCCACGAAAAAGCACAAACCACATAATGTGTTGCTTCCTTACCTTGGATTTTATCAATTTAAAAGAATTAAGTAAGTAGTTGATTAAGAATAAGAAATAAAGTCCTTTTTCCCCCGATGTACGTAGTTCATGTTTACCATAAACTAATATATGATGAAGTAAAAAGCGGCCAACATTATGCTAGTATTCGGCCCAATCCTTATACTATCATTCAAAATAGCAACTATAAAGGCCTAGCGAACAAAATACAATATAAAATAAGAATATACAAGTAACACTGTACAATTATATATGTATTTGTTACAACACATCCCATCCAATAAACGTATAAGGGCGGGGGGGGACTATTTAATATATTGTGGATTTATATGCAATATTGCCAGTCATAACCAATGCCAAACTGGTAAGCCATTTAAGGCTATACCAAATAGTTACACGGCTATACTGTTAGGCTAAATGAGCAATTATCTATTTCAAGGTACATAGATATAAGTTTTGCAAATAACAAAGGAAGTTGAATCGGTTTAGTACATATACATGCAAGGCATGTTCGACTAACTTCTCGGTCTGGGACCCATGGCTACAAACACTGACAATCGAACATACCTGCTCAAGTTCTTCCTTCAGTTGTTGCTGGGATTTGGTAACACACTGGACGTTACTGTCCACCTTCCCTGTACGGGTCTTGTGTTTTAGAAGATAACTGGAATGTATCATGTAATTAAAATTATTAAATCATATAAATAATATAAACATGTTTAGACTAAGCATTTTGTTATTTTGGCGTCTGACAGGTAAATAGTTTAATGAGGACAAATGCATGGACCTGTATTTAATCTGACACCTCACGAAAGGTAATTGCATGTACCAAATTGGGGGATAAATTGTTATGTTTTTTTACATGATTTTGAATAATGTAACATTTCTTTAAAATATTTCCCATTCTTATCTTCTATATAACGTTCTTAACAATACTCTCGAACATGAGTTAATCCGAAAGCGCACCATTCCAATAAATCTACGTTAAAGGTATCGAACATTTTACATTTTCTTATAATTTCTGCATTCTACTTACAAACGTTCTTTAAACAATTCTAAGCACCATGAAAAAAAGGTTGAGGGTGGGATGTTTAATCCCTTAACAGATATACGCAAGTGGTTAAAGTTGATCTGTACGACTCGCTCACCTGATTTGCCTGGCCAGCTTAGTGTGTAGCTGACTAAGGTTATGTAGACAGTGGCCCTGGTACAGTGATATCAAGGTACCACATTGCTCCTGAAGAAAGCGTCTGAAATAAGATCATAATGACGTACCGATTTGAAGAGTCATACAATTGAAGTAACGTCAAAATTTATAAGAGTCATGACATGGCGCCACGAGCACTATAGTCATTATATAAAAATAACACCACACGCTGGAAAGTCTTGTAACAAAAATGACACAAACAGCTGAAAAGTAATAAAATAGAAATGACACCACGAGTTGAAAACACTTAAAATAAAAATGATGCCACGAGCTAAAGACTATTAGAATAAAAATGGCGCCACAGGCCGAAGAGTCACCGTATATGAAATATTTTAACATAAATATTTTGAGTGATATAATAATATCTAAGGTCACGATCTTAGACAATATAATGTATAAATCAAGGTTTACTACGGATGTTCACATTTACGTGTACAAAATCAATGTACACATTTATTATTATTGATATAATCCAGACCAGTGATGTTTTATACAGTTATTACCACAATAAACAGTGGTTTTACTGAAACAAGTATAAACAACTAGCAATGCAAGGAAATAACAAGATTTCGTCAAGAAACGCGCACGCACGCACACACAGACACACACACACAGACACACACTTATAGCTTTCATAATACCACGGGCAAAATCGAAATGACGTCTTCTGTATGCTTTGTGACAAAATTAAAAAGAATTTAACTAACAAAGCCCTACTTTTAAACTTTATTTTGTAAAGGTGTTATCAGTAAATTTTAACCAAGCTAGGCCTCCATACAGAAGAACATTGTTTAGAACTAGGAAGTGTGTTTGAAGTGTTTATCGCCCCTCTAACAGTATTTCAGTTATCTGGAGATTGTGTCCACTTAAAGCAGATATAGTGCTGCCTTCACTGTGTAAAGCATGCCGCGAACACCTGGCATGACCCCACACATTATCCTGACACCGGACCAACCAGTCATGGAACTACCCTTATATTTGCTTGAGCGTTAGCAAGGGAGCTATACCACTACCAATTTTAACGACTTTGGTATGTAAGGGACCGGTATGAACTCGGGGCCTTCCGTACCTGGAGCCGACGTTCTATGGATTGCGCTACCAAGTCCGGTTAAAACAAGGAAGTATTTATATTTTGTGTATATCACCGGTGTACCTAATAGTATATAAGTATGTTGTTCAACATAATAATGTAATTTTAACAGTGAACAATGCTGATAGGCTAGTAAAACAGTTGAGTCTGCTATTTAAAATCCCCTTAGAATTTCGAAATGAGGAAGAAACAAATGACGTTGATATCGTACGACTATATACATACTAAAATGACCCGGGTCTGTAAAATATCCGCCTCTTCATAAATCCCCGACAAATAGAAAAAATACGTAGCAAATGTACTGAAAAGCATGGCACAGAACCAGCCATGTGCCGCTAACAATTATAACACCTTTATCTATGATCATCTTGAACTAAAACCTTAAACAAAGGCAGTTTTTATTAAATCATAACATTGATATAAGCAAAAACCTGAACGAAAAATATTTAAAGGCCATGTTACAATGGGAGTATAATATATATATATATATATATATATATATATATATATATATATATATATATATATATATATATATATATATATATATATATATATATACCCATTTGTAAGTGCATATATACAGATACATTGTATTGTTGAAGAAAATAATAGCTAATGGTCTTTTTAAGAGGAAATAATACCAGACAATACACAAAGACCACTGCATTTGTTTAAAATGCCTCCAGTGGGAATGTCAGTTTACAAATAATTACTCACTCAGGGAATTTTGTTTCAATGTACATCCGGGTTAAAATTTAAGAAACGTGTGTCACTCATTCATAATAACCAATCAAAATGGGACAACCAGGCTGTAACCGTCACCAGAAGCCCTACCAACAGAAGCACTCTTTCGACTGTTTATTGTACTAATACTTGAATGAAACCATTAATTTAAACTGCAGGGAAATACCCCTTTTTTAGCATTGTAGCATTATCAAAGAGTAGAACAGGAAGTAATTTTTCCGCTCTGAACGTCCGCATTGTAGTATATCCTTATCAAAGAATATAACAGGATGTTGATTGATAAGTCTTTGTATTCATAACAAAGCCTTCCAATCATTTTTATGCCAAGAAATCCCTTTAATTTTGACATACCATTTAGATATAAAAACGTTCCTATGTATCAGTCATAAAACCTCAGTTACCTAGAACTAGTTTATTTAAGGGACAGCACATCCATTTGGATTTTATCGTGACCCCTTCACGTTGCGCAATCGTGACTTTAAATGGAGTTGTGCCAAAGTATCGAAAGTGGGCTTTTATATAAAGTACCTGATTTCGGGTACCTATTTAATATGAGTTTGTGAAATGGTTCTAATTTGGTACGTTTTAGTCCCTATAAAGTGGGTTTTATCATGCGCGTGAATTTCACATCCTAAATATTATTTCCTTTTTGTTTTATAACAAAGTTACTACCTATCATTTTCAATCATGCCCCCGGGTCCTGCCAACTAAACCATTCCTCCCTTTATACATATTGTATATTTAGTGAGAAAAGTCCCCGGCTGGGTGTGTGTGTGTGTGTGTGTGTGTGTGTGTGGGTGGGTGGGTGGGTGGTGCTTGACTACTACCTTTTCTACTTATATTTATGTAAATATATTTATATACACAGGCTATGATCCCTTCTATGGATGTTTGTATTGTGCAGGGGTCATACAACCTTCTTACTTACAGTTTATCGTTACTATCAGCATATACATATATTATATATGATATATGTGACATGAGGTAAATAATTACCAATACATGAGATTTGTGAAAACCAGGCTGTAGTTTGTATACTTATAAAGTACGATTTGTAATGGATGTAGCTATCACAAGTATATCGAGAAATATAATGAACTATATTTAACTAACGAATAATAACTAGCCGGGTGGTCGGCGAAAGTGTTTCATAACTGTATTAATAAATATACAGAATTTAGTAAGAATACCACTCTCTTGCTCGGACATGATATTACCAAAGTCTTATAGAATTCATAATGTTTGAGAAGCCAAAATAAAGTTTTCGTTTTACAGAGAAAAATGAACATCTAAATATATGATAGAACTTATTGCCAGTATCACCATTATTACAAAGGTTGCACACGTTGATTTCAACCAACCCATCTCCCTGTTTCAATTTGCTAACAATAATTTCACATCCGGTAATTTACTAACATTTAGCATAAATTTCTGGCAATTTACACAGATAACTTTCAAGCTCGTGTTGTGTTTGAAATATTCTCTAATAAAGACATCTTGGTGAATTGTATACACAATTTTTCCAACTTTCAACATAGTGATTGTTTAGCATACGTTCAGCAATCATTAGCAAGGTGGATCTAGATCCAGTAAAATGTTGCGCCTCCCACATATGTCAAAGGCTGCATTCATACAAAATATTTCTAACATTTCAAACCAAATTTATCTAATTCCATTATTTGTGATATCATTTACAATGAATATGTATACAACAATGATGACAAGGTACAGTGGTTATGTGAAAGCTTAAAACAAAATCCAACAATTCCTTTCTTAGTACAAATACTTAAAGGGTAACGACCAAGATCGCCATATAGCATAACATGAGGGGTAGTCTTTTTAACATCAAGAATATGTGTCATAAAATAAGTATGAACTTTTTCACTATGGCTAAAGTCTCAGTATTCACAGTCCTCGCAGGCAAACTGTAGAACAGGAACAAAAGTGTTATCGAAAAGTTTAAGTTGACAATCAACAGGCAGGTAAAGATTTTTAATTGTGTATATAAACTAAACAATGCTTTCCTAGCTTGTTTTATGCAATGTTGTTTAGCAGCAACAAAACGTCTGTTTTGGTAAATATAATATCAAGATGTTTTAATGAACAGACAAGTTCAAAATGCATAATTTGTACAACAATGTTTCTTTGCTGTCTCATGCTATCCCCGAACTCCACAACTGTTGTTTTCTCAATGTTAATATGAAGTTTCTATGTTTGTGTTGAAATAAGGTCAGTTTCAGATTTTTGCAAAAATCACAGTATCATCAGCATATACTAGGACATACAGTTTTAAATATCATACAGTTTTAAATATAAATCTAGGTCCGCGGCAAACTTAGTCATTTAATATTACTAGAACAAATCATTATAGCTATGTAGTCTTCTCATGTTTATAGAACAAATTATTGCAGCTATGTAGTCTTCTAATGTTTATACAACTTTTCGTTACAGCTAGATAATATTCTAATATTCATAGAACTTATCATTATAGCTATGTAGTCTTCTAATGTTTATACAGTTTTTCATTATAGCTTGAGAGTATTCTAATATTTGTAAAACTTATCTTTATAGCTATGTAGTCTTCTGATGTTTGTTGAACATATCATTATAGCTAGGAAGTCTTCTGATGTTTATTGGAATTATCATTATATGTAGTCTTCTTATGTTTATAGCAAGTTTTAAAGAACATAATCTTAGTGATCATAACGAAAATAATCTTTATAGATATGTATTGTTCATAAGTGGATAACGGTGGCCTAGCGAGGTGAGTGAAGTATGGACGGGTCAGTACTTAAAGGCATCTCAAAAGCCTTATTTAAGTGACCCCCCCCCATTTATTGCCCCACCCAGCATGTGAGGGCATCTGTTTTCTGATAAGCCAGGCTGCCACAGTCTGTAACGATGTGTCTGTCACACAGGTATTGTTCAAGATCCAAGTGTATGTATGGGGGTTGAACATAGTCATTCACAGTTTGTAAAGGAAACAGTTGTGAATATACCAATTACGCAATCCAATATATATATATATATATATATATATATATATATATATATATATATATATATATATATATATATATATATATATATAAATAAATATAAATCTTTACTTGTTTTCTTTCTTACTTTGTTGGTTGATTTTGTTATTTCTTATACATTTTGTTATTTCTTTCATTCTTTTAGTTCTCATATATATTTAAAGTTATATTTTATTTTGATTTGTAAAATGTAACGAAACGTTTCTAACAAAAGCAATTTAAAAAGTCATTCATTGTCAGAATAATGTCCTTCAGAGTCATTTTGAATACTAGCAGATAATTTAGTTTTGCATTAACCCATCAGAGGTTTTACTGTGACAGATTAGTACCATGTTGGCTAAAGACTCCCTGCAGTGATGACCAGCAATTAGGCATCTCGAAAGGAATGTGGTATCCCACTGAGCCAGGCCCCCACATGCTATGACCAGACCTGCTAATTGCTGGTCATCACTGCAGGGAGTCTTTAGCAACATAGTACTAATCTGTCACAGTAAAACCTCTGATGGGTTAATGCAAAACTAAATTACCTGCTAGTATGGAAGTGAGACAGTAGGCTAGTTTTACACAAAGCCACAAACATTATTGTTAGTGATAATATGGGTTGTTTACTATATGATCCCTTACTAATTCTTTATTGCATTAATTACAAGGTGTCAATTTTGTAACTGCAAGATTATGTATTTATTTCATAGCTAAATATTTGATTTTGAAAATACATGAGAGATACAAGTTTTAGTATTCAAAATGACTTAAAATGAGTATAAAGGACATTATTCTGACAATGAATGACTTTTTAAATTGCTTTTTATATATATATATATATATATAGAGAGAGAGAGAGATAGAGAGAGAGAGAGAGAGGTAGATATATATATATATATCTCACTCTCTCTCTCTCTCTCTCTCTCTCTCTCTCTCTCTCTCTCTCTATATATATATATATATATATATATATATAGAGAGAGAGAGAGAGAGAGAGAGAGAGAGAGAGAGAGAGAGAGAGGTAGATATATATATATATATATATATATATATATATATATATATATATATATATATATATATATATATATATATATGATTGCGTTGCGTAATTGATTGGTATATTCACAACTGTTTCCTTTACAAACTGTGAATGACTATGTTCAACCCCCAGATATAGCATATATACACTTGGATCTTGAACAATACCTGTGTGACAGACACGTCATTACAGACTGTGGCAGCCTGGCTTATCAGTAAACAGATGCCCTCACATGCTGGGTGGGGCAATAAATGGGGGGGGGGTCACTTATATAAGGATTTTGAGATGCCTTTAAGGTTTACATTTACCGACCCCGTGTCTACGGGAACATGCCTACCTCTCCGTGTTGTGTACAAAGGCCTCGTGAGGATGCAGACTTCCAAAACGTTTGTGCTTTACCAACATTGTGAAGACGCCGTAGATCTTCTGACGAATGTTTTCTATTCTTGATAAGCTGAAATAAGAGTGGACGAAATTAGTCGGAATGTACCCGAAAACGAATAGCTAAGTTGTAATAAGGCACTTCGCTCACTCAAAACACATCCGGCAATTCAACATATACGGCATCGTGCAAGGTATCTACTTTATCAATGACACGTTGTGTTATTCTGTGCAAATACCTCTTTCGATGGACCCGAGCAAATGTCACTTAAACTTTGACGTCATTTAACGACACGTGTCAAGAGCTTGCGTTACTTAAGGTTACACCAATCGGAACTCCTTGGCCATTTTTGGAAGTACTTCGTACGAGCGTAGAAATAGCTAAGTTTGTTTTTCAAGCCCATTCTTTCTCACATTATCCGGAAAACACGTTAAAATGGCAGTGGTTCTGCTTGTTCACTTTATTGTTTATAAGGAAATGGTAATTACTAGTGAAACTGCGCATAACTTTTCATAATAATGATAAATAAAAGCACACTATTTGTCAATGTCCAGATCGCCTCACTAACCTGCGATGCCTGTTTGTACAATGAAATAATTACGTTGGCTGAATTTCCATGCCATTTTGGACATGGAGCCAATCAGATGCTTCTTCGTGCATATATTTGTGAAAACGATTTTTTTTCTGGCCAAGTAACCCACGGTATGTGTGTGTTGGTATGTCGGTATATTGACCGAGGTTTCGAACGATAGACAGACTCTGCTACGAAAAATTCATCTGCAGTTTCAAAGAAACCCAATATCAGGAGTGTTTTAAATAGTAGGACAATTTGTTTTCGAGCGATGATTATACGTTAGGAATGTTGGCGAGCGATAATTATACGTTAGGAATGTTGGCGAGCGATGATTATACGTTAGGAATGTTGGCGAGCGATGATTATACGTTAGAAATGTTGGCGAGCGATGATTATACGTTAGGAATGTTGGCAAGTACATTTTTACTCGAGTACGAGTACTCGGTAAACCGCCGATACCAGAGTATTGAAATCATTTACCGAGTACTCGAAAGATCAAAGATAATTCTGTATTTAACTTCAAAATGAAATGCAAAATTTATCTTATCACATTCGAATGAAGGCGAATTTTTACGACCAATATGTCTTGTTAAACATTCCTATACCATTCCTCATCACCATATTATCCACAGAATTCCACTGCAATCAGCGAATTTAACAAGGACCGCGAAGCCAGTTAGACCCTGTCATCCTGCATCTGATCAGTTTACTTAATAATGTTATTTATGTTATTTTTAATTTCCTTAATTTGCAAGCCTTCACTCCGCCCACTTTGCGTTTTAACTGGCTGTTACTTGACCAATATAATATTCATGAGTGGTTGATGAAATTGGATGGAATGAAAGGCAAGTTTCACCTGACACGTAGTCTTAACATTTGACTCATTTTATTGGCGTATGCATTTTGGGCGGTGCCGATTGCGACACCGTCCAGAGTTATGAGAAAGCAGTATTTCGGAATGACACATGGTTGGCCCTGTATGACCTTGACTACGCGCGGTCAATTATTCACGACTGGGAAACAGTAGTGCATGTACAGAACAAATATGTATTTCTAAGGAGACTTTCAATGCACTGTAATCTGATTTACTTCGGAATAATTTTGACGATTGTTTGCACACCTGTAAACGCCTACAGGGTCAAACTTACACCGCCCAAGCAGTGCTTTGATTAATTCAGTCTTGCAATATATACTAGCTGCTGATAATTTTCACTTACTACTAACTTTAACTGAAATAATTGCTAACAGTAAAGAAAATCGCGAAATGTTTTATAATCGAGTGTATGTGCACATTTTAATGACCGTATTACGTCATGCCGCATATTTAAATTAGTTTTGGTTTCCCCGCCGTGCAAATCAGAGATTGAACCCGTAAATATTTTTCAAATGTCAAATAAAAAATATTAAATCTAAATAGTTTAATGTGGCTGTTAAAGAGGTGTTTAATGTCGTTGACATGTGAAAAGCTACGAATCCCCACCTAATATATTCGATCTTAGAATGAAACAAATATTACAGACTGGAAGATACGAACAGCACTCTATTGTTTTAACTGGGTAAATGTTTTGCGTTGTTTGCAAAATATGACAGTATATTTACATCTCGTAATTTACGAAATTGTTACGTGAATCTCCAGATGTGAAATTTTCAACAAAAGATCGTGAATACACTACATGCAGTAAAATAGGAACAGTGTATCTGTTTCAAAACGACAATTATTTTATTTGGCCTTTTACCAGCATTTTAAGGAACAATATTTCCGGACCCGTCTATATTTTAACATTAACTTTTTCCTATATACGTGCATTATTGTTTACATTGCTTTTGCATCTGACTCGTGATTTTGTACAGAGATCAGAGTAGGGAACGAATTTTGTCCGACAAATAAAAACACAAAATACAATTAGCTGACATGATGTACATAATCATTTTAATTGAAAAGAAAAAAAGGAACTGAAATACTAGTTTATTATTTTCTTGAAAGTGAACGTTGCAAGACAAAATGACCGAGTATTTGAATACTCGATCGGAAAAACGACCGGGTACTCGAGTACTGAATTTAGTACTCGTTGATATCACTAGTAAATTTCCATCAGTCGCATATCTGCTCCCTTTAGATATATGCTCAATAGTAAGGCATGCGAAGTCAGGGTGATCGAGTTTAAGGTAAGCATGCTGTGCAGAAGCTAAATATCTTTCTCAGCAGTTATTATAAGTCCTCGGTCGATATCACACTACCCAGGTCCGAAAAACTACATATCGACCTCAACATTAGTATTTATATAATATTTTTATACCCTATGAATTTGAAGCATTCTGATGGTTTGATAATATTGACCTCAACTAAACATATGATCATTTTATTTAGTATGTTATCAAAATGAAGACTTACCATTAAATAGCAACACAGATCAAGAACACAAAGATTCTGTTCTGATTCAATATTTTCCTTCAAGGCTTCCAAATCGTCCGAAGACATGGTTTGAAACATTCTCGCCTGCTTGCTACGTGACGCCATGATTGTTTACAATGCGCATGAAAAATTAACACGTCGTGAGAATAGCAAATGTCAATATTAATTCCCCAATATTAATTCCCGCAGTAGTTACCACATTTTTCGGACAATCGGAACTCCACGGGTAATTCCGTCCTCAGGACAAACATCCCTCGGATGTATCTGGTGCAATGATGCTTAAAGAAATCACGATGTTTTGTTCGCCGGAAGTCGAAAAAATATGCCTAAAATGTAGTTCGCACAAAACCAGCTGTTTTGTTTTCTGAGCTTTGTAAATTAAACTTGGATGATTTAAATTTGAAGCAGTCACAAATTAAAGTTTAACTGGCATCGTACTATAGTGAGCTGTCATCCGAGCTGTCATCTTTGATTCGACCTTCTGTCACAAAATAAGTCACATTTAGGGAAATGGCCGAGGTGATCCGACTACCTACATACATCCGAGAGACGATTCTTGAATTATCCGAGGTGTTCAGATTGTTTTTTCGGACTCGCGCGTGCGAAGCTCCCGACTAATCAAAATGCTTCAAATTCATATGGTATATAATATTACATTAATATGCTTTTTACGGATAACGATATATAAGTATTCGTACATTTAGCAAAACTATGGGCAAAATATCATACTGTAAAGTTAGAATAATCAGTTTCCCGCAGTACTTTCGGCTCTTTGATATTAATTGACACTACTTACCAGTTATCATCGGGTTGGCACATTTGTATGTCTCTGATATGACCGTGCTCATGGAGTTTCTCTAACAGAACAGTCAAGTAAACATCGATCTCATTCACACGTACAACCGTCTGAAAAGAAAACAAATGACACGTGACACATATACACAAACACAACTTGTTTACACCCTACTTTTTACCCCTTTGCACTTAAATCCCCTTCACATCAAAGATAGTTAAGCATTTCAAGGGTATTAATATTGAACGAGAAAACCCAAGGTCAAGGCCAAAACAAAAAGATTAAATTATTATTTTATGTTGAAACTTTACCGAATTGCCGAATCCGAATTAGTTCGCCGAAAATCCGCCTATGAATAAATCAAAAGTCAAAAAATAATATATTTAAAATGGTTAAACTCGGTCAAACTATTGACGCTTGTAGATAAAAGATTTTTTGGGAAACCCGCGTGTGTTATATTTAGCGGTATATTTAGTAACAACCTTGACATGCGATCACTCGTTGGCAAGTGTTTTCAGAACGAGGTTTTTTCCCCACGCACTTGTCAAATATCCAATGTTGTGATACTTGTTAAGAAGGATACAAATGCTTATTTCTTCATCTAACTTCTTATTTTCTTATGTTTACGGAACTGTCCTATTATTATTTATACTATTTAAAAAAAAATGCGAGTTACAAAAACACGAATACTATCTGTAATGTTGGGATCCCAAGTATTACGATAACAGACAATAAATACGGTTTGTTTATAACGCACTATGCGCAGACGACACAAAAATGTCTAGCAATTTATTTAAGTTTATTTAAGTAAAAGAAACGAAAAAAAGACGACAATACGAAACGAAAAAGGAAGAATGCTTAAAAAAACTGTATGAAAGAACAAAGCGGGTAAGAGCGTTTTGTCCAAAATGAACAGTTGAGTTTAGTTTGCTAGATTTTGAATAAAAGAGCAATCTTATGTTTTGTAAGACATGCAGAGAGTATGAACAGTGTGGAGGATTTGTTGCTGGTACAGACAATTTCAGAATCGATAATATAAAGGGGCATTCTGAATCTGAATCCCATATATCTCACCAACGAAAATATTATCTTTAGTACAGATCACTGCTCACTACTTTTGTTGCATCCTATACTGGTGAGTCTAGCCTGTTCTTAATGTGTGAAAACGTCTAGTCATGTAGGTATGGTCATACTTAGCTTTCTAGTCATATTAGTACCAATGTATGATACCTATATTAGACTAAAAAATTAAGTATAATCATAACTAAGTTGCATTAATAGAATATTAAGTTCATACTAATGTTCTTGTCATAAATGTCTCATACTCAGTTGTATTGGTATGTTATTGCAACACAATGCTTGAACTCATATAACAATTTGATTTAAGTATGACTTGTATGTGTATTATGCGTTTTACATTTTGGTCTAGTCCAGTTTAGACCAGGTCTAGTAGAAGACATTTATCACCAAAACTTTCGTGAAAATTTTATTCAAAAGAACGAAATGTAAATGTTCTGTAAGTGAATAACAAAGTTTCCTTGTCTTCACACAAACGTCGGACATGTAAGTGATTATAGCCAAAGCAGAATAGAGCTGACAATTTAGTAAAACTAACCAACAAGACACTCTAACAACATTGCCGCTTATGTATCTTTCCTAGAAAAAATGGCGTTTAAAATTAACCCTGAATTGTCTTTTAAGTGAATATTATTCTAGTTTTTAACATATTCAAATACAAAGCGGATCGGAAATACGTCTTATTATAAGGTTAAGCAAAACAAAAGCACATTAAATCACATGATGGTTTGGAAATATATACAATCTTATGTTTAAGATGACACAATACTAAGCCTTACTGTTTCTCAAGTCTCTTCAAAAATGATTAATCACTCCGTTTGTTCAACTTATTTGTCTAAACATAAACTTTTATTGGAAAGCCCAAGTAGCCTTCTATAAGAAGGCATTTTTCAATGGATTCTGTTTTAAACAGACTTTTTCTTGAGATTTGAATAGGCAAACTAAAAGTGCATTAACTGAAAAGGTTAAATGAAGACATGGTTCCTTTAAAGGACGATTGCGAAATCAGTTCGGAGGTTATTAACTAGTAATAAGGCACAAGGTGTTACACGACAAACAAGCTAGAACCAAGAATAATGACATTGAGAGACATTAAAAGGTCACCTTGGCCAAAGGCAATCTGGCAAATATTATATGGCACGTGCGTTCTAATTTGATAACATTGGAGATGTATGGCCAAATTTAATCATTTCTTAGTATAGTAGACTTCTTCCTAATCGGACATCTTAAGAGCATGCAACTGTAGATAACAAAGATTAGGGCTAAATATAACGGTATATAACGCTAAATATAACATACACATGAGTATGTGTCTGTGTGGGAATAAGGTCTTATTCTCAAGTGGTTGCATTGCCTTAGTTTGAGTTGTTAATGCCAATTTAACAGAATTACTATAAAATTACTTTAAACACCATTTACATTATATAATATATTTTTATGTAGATGCCATATATAGACAAATGGGTAATAGAAATTAATAATTGCAAGTAGTGTATATTTGTATATATTATTTCAGCGCTGTAAAAATTATGTTTAATCTTAGGGTATTCTGCGATGTTTAATATGTCTGACCAGGGCTCCGGTCAAATGTCCATAAGAACCTGTGTTCAATTTATTTTTGGCTGAGATACACATCAAGGCCTAAAGTGATACAAGAATGTTACCCTTACGCTCATCTTAAAGGGATACTTCCATGATTATTAGCACAATAATAACACAACTACGAATGATATTTGGCATATTATTGTTTATATCTTTACCTTCACAACCACAATAAAGGAATGTTAAAAAATGAAAAACGTTTTCTGGATATAACAGATTGGCAGAGAGATGCAAAACCATAAAAACAACAGACACGTGATCTACCTTTTCAACCAGGCCCCTGATACTGTCGTCAGGACAAACCATACCGGTAGCTCCTTTAAACGCCATATTGCTGGCGGACAGGGGAGCTATCGGTTTGTTTTGCTCTCCAGATGGCTGTCTCGGTAGTTCCAGGGTGGTGAGGAGAGACAATATCATTTTCAGGTTCTCTTGAGACAATGTTAAAGAGTCCAGCCTCAACGCAATGTGGCTGACCAACGATTCAAGGAGGGGTACGCTGGTCTGGATAGGGATGATGGCGTTAAGAATGTTTTTGCTGAAAAATAAAATACATGTACAATTAAATACAAAATTTCAAGAACCGTTTATAAACTATACAATTTAACTTTACAGCACACGGTGAACGCATGCCCAATAATTACATAACGTCTGCTTCACGATGAACGCATGCTCTGTAATAACATGACAACTTGTATATTTTGGCAAATTAAAGAAAAACACATAAAGTAATTAGTGTAGCTAGACTATAAAGCAGGATGTGGGTGTTTGTAATTAGTTGTTTGAAGTAGCGGATACAATACCCTTTAGTCCTAATTAAATGTATGTAAAAGTTTATTTGAACTTCCCATGGAAGTGATTCACCAGTGGGATCCACCCGTGGGAAATGTTATGCTGTTATGCTACACAACATTAGACCTGATTCATAATGCTTATAAAGTGTAGCAACGAATGAAACAGCTTAAAGTGGCTCTTATAAACATGGCTTATTTCATTGCTCACGTTCTTCGTCTACGTAACCGAGGATAATGCGAATATGGGTAAATATAAATATGACTTCATTTAATTGGAAAACTGTGTGTTAGATCAAGCCAACTAAAATTAATTTCTTAATAAAACAAGCTCCTCACTTACAATCTCAATATGATATTCTAGTAAATTCACACGCAATTCAAGAGCCACGTTTGTCTTTTAAGTGTACCTTTAAGGTAACATACTCCTATTGAGATACAGTTTTTACCCAAAAGTGGAAAAAAAAGAGAATTCAAGCATGTAAAAGAAGAAAATAGTCGCACGGCAGAAACGGGTGAGAAATACCATTTGTTTATCTGGACTGAATCCTTCTACATTCACAGACTGGAAAACTGTATTGTGTTAAAAAATTACTTTCTTTGATTAGGCGCTTCAGCATGCAAAAGGTCCTCTACTAGAAATGACGTAGTTTCATTCCAATAGAAGTTATACTGTTTCAGTCAACACATGTTTGGTTTACCGACAGATAATGCAAACAGATCTAGATCAATTTTGATCTGAATTTTAGCTGACAGGACCTTTAAAGGATAGTGTTTGTAGAAGAGAAATGCCAAACACTGAGTCAGCAAGTTTGGAAAAATGCCTCTGAGACTACGTAGGTAATGTAAATATAAATAAAAAACATGAAAGGAAGAATAAACAACACTGTATTTTCAAAATTGCCGATCTACATTTACTCTTTTTTGCGATCTCTTTTTGACGCCACGTGACCCAATAACGAACTCGTCTAAGACAAACATTCTGACCAAGTTTGGTGAATATTGGGCTACAAATGTGGTCTCTAAATGAGTTCATAAGCTTTTTCTAAGATTTGACCATGTGATACTTATTGACCCCAGTGACCCAGGTATGAACTCATTTAAGATTTTGTAAAGGCAAACATTCTGATCAAGTTTGGTAAAGATGGGGCCATAAATGTGCCTCTAGTGAGTTCAAAAGCTTTTGCTAAGATTTGACTTAGCGACCTACCTTGAGCACGTTGTGTTATAAGAAAACACATGTCTTATACAATACTATAATCTATAAACATGAACTTCGACAGAAAAATCAGCTAGGATAACAGTAAAATATTCCAGCGAATAAAGTTAAACTTACAATAATGCATCTAAGGATTCCAACATTGACTGCTGCATGCCAATAACCAGTGACGCCATTTCCTCCACGAAGAAAGCATACGCCGAGCAAAGCCGGGCCTCAGTAGCATGTTTGACCAGCATCCCGCCGGTAGGATAGGAACCAGGGGGAGGCTTTATTTCTGGAAATGATGCTAAAACAAAACAGTGACGTCAGAAATAAAGTTATTGAACCAAGGCAAAACGTTCCATACTTCTATACATTCTTAACGCCGGAAAAGAAAAAGAAAAGTTCCAGCAAAACGTTAAAATATGTCGTTTATCCATATGCATTCGAGGAAAGCTGATTGAATACAATTAGAAAGAAAATAAACTTTTGACTTCGTTACGTGATGTCAAGAAAAAAATCACTTCTATTGTTAAAACATAACGGAAACTGATTTTTGACGACTTCCCTTGCTAACGCTCAAGCAAATATAAGGGTAGTTCCACGACTGGTTGGTCCGGTGTCAGGATAATGTGACTGGGTGTGGTATCATGCTAAACACAGTTAAGGCAGCACTTTATCTGCTTCAAGTGGACACTGTCTCCAGATAACTGAAATACTGTTGTCGGGACATAAACCCAACAAACAAACACACACACATGAAGTATGTACACAAAGTGCACATAAAATTATATTTTAATGTCATTTATTCATATGTCTGGCTATGTAACAATGTTGAATTTTAAACATGTATAGATCACTTACGCAATTCTAGAGTCAGCATTGTTTGTGTGCCATTGGCCTCCCTATCATACAGGAAGATGTTGTTTCTAAGCACAGCTGGTGACCAGCCTTGCACGGGCGCCACTGGTTCCACTAATTGACTTAGCTCTGTGCCGCCAGGTACCAATATCAACTGATTGGCAGAAGGGATGTCTGTTTCGGTAGCGAGCATCTCTTGAATATGGGCGAGGCTAGAAGAAAAAACTAAGATATAAACATTAACAGACTGGTTTAAATAACAAGAAAATCTGGATGGAGATGTTGTATGTATGTTACTTGCCATAGCCAAACCTACAGTCATAAATTATTCTACAGGCGTTGGGAGGACATGTTTGTGTATGCATTAAATTAAAACAACACTTTCTGGAATCGTGCACCTGAAAACAATTGTGCTATGATAGTATTTTGAGGATAATAATGATCTTTTAAAGTATGGATGCCTGAAAAGTTCCAGCGATATACTTTTCTGACGTCTACACATATGTAAAACGTGAAGCACGTCACTCCACTTGTCACTACTAACAAGTAAATGTATTTCCTATCTGAGCCAGCTACACAGGTAGGTATTTGTCGACTAAGAAAACAAAGTGACCACTTGTAAGTTTATATGACAAAGTTGTCAAAGTTGCTACAAACATATACATGTACCAACATTTTAGGATGCACATGACACACGTATTCACACGCCAGCCAAATGTAAAAGTAAGAACAAATATGTGATGAGTCATTTAACCAAAAAAAGAGCAAACCCGACAGTTAGCGCCTTGGAACGCTCAGTCGGCACATTGGACCGACTGGGGTGCTCTAACCGCTATTACAGAGTTCTAACCTCACACTTCCTGATGGGTTTCTCAAATGCAAGCAATGAAAAGAAAATCGAATTAGAAAAAAAAAATGTCCAAGCGCTGACGTTTTCGTTAATAAGTTACAACGACAGTAGTGACGTCATTGACAAACAATGTCGATATATTGTTTAGAAGAGAGAGGGGTATTATTTCGATTAGAAGAATCACACAAAATTTGTTAATGAAACCAACACTCCCAATTAAGAAAAAATGACTAGAGAAGTGAAAGTGGTTGTAAAATCCTGTTCATGTGAAGATGGAATTGAGGAGCCAAAGTTCAATGTCTGTCAAAGGAAATACACGTAACAATCCTTACAATGGTAACTGTTGGGTTTGCCCTTATTGTTAAATGACTCGTCACAGATTTGTTCTCACTTTTACATTTGGCGTGCATGTGGATACGTTGGTCCTGTGTCTTTTCATTTTTTTAATATGCTGCAATATTCATAGGACTTTGTCTTATATATTCTTATAGAATGAATTAAATGACAGCATATATTACATGCACGGGGAGATTTTTTACAACCGCCACACTGTACAAGTCACATTGTTGTGATCATGAATAAGAATATATTACAAAGTCCTATGAGCATTGCAACATATATCCAAATTTGAAGAGGCACAGGACAAAGGTATTCACATGCAAGCCAAATGTAAAAATAAGAACAAAAATGATGAGTCATTAAAAGAAAGAGCAAACCCGATAGTTACCGCCTTGGAATACATTTGTACTTGAGATCAGTTATATCATCATCAGGATTATCCGCTGTGATGTCGATATTGTTTTTAGCAGAAGTCCCGATTGTGCTTATTTGAACATGATTTAACATGAAGAGCGATTTTTTCTTGATTTGTATTGTCTTTCAATTCAAGTAGAGTTTAAAATCGTCTTTTCTTAAAGATTGAGTTTTTGCAGAAATTATGTCCCAGTGCTACCAAACGAGGATAAGATATTGTTACATATATTTTATATAGGAAACGTGTCGGATACCACCTTTTAGTGTTCGGTTGGCATGAGTAAAAGGGCAGATACAAAGGTTTACCATACAAGACCATGGTTCAAAGTCTTCAGGTGAAAACATTCGGTTTTGAACTCATCCTGTCAAAGCGTCACAACCCGATTTAAAACAGAACAAATATTTATGTATCAAAGTCAATTCAATTTTGTGTCTGTTCATGATAATATAAAACTCGTGTCTTGGTTCTGTCGTGAACATAAAAGTAATATAATTTCCTACGAATTACTAAGACGAATTCGTAGGAAAATAATTTCCCTTGTTCGTAATAAAGTGACCGCTAGGTGGCGTAGTAGTTTGCATGTGTTTTATGTGCAGTTTTGGCGGTTTAAGGTATAAGAGGTGTAATCAATCTCATGAATATTCGTGTAATGTCGGCATTTAGCGTTTTACGATGTAACTTGTTCGATCATTTATGTCAACACTCGGCCTTCTGAGAATAGAATCACCCAATTTTAGTTTTCCAATTTTATCAAATGAAATCGCACCAATTTCTTCACTAAAAATGGTGACAATGAATCGCGGTCAGTGAGGCAGACTCGACAAAAAAAAAAGAGAGCAAAAATAAAGCAAAGAAAGAAAGAAGTGTGTTTTTCATATTTTTGGCGTATTTTTATTTAGACAAGTATACTCTAAAAATGTAGAAAATAAATGACATTACTGTTTTCTTTATTTTTATTCATCCAAACTTAACATGTATGAGATTATTTGAAGGTCAGATTTGAGGACGTCGACCTAGTACATAAAAATTCGCAAAACATAAGTTAGCTGGGTTGAAAAGTTGTTAAAATCTGGAAAATAATCCAGAATACAATGCTGAATAATGTGATATATTTTTGTCAGGATTCAATTTAGTCACTATTACACATCTAATAATTTAAGTCGTTCAGCTTTGGGTAACCGACTGAACCAGACGACAAATATATATTTGATATGGGTAAACATGTATGGTAAATATTATGGTAAATGTCAAACATATTTTGTATCAGTTAACCAAGTGCTATCCATTAAGGATTACCAACTATAAGTAACATACTAAATAGTTTGCTGTTGTTTGTTTTATCCGGTTAGGAAATGGTTAACAGGGAACAATACTTCATGTAGAACGAACGATTTTAAATGATTAAGAACAAACTGTACAGGGTATCATTAAGATTCGGTGTATGGCGGGTAAAGATAGCAATAGTTGGTAAAACAGTTTGGTCTGAAAAGCTTAACAATGAATAGATACCCTTTAGGTTTGTTCCAATTAAAAAATCCATTACATTCCCTTTCCATTACAGGTGTGTTATAACTTAAGAAACAATTTAGTCTGCAGTATTAAAAACCTAGTAACTAATAATAATAGTCGATTTCTCCCAGATGAGGCAGGTATTCTGGTTATTGAGTATTGTACTCCCGATCTGTACCTGCACTTCAAATAATCATTAATAACTACAATGCCTGATTTTGTTAAATGAAATGTACTTTAAGCCAAATTTTAAGGGAAATGAAGGCATCTGCTTTATGCTATCAGATTTTTTTTTACAATTTTAAACATAAAGACTACAATAAATAAATAACAAGAGAGGAGCGTGTGTTTTTGTTGTCATGGACATAATTATGACATAAAAATACATGTAGATTACCTCGCTGAGTGAAACTAGAACAGTCTCTGTTATAGGAAAATATCAATATTCAGTCTTGCTTCCGGTTTCTTGTTCCAATGATGATAAAACAATATTAACCAGAACATAAAATGTAAAGCAACGGTATCATATTAAAAAACAACAATTAAATCACTGGGTGGCCATTAACGTCCGGTTTCGTTTTCATTTCCCACAACTGATAATTCAATATGAAAATATGAAAACGGAAATGAAAAAAAGTATTCTTCTTTAACACACGGACTAAAACAATAACCACACTTTCCTTACAGTGACTTTAACATTAGTAAGTCTAACATTAGAGTTTGTTCTTAAACGATTAAGGTTACTTGGAAATAAAAGTTACTTGGAAGTTCGGTACGATGCAAAATACAAAACAATTTTCCGGAGTTTTTAAATTCATTTGTTTGCTTTTTGGTGGTGTATGCCCCAAACCCGATTGAAAATGGAAGTTAACTTAAACGTGTAACACGTTCCTTACTCCTAAACAGAATTTTGATGAAAATTACATCCTCACGAAGTCAAAATCTTCTATCAACACCTTTTTTCATTCCCTCTCTATGGTCAAATCCTCTATCAACCCCTGTTTTCACACCTTATCTATGGTCAAATCCTCTATCAACCCCTGTCTTCACACCTTATCTATGGTCAAATCCTCTATTAAATCCTGTCTTCACACCTTATCTATGGACAAATCCTCTATCAAATCCTGTTGTCACACCCTCTCTAAGGTCAAATCCTCTATCAAATCCTGTCTTCACACCCTCTCTAAGGTCAAATCCTCTATCAGATCCTGTTTTCACACCCTCTCTAAGGTCAAATCCTCTATCAAATCCTGTCTTCACACCCTCTCTAAGGTCAAATCCTCTATCAAATCCTGTTGTCACACTCTCTAAGGTCAAATCCTCAATCAAATCCTGTTGTCACACTCTCTCTAAGGTCAAATCCTCTATCAAATCCTGTCTTCACACCCTCTCTAAGGTCAAATCCGCTATCAAATCCTGTCTTCACACCCTCTCTAAGGTCAAATCCTCTATCAAATCCTGTTGTCACACTCTCTAAGGTCAAATCCTCTATCAAATCCTGTTGTCACACTCTCTCTAAGGTCAAATCCTCTATCAAATCCTGTCTTCACACCCTCTCTAAGGTCAAATCCTCTATCAAATCCTGTCTTCACACCCTCTCTAAGGTCAAATACTCTATCAAATCCTGTTTTCACACCCTCTCTAAGATCAAATCCTCTATCAAATCCTGTCTTCACACCCTCTCTAAGGTCAAATCCTCTATCAGATCCTGTTTTCACACTCTCTAAGGTCAAATCCTCTATCAAATCCTGTTTTCACACACTCTCTAAGGTCAAATCCTCTATCAGATCCTGTTTTCACACTCTCTAAGGTCAAATCCTCTATCAAATCCTGTCTTCACACCCTCTCTAAGGTCAAGTCCTCTATCATATCCTGTTTTCACACTCTCTAAGGTCAAATCCTCTATCAGATCCTGTTTTCACACTCTATAAGGTCAAATCCTCTATCAAATCCTGTTGTCACCCTCTCTAAGGACAAATCCTCTATCAAATCCTGTCTTCACACCCTCTCTAAGGTCAAATCCTCTATCAAATCCTGTTTTCACACCCGCTCTAAGGTCAAATCCTCTATCAAATCCTGTCTTCACACCCTCTCTAAGGTCAAATCCTCTATCAAATCCTGTCTTCACACCCTCTCTAAGGTCAAATCCTCTATCAAATCCTGTCTTCACACCCTCTCTAAGATCGAATCCTCTATCAAATCCTGTTTTCACACCCTCTCTAAGGTCAAATCCTCTATCAAATCCTGTCTTCACACCCTCTCTAAGGTCAAATCCTCTATCAGATCCTGTTTTCACACTCTCTAAGGTCAAATCCTCTATCAAATCCTGTTTTCACACCCTCTCTAAGGTCAAATCCTCTATCAGATCCTGTTTTCAAACTCTATAAGGTCAAATCCTCTATCAAATCCTGTTGTCACACTCTCTAAGGTCAAATCCTCTATCAAATCCTGTCTTCACACCCTCTCTAAGGTCAAATCCTCTATCAGATCCTGTTTTCACACTCTCTCTAAGGTCAAATCCTCTACCAAATCCTGTCTTCACACCCTCTCTACGGTCAAATCCTCTATCAAATCCTGTCTTCACACCCTCTCTAAGGTCAAATCCTCTATCAGATCCTGTTTTCACACTCTCTCTTGGGTCAAATTATCTATCAGATCCTGTTTTCACACTCTATAAGGTCAAATCCTCTATCAAATCCTGTTGTCACTCTCTCTTAGGTCAAATCCTCTATTAACCCTTGTTGTTACACCCTATCTAAGGTCAAATCCTCTATCAAATCCTGTTGTCACACTCTCTAAGGTCAAATCCTCTATTAACCCTTGTTGTTACACCCTATCTAAGGTCAAATCCTCTATCAAATCCTGATGCCACACTCTCTAAGGTCAAATCCTCTATTAACCCTTGTTGTTACACCCTATCTAAGGTCAAATCCTCTATCAAATCCTGTTGCCACACTCTCTAAGGTCAAATCCTCTATCAGATCTTGTTGTCACACCCTCTCTAAGGTCAGATCCTCCATTAACCTCTGTTTGTACACCCTATCTAAGGTCAAATCCTGTTGTCACACTCTCTAAGGTCAAATCCTCCATTAACCCCTGTTTTTACACCCTATCTAAGGTCAAATCCTCTATCAATTCCTGTTGTCACACTCTATAAGGTCAAATCCTCCATTAACCACTGTTTTTACACCCTATCTAAGGTCAAACCATCTATCAACTCCTGTTGTATAAGTATGTTGTGAATATGATAGGACCCAGTTCCGAACTCAACCAAGATTCCACGCAGATAAACATTGTGATCAAGTTTTCTTAATAAATCTATGACCTTTACTGTGGCCTTTATGGTGCTCAAATGGTTTGACATAGTGGCCTACGTTTTGAACCCAAGTGGCCCGGTTACGAACTCATCCAAGATTTCATGGAGACAAATATTCTGACCATATGGTCAAGTATGGCAGGGTTTGGGACGTAATTGTAGCCTCCATGGTGTCACATGTTTTTTCTAGGGTTTGACTTACTGACCTATTTTGGATCCCATTGAACCAGTTACCAACTCAAGGATTTCCGGGATATAAACTACCAGTGGTATGGTTTTACAATCCAGTTTAGTTTAGAAAACATGTGGGGCATTTCGTGTTTTTATAATCTAAAGCAGCTACAATAACAGTAAGAACATGTATATCACGTGCAACAAAACAACATATTTATTATCAGCAGTATTGTACACGTACGCAGGTCAAAATGCTATTTAATGCTACTGTCCAGTTCTGCTACAGATTATGTCTGTAAACTAGTTTTTTTATAGCATTAAACATTTTGAAACTATATATCCAGTCATCGACGTTATTAATCAATTAAACCTTACCCTCTCTGCACGACATCTCAATGATAGACGTGTAATCGATACTAAGCTTATAAAGATTTATAAGCATATTTACTGTTCATGTACACACTATTCATTGAAACCATTTTTGACCTCTAATCAGTAGCTGTTTAAATTGAACCTTACGTAATCAGAATGAAAGAAAAAAATCGATTTATTTCCAACGCTTGTGTCACACACACACACACACACACACACATATATATTTATATATATTTACAGTGTCCCCATATGATCTAACGTGAGGCAACCAGTACATTTTTGACATAACTTATTGTAAACAGAACAATATTTCATATATACGCCCTTCTAGAAAAAAAAATGGAATCATAATTTACCATTACAATGATATGTAATTCATACTGCTATTAGGTTCATTGCAGAGACTATACTTAAGTTATAAAACGTGTAATGTAACTCTGCATATAGCTTCCGCAGGATATAGCTTCGTTATATATAGTTCCTGACTGATATTGCTCATGTCGGATTTAGATCTCGGCGAACATAGTTCCTAGCACCTGAAAGCTATCTGATACGAATCTCCACTTTTCTCTGCTACGTTTCTTACACTTACCAATTGTTTGGCTTGTTGTGGCAGTGTTTGGACCACATATCGAAGAAGAAAACTTAAACCTAAAGTAAGCAGTGTCTACACTGGTTTCAGCCTAGATACGCCCCATACAGTTAGATAACTTCAGTTGTGTTTAGTACTGCTATTGGTAACTGTTACTATAATGTGGACTGCAGGCATTGAGTTGGTAATGTTTATGTTGCAGGTGTAAATCATTGTTTTTATTGTGACAACGTTGAAGCAAACTGTCAACCATTACATTAAAATAGTATATGTAATGATCTGAACCGTTCCATATATGTTAACAAATTATAATGTGTGCAATGAAAATGTTATTCGTTTTTCTTAAGTTTTATGTCACAAGCATATATGTAACAACTAGTACAGGTTTTAATACTCGATACCAGACTTATCCCAGTCATATAACAATCATTACAAACCTAGATTTGAACTGCATCTATATGATATATCAGACATTTACCAGTCATATAACAACCAGTACATGCTTTTATAATAAGGCTAAACTCCATTCCAGACTTATAACATTCATATTACAACATTTACAAGCCTGATTTTAAGTGAAATTATACCAGATACTAGACTAATATCGATTTTAGCTTATTAAATATCATGTACATGTATCAATCTTCACTATAGTTAGACACGCACCACGACAGTAACCAGTAGATGGGAATCTATAAAACATGATTCATATTTCACAAAACACGTGGAAGGGCCGTATCGATGTTCTCAATGACACATTATAAACAATGACAAACAAAAGACAGACTAGCTAACAAATGTTTATTAATATACGTTGTCATGGAGCTTACGTAGGCTGTCAAATATTATGTTTCATTAATACCTGTACATGAACCGTACGATATTCTACAATGTAATCTCCATGGTTTGTATACACACATACAGAATGTGACTGAGATAATTGATCTATTTACAATGATCGATGTGGTCCAAGCTACTGACTCTGGCTCAAAGGCTTCCTGGTTTGAGTTACTAACCTGTTATTATAATGAAAGTGTTTAGGCGAGGCTACCCAAAACTCACTAGCCCAGGAAGCTGCTAGGTATGTTCTGGTTCTACACTGATTGTGAGCTTTTGAGACTGTATTTTTAGTTGAAAATTCTTACATTTAGCCTGCTTTGAAAATAAAAGTTTGATATATTAACCTGTCTGTTGGTTTGGCGTAGATGCACAACTTATGTGCCCTTTGGGGATAAAAGAGTTCAATTTTTTGTCTGCTCAGCAAGTCTTCAATGGCGCTAAAACAAAGGTCATGGGATGCTCCGTCCAACATCCGAGCTAGAATTGGTTCTAGGAGCTTGCCAAGGGCCCTGTAAACAAATATATATGTTGATACAGTCCTCAATGCTAAACGTTGAATGAGGGAAATTTTAGGCATATTTTGATTAAATCCATGAAATAGTCTCTCCGCTAAAGATCTTTTTTATTTAACTCATTTTGTTAAAAACCATTGTATGTTCTTATCACTTCTCACATTGATTATATGTGAAACATACCTTGGTAATCTGCATGTTGTAGGAAGAGTTTTAGACCACCTGATCGGTCCCTTTGCCTCGGTCTGAATACCGGAAATGACGCCACGTTCTCGTGTTGACGTAATTTTGAACCTAAAGAAAAAAACGAAAGGAGATAACATTTTTGGTTCCAAAATACAGCTTCAACATTTAAATTAATATGAAACATATAATGTACTTATACAACTTAAGATAAAAGCATAAAAATATTTAAGTAAAATGCCGCCTGCGCTAAGAAAAACTCACAATGTCGCTGCGTCATCTCTGCCGCCATGCGCCTTGAAGGGTAGTCGTCCGCAGGCCACGTGGTACACGGTCACAGCGAGGCTCCAGAGGTCAACTGATGAGGTAAAGTCCCTCTGACCTGCTTGACGGAGCACAGCACGTTGAAACATTCCAGGATGCTAGACATAAGAGGGTGTATATAAAACGAGGTCTTTAATTGTTACCTTCCATATTCACATATGTTATATGAATGTATAACTCACTTATTATCTTATTATTACTAGGTGAATGTAAAGTGTTAGGCGTGTTTAAATAATAAAATAATCTGTCCTAATTATAGGGGGAATTAAAACAATGGTGCATATATATAAGAATATGACAGCAATAAGAAATTAGAACTCGATTTCTATTTATATCTGGAGGGCAAATACGTGCGTACAGCATGACATTGGGTTTAAATGAATGAACATTGTCTAACTTCAATGGGTATAATAACAAGAATTAATTAACATAGACTCGAGTCTCGCATGTGTATTAATAAACCACTCACAATGTACTCTTCCGTTCCATAGATTGATTGGAAGGTTTCTTCATCTCCCAGTTCCCGAGCAGCGCCAAAGTCTGTCACAACGTAAGATGCGCTGAAATCACAAATGTAAGTCCGTCATAACGTAAGATGCGCTGAAATCACAAATGTAAGTCCGTCACAACGTAAGATGCGCTGAAATCACTAATGTAAGTCCGTCACAACGTAAGATGCGCTGAAATCACAAATGTAAGTCCGTTACAACGTAAGATGCGCTGAAATCACAAATGTAAGTCCGTCATAACGTAAGATGCGCTGAAATCACAAATGTAAGTCCGTCACAACGTAAGATGCGCTGAAATCACTAATGTAAGTCCGTCACAACGTAAGATGCGCCGAAATCACAAATGTAAGTCCGTCACAACGTAAGATGCGCTGAGATCACAAATGTAAGTCCGTTACAACGTAAGATGCGCTGAAAGTCCGTTACAACGTCAGATGCGCTGAAATCACAAATGTCGGCCAGTTAAACTTCACACTTTAGAAGCAATAATCAGACAAGAGCAGTAATAAATCGGTAAAAATGTCACGCCTCTGAAAATCTCTTGGAAAAATAAACCAACAACAACAAACTATTTCACGTAACAATACAGAGACGACGTAATTTCTTTCGGCGTAGCTGTCGAATTTCACTGTTGACCTACTAAACAAATGCTAACGCAAGGTCAGTCCAAATGAATATCAGCGCGTCTCGCATTGGTAGGAATTCAAGTCAACACCATATACAGTATCGTTCATATTAAACATATCGTTCATATTAAACATACAGATTTTTAACAATAAAACGGATGTTTATAAAAGTAAAAATCCAGTTTCTACAGTGTTGGCGTGTATATTGCATAAAACATATTTAATCATTTAGCAGCTACGAATTAAGAGGCACGAAAAGCGAGCGACTGGAGTCCAAAATATGTTACTATTGGGTGTCTCTGGTTGCAAAGTTACTGAAGAAAAGAAATATCAATAAGGAGTGTCTATAAGTGCCTTTAGCAACGCCGAATATATTTTTAAAGATATCTTGTTTATTTTTATTTTATTATTTTTTGTGTGTATTTTTTCACATGGATACTTGTTTATTTTTTTTTTTTTTTGACAACGCTGACATTTTTAAAAGCGCAATTCAGAAATTGTATTACATGATTTGGAGGTATTTCTGGTTTTAAGTTGGGCCCATACAAGTCATTGTAGGTATCGTACAGTGCGCAGTTCCTGAATGTAACTGTTATGTGGATAAAAAACAATGGCTGACTTATATCCTTTTAGGCGATGGAACAATAATTGAAGTGTTCGTTGTATGATATTAAAGCATAAATAATTTGTAAACATTCTATTGCTTTATATGCATATTCGTAGCATAGAAATACTATACATATTTGGCACAACTGATTGTATATGCTATAAATGTGCAGTTGAATTGTTGCACTTCGGCACAAGAAAAAACTGAAGGTTGCAGTTGTTACAGGCGAACTTATGGAAGGGGATATCCGCCAATATTCTAATTACCATTTCTAACTTTTAATACACGGATTTGTTACTTCAAGTGTCAATTTGTAAATTGCAACACCCCGTATGTTTTACACCGATATCTTTTTACATCCTAACCCATATATCAAATGAAAACGATCACATTTCAACATTATAATGAACAATTTCATATTTCCCACATATACAATTTACTAGTTACAAAATCACGAATACATCTCACATTTCCAGCATTTGCAAGTATCCAATTAACAAGTTACTAATCTAGAGACGCAAATCACTTATGTAAAATGTAAACTGCACAACATCAGTTCAATATGAGGACGCAAGGTGGCGCTTCTAACACGAGAATGTCCATCTATAAATAGAATGTACCGCTTGAACTGGTCCGATTCTTACCGACAGAATCAGACACAGAATTACTTATTTTGTTCTACAATTATAGGGATAATATTTTGTTCTTAACTGGTGATTATGAAATGATCACACGCACGCACGCACACACGCACGCACGCACGCACGCACACACACACACACACACACACACACATATACATATATATATATATATATATATAGGATCTGATCAAAGATAATTCTTATCAAGGATTATAATATGCTTTAAGTGTTCTTGGTCAAGAGGTTAAGGTTATGGACTCGGGATCGGATGGTTCCCAATTTTAAACTCTAGAGCCGTTATGACAATTAAAAATATATATATTAACGATTTGGATTATCATTAAAGAAACGTTCAACATGCAAAGAAAGCATTTTAACATCTTTGAAGTGTTCTTGGTCAAGAGACTCTGGATCTGAGGGTTCTCGGTTCAAACCCTTGACCTGACATAATATTTTGTTCCTTGTCCAAGACATATTACACGGACATTTTGCAAAACCAGAATATGTTCAGACTTAAGGGGTGGTCACATCTACGATTTTGTACGTAGTTACACGTAGTCCGTCTTGAACGTACTAACACGTAGTTACAGGTACTTAAACGTAGACTTACTACAGTTAACTAGGGTTGAAGTACGTAGAAACTATAGTTATTTATGTGTCAACATACGGTTAACTACGTGTAAGTACGGTTAACTAAGTTTAAGTACGATTAAAATAGTACGGTTAAACCAAGTCATCAGTACATTAAACTACGTGCTACTGCGGGTCACTACGTATGAGGTACGGTTTAAGTACGTGTGAGTACGGTAAACTAGGGATAACTACGTGTAGCTGCGGTTTCAAATCATGATCGCACCTGCGAAGTTCAGAATGGCAAAGCCCAAAGGAAATTCCCCGTCATTACGCGCGCTTGCCAGTCCCTGGTCCACCATCTCCATGGTTTTCTGTTTTCACTTCTTTCCTGCTCTTGTAACATTTCCAAATCCGACATATCTCTTGCCGAACTCGCAAGTTAAACATTTTCATGTATTAGGAACTTCACAATTAAAATTCTGTCAACCATTATCTCTTTGTAGAAGACAAATAACATCAATTTAATTTTAGGTTACACGTGGTCAATTTGTATTGTTAACATAACTAATAATTTGACCGTCCCTCGAAAGTAGCACAACCGTAGTAGACCCTAGTTTACCGTAGCGTTGCAAGAAGTTCATATCGTTTCCTTATGTATACTACGTGCAGCTACGGTAATTGATACGGTTAGGTACGGTTGAGTACGGTTAACCACGGTCAACTACGTTTCATATACGGTAACAGTACGTGCATTTAGTCGTAGCTTTTTTTTTAACAAGTCCAAATTTTTTACACGATTTGTGTAATATGAGGTTGCTGCACATGTGCATTTTCTGCTTGTACACTTAAGTGTTATAGTTAATAGTAACAATGTTGGTAACTTTCTTTTCTTCTACATATGTAACATCTTGGAAAACCTATTAAATGGTGTCAGTTTTGATTTTTGTTTTGTTTTCAACCACTCTATGTCCCATGCATTAACATTCTACATTTTCCGGAGATTTTTAGTACACCGAAACTTCCAAATAAAAACCGCAACTTTTCTCCAACCTGTTTAACTGTTTCCAATTGTTGCGTTGCCTTTAATGCTTGGCATCAAAGACTTTTCCTGTAGAATACTGGATTTCAAAAATGTGCATTTCTTTCTGTCATGTTGTATATTTAATTTTAAAACCGTAGCCAATTATAAAATTTGGCAGTTAATGAATTTCACTCCTTCTTAAAATGTGTATGCATGTACTTTATAAACCTAAGCCGGCGGGAGAGAGGGATGGGGAGAGGTAATCTTTAAAAGGTGTAACACATTTATTATCTTATTCATGTTCTGTTTATTCTGAGTGTTTTAGTACTTAGTGACCCGATGCCAAAATATTGTGAGTGGGTTTAACTGGGTGTGACTGGATGTGACTGGGTGTGACTGGGTGTGTTATCGTGCCATTATTATGTTCCCTTTATTCTTAGTCAATACAGGATACAACCAGTTTAAAGTAAAACCCTGTCTTACGACTGCTAGAGTGAATGACATAAAATACAGATAACAGCTATCCAATCGTAGTAATGCGTAGTATACACGTAATTCATTCATTAGACTACAACCCTCGTGAGTGTATTTACGTCATAGCTCGTTGCAAAATTCTAATGATGTTATTGATTGAAATACTACTTGTCAATATACCAGCTAATTTGTTTACCTGCTGTGGTGCGTATACAATGGATTATGTTTATGGGCATGAGCATTAAATAATAAATTAATTACATTGCTGATGTTAATAAACTACGCCGTGACCTAATGGACTAAAAGGGTTTTCCCCCATGTAATGTTCAGCATGGTACGGGTCAAGTTTATATATAACTGACCGATTTCCAAACTTGTCAACAAACTATTTACATAAACATTGGTGTATAACTGCGCACGTATTCACGCAATAGAACTTTGTTAGTTCACACGGTTCAAATACGCATATATATATATATATATATATATATATATATATATATATATATATATATATATATATATATATATATATATATATATGTGCGTGTAAAGGGAAATGGAGAGGTTGAGTGTTCTAATAAATTACATTTAACAATCTAGTACACTGGTTACAAAAGTTCGTGGTTAACCATAATATGCAGTCTGGTTACCCATAATGAAAAATTATTCATTTAAAACATAGCATAGTTCAGAACAATTTGTAGGATGGGTCTGGGGTTTGAACCACAAATGTATCGCACCCTATTGTGATTGAACTAAATCAGACAGTGTAGCCACAGTCTTCTAATTTTTACTTCTTCAGACAATGAAATGGCAAGGTGTATTATTGATAAAGGAATAATCGGACACTGCCTACAGGATAGCTAAGTCTTTAGTCACCCGCCTCTTTTAACCACAATATTTAAGTACGCTTACAACTACCCACACTAATGTATACATGTAATTAATGTATCACTTACCTCCCGTCATCTTCTATTCTTTTTAAAATATTTCCAGGCTTGATATCACGGTGAATGAAACCCTGGGATCTTAAATATTTCAACGCATCGGCTGGAAAGGAAAACAAACTTGGCAGTTAAAACTAACAACTACATGTTATAAGAAAATAAAGACTCTAGGCAATCATTGTATGCTGTTCACAGTGAAATCTGCGCACTGACTCATTGTTGGTTGGTACAGCACAATCTTTTTGTATATTAATTAAATTATTTTTTAAAGCACAGAAAATAACTATTCTAAAAAGTGTTTGCTTCGTATTCACGATGCTGCACTCTGCGGCGCTATTCGCGAAGTTCTATTTTTAGCTCACAGGATTTCCAAGTTTTTGCTATTTATATCTCAAAAAAAAGTAGCGTTGTACAACACCTGCCTTATAATGAGCACAAACTATTAAATAACCCGCTCGGTATTCCCCGAGATTAGTAAAATATGCACTTCTGGTGCAAGTAGAGCAGCCTAATTGTCACACATGCTTTATGGGGGTTTTAATGTACGGATTTCAGCATTATTTCGAAGATATGTAATAAAATAATTCAAAATATAAAAACTGTAAAATATGTACATCACCTAATAAAACAAATATGGAGCCAATTAGTGCCATTACTAAAATAGGAATGTTATCACTGGAAGGCCAGCGGTTAATTTTCAGTACACTTATCCTAGAATAGAAATGACGCCATTCACGATAGTGGCCTCAAATAAGACCTCTCATTTAATCAATTTCGGTCAAGATTAAATTATTTATACATTTTACTGGCCGTGGTCATACTTAAGTCAAATGCCTTGTTTTTCTTATTATGATATGGTGCGTCTGACAAGCCGAAACCAAAATCAAAACAAACTTCAATGTTTCCCTCATTTGATCTGCCGTGGCTTTAAGAACAGCGATACAGATCCCCAACCAAGGAATCAAGCAAATATTTACAACATGTATAACTGTCTAACTTCCCCTTTTGTTTGACAATAAATTACAGATTACTTTCCGTAGGTCTAAGACTGGAACTGTCAGGTTGGAAGCTGTCCGGGAACGGGGCTAATTAACTGTTGTTGTTTCTTCTTTAGATATATATATATATATATGATGTTTCATCAATTAAATAAGTTTTAAGGTAAGGTCACAAACTATTTACCTTATCATTTAGCTAACACAGGAATATAACATCAAAAACTATGGAATAGTGGACTTACTGATGTTTCTTAGAAACAAGAGAAACTCATTCTCAGCGAAGCCAAATCCATTCTGTGGATGATCCAACAAGGTGAATACACTTCCCCCTTGACAATACTCCATCACAATGACGTCATCCCCGCTCACTCTCTGTAATAATAATAATAATAAAAATCATAATAATAAAAATAAAAATAATAATATTTATCATTATCATCATCATAATAATAATGATGATGATTGCGTTGATAATGGTGATGATGAGCTTGATGATGATAAGAAGAAAAGAAAATGAACAAAATGGAAAGATGGCATGTTTATTATAGGCTGCTAGACATTGTCATAAAAATGTATGAGGAATCATTGGTAGGAATAAAACATGAAACCATGGAAAGAAACATTTTCAAGCTCTCTTGCGATATTGTACAATTGGAAGTTGATTGATTCTCGTGTAAGTGAAGTATTCTAGGGAAGATACGTGGTATTAATTAGTTCTAAGAAAGAATAATGCTTTTACATCAATCTATATAGTTAATACTAGGTCATCCTAGTGCGTAATGCCATTTTATGAAATAAAATGCATAGTTCTTTGCTGATTTAATAGAGCTGTCAGTAAATTTTAAGCCTAACAATTTCAATGCCAATTTATGAAGAGTAATTTTAGAACTTTACTGCAATAAAAGAAGTATTATCTGTATAGTTTAGCCCCATTATAACTACTGTACTTCATTATCATGCACAAAATGTTAGCATATTGGAGTTTAAGAATAAACATGTCATTATTGAATAAAATACATTAAAGGAAACTCTACCTCTTTCTCACAGGCTATGAGCCTCATGACGTTTTTGTGCTGGGCTGTCCTCAGGAGTTCAATCTCCCGTAGTCGGGCCTTGTCTATGTGATGAGATGCTACACCGGTGAAGACTTTAATTGCAACTGGCTTACCAGTTTCCTGAAAGGAGTATTCATTGTATGTCAAGCATTGCATTATTGTAATCAATAAAAATATTCACACATCAATTTGTATCATTGTTCCAATATCCTATGCATATGTATGAGACCTCACTACCAATCAGAAAGGGGCCCAGACCAAATCTATTTATAGAGTATTTACCCTCACATGTACCATAGCATCATTCTGATGGTAGAACCCCACTAGTTAACATCCTTGTTTTATCTTATTAATAAATATAGTCTTTGGACACTTTGTTGTATTTATATGGTTTTCCCCACACCAAAACATGGTGTCAGAAAATAGAGGAATATGTTATTGACTACATTCTAAAGAGGAATTAGTAAAATAACATCATTCTGTGTGAATATGTTACTGGCTACATTCTAAAGGAAGAATTAGTTGTATCATCATTCTTGTGTAACAATGGATTTAACGGGCGTTCCAATACCCAGAATGGACTGGGATAGTACAAACATTGTTGAGGAGTTTAAAAAATTCCGTCAGCATGTTGAGCTCATTTTCACAGGAGCTTTATCAGAGAAGACTGAAGCAGTCAATGTAACTTACCTCCTACTTTGGGTGGGAGAAAAAGGACGAGAGATCTATAACACTTTGACTCTCTCAGGTGATGAAAGAAAATCAGCAAGATTAATTTGCGACGCGTTCCAGAAACATCTGCAGCCAAAATCGAACAGTATTTTTAGCAGATTTAAATTCCACAATCAAAAGCAAGATAATGACAGTGTTGAAGCGTTCGTAACCAGGCTCAAAACCTTAGCCAGAGATTGTTCATATGGCGATGAGTACAAAGATGAACTCATTAGGGACCAATTAGTTTTTGGAATCAGGTCGGACAAAATTAGGGAAAAACTAATAACAGAGGGAGACGCTTTAACATTACAAAAAACTATTCAAATTGGTCAGTCCTATGAATACGCACAAAAACAATTAACAGAAATGAAAAGTGACAGTAAGGTAGAAAGCGTCAGAGTCAAAACGAAGACAAACTGGAAGCCACGTCCATCATCATCAGCAGCAGCAGCAACAACGGCAGTGCCGACAGCAACCCGCCGACGACATCAACCGACGGGAGGAATTCGTCACGGGAACCAGGGCTTCACCGATCGACAGTCCAACAGAGAGCCTTCGGCAGGGACTTGCCAAAACTGTGCAGGCATACATCCTAAGGGGAAGTGTCCGGCGCATGGTAGACAGTGTCGTTTGTGCAGAAAATGGAACCACTTTGCATCTGTCTGCCGGTCGAGAAATGACATACACAATGTCGACTTTGATCAAAGTGGAAGTACACCGTGTGAAAGTGTTTTCATCAACAGTGTTGAAACAGAAATAAGGAATGGCCAAGCTTTCACAGAAATTGGGGTTGGTCCAAAAAGGTACCAAGTGAAATTCAAGATTGACACAGGTTCTCAGGTAAATATTTTGCCACTTTCTGTTTTTCAAAAGGTCGGTACCAAGGGAGCACTCAAATGCTCAAACCTGCAACTTAGAACATACAATGGCACACCATTAGCAACTGAGGGCACCATTAGCTTACACTGCACACTAACACACACTAAATGCAAAAAATATGTAGAATTTCACATTGTTAAAACAAATTCACAACCATTGCTAAGTCTACAAACATCAATTGATTTTGGACTGATACAACTGTGCTCAGTAGATGCAGAAAATGTAGCTACCCCCATGTCTAATGAGTCTGTAATCAAAGATTTCCCAAAGCTATTTCAAGGAATAGGAAATATGCCAGGAGAATGTAACATACATTTAGTGCCAAACTTTAAGCCTGTCGTCAACCCCCCTCGTAGAATACCTGTTGCCCTACAAGCTAGGTGTAAAGCAGAGCTGGCCAAAATGGAAAGATTAGGCGTCATAACCAAAGTTGATGAGCCAACGGAATGGGTTAACTCCATGGTTCTTGTAGAAAAAGGCCAAGGAAATTTAAGGGTATGTTTAGACCCCACTTACCTGAACAAATGCATTCAGCGTCCACACTACCCTATGAGAACACTTGACGACATTTTGCCATCTCTTAATGGTGCAAAATACTTCACAAAACTTGATGCCAGATCAGGTTACTGGGCTGTAAAACTCAGCAAGGAATCGTCGTACTTGACTTGTTTCAGTACCATATTTGGCAGATATAGGTACCTGAGGTTACCATTTGGGTTATGCATGAGTGGAGATGAATTCATTAAGCGTATGGATCAATGTTTTGAAGGGCTGAAAGGTGTAGTCACCATTGTAGATGACATTTTAGTCTATGGTCAAACCAGAGAAGAGCATGACAGCAACCTTACAGCGGTGCTTGAAACGGCGCTCGTCAAAGGAATTATCCTAAATGAGGATAAAATTGAGGTAGGCATGACAGAGGTTAAGTACTTTGGTCACCTTCTGACTGCCGATGGTCTTAAGCCGGATCCAGCAAAAGTCGCTGCGATCAAAGACATGCCACCTCCATGCAACAAAAGTGAGCTGCAAACCATATTAGGTATGGTTAATTATTTGTCTCGGTTTGCACCCAACTTGTCTGAGGTCACCAGTCCCTTAAGAGAACTTCTAAGCAAAGATGTAGAATTCATGTGGGGAAAACCACAGATCAAAGCCTTTGACAAGGTCAATGACATATTGACACAACCAGGTCACGTGCTAGGCTACTTTGATCCAAATAAGCCGCTTACATTGCAGACAGACAGTTCACGGTCTGGTCTAGGAGCTACGCTATTGCAACATGGCAAACCTATAGCGTACGCCAGCAAGTCACTCACAAGTAGTCAAAAGAACTACGCAATGATCGAACTTGAATGTTTAGGGATTTTGTTTGGTCTAAAGCGCTATCACCAATGGGTGTATGGCAGAAAGGTCACAGTGCAAACAGATCATTTGCCACTGGTCTCAATTTTTAGGAAACCGCTCTTTTCTGCCCCAGCTAGGTTACAGCAAATGCTATTGCACATGCAGCCTTATGACATTGAGGTTAAACACATTCCAGGCAAAGATATACCCTTAACAGACACATTATCTAGGAAGCCATTACCGGAAACAGGCCCAGATCTTTCAGATCAAACTGATTTACAGGTCAATATGGTCATGACTAGTTTGCCTGTAAATAGCAAGAAAATGCAGGAAATTAGGTCTGAGACTGAGAAAGAGGAAAGACTTTCGGTACTCAAGCACACAATTGTTTCTGGTTGGCCTGATCAAAAGGTTTCATGCCCATCTCAAATCCTTGATTTCTGGAATTACAGGGATGAACTGACAGTTATTGATGGCATTTTAATGAAAGGCTCCAAGATTGTTATCCCAAAGTCACTGCAACCCCGGATGTTAGAAATTATCCACGCAGGTCACATGGGTATTGAGAAATGTTTGGTAAGAGCAAGGGACATTATATTCTGGCCTTGCATTTCAGCAGACATTAAGCAGATGGTTCTTAATTGCTCTGTTTGTCTAGAGCATCAAAGCTCAAATGTCAAAGAACCCCTACAGTCCCACATAATCCCACTCTACCCCTGGCAGTGTGTTGGCACAGATGTGTTTACATTGAATGGTCAAGATTATCTAATAGTCTGTGACTACTACTCCAATTACTTTGAGCTAGGCAAATTAACCATAACAAATAGCTTGTCAGTGATAAATCACTCGACAGCAAGGTTTTCACAGCATGGGATCCCAGAGAATCTAGTATCAGATAATGCTAGCTACTATTGCTCACAGGAGTTTCAAAACTTCATTACAGAATGGGACATTCACCATGTACGTACATCACCAAATTACCCTCAATCAAATGGTCTTGCTGAATCATGTGTCAAACGCCCAAAACACTTGCTAATGAAAGCAAAACAATCTGGTCAAAATATACAGATAGCATTGTTAGAATACCGCGCTACCCCCCTCCAATCAGGTTATTCTCCAGCAGAATTACTTATGGGTAGGAAAATAAGGTCATTCTTGCCAGTGACACAGGATAAACTAGTTCCACGCAATATCAACCATAAACAGATCAGAGATCATTTCAAAATGCAAAAAGACAAGCAGAAACAAAAATATGACAAACACTCTAAGCCTTTAGAACCTTTGCAAATTAACCAGTCAGTAAGGTTTCAGAAACAGGATAAAGGCAAATGGAAACCAGCCACAGTCACACATATTCACGGTAACAGATCATATACAGTTACAACACCAGATGGAACATCATACAGACGCAATAGGCGTCACATCATGAAAACAAATGAATGCATTCCTGAGGTACCAGACTTTGAATTGCAGACATTGGCGGAAGGTTACATTGGGAACCAAAGTGTTAATTCTACTGGTCCTAAACCCTTACATCAGCAGGAACAGGACACAGCATCTCCAGTGTCTGTGAAAGTAAAGCCACCTGTTATCTATGATAACAAGCAGAATGTTTACGTAACAAGATCCGGCCGCTGTGTTAAGCCTGTACAAAGACTGGACATCTGATCTTATCTGTGTATGTCCTGTCACAATTAATGAGGCAGACTAACAGCTTCATGGTTGCTTGAGTTAAGTGAGAACTCTTGACTTATCAGTTAATTACTATAAAGTTGTATATTGTGTACCCTAAAACTAAAAGGGGAGATGTTCCAATATCCTATGCATATGTATGAGACCTCACTACCAATCAGAAAGGGGCCCAGACCAAATCTATTTATAGAGTATTTACCCTCACATGTACCATAGCATCATTCTGATGGTAGAACCCCACTAGTTAACATCCTTGTTTTATCTTATTAATAAATATAGTCTTTGGACACTTTGTTGTATTTATATGGTTTTCCCCACACCAAAACAATCATACAATCAAGAAGTGAACTAGTGCTGCTACCAAAAAACAATGTGTGCTCAGAAATTCGCGAGCTAATGCCAAAAGCAAATTACTGATTCAAAGAATAATACAGAAACTGGCCTGATGAGGCCTTAATGCACCGATGTTGCAAAAATTAACCTGGTGTCACTCAACATATGCTTATGCTTCAAAACTAACCTTGTGAATACTGACAATGTAAAACTCACCTGGTGTCGGCCAAGAAACACTGTCGCGGTGGCCCCTTTCCCCAAACAGTCTGCATTGTTATATACAAAAGTGTTGGTGTATTTAAGGGGTCCACACTTTTCAGAAGCCCCAGCTATGTTCATCTGCAACAAAAAAGAGGAACACATACTTAGACATTGGCGTTAGTGTATTGTTTTTGTAACCAGACAAAATTGTTGTGACTGACATGTATACGTGTGTGACTAAATGGGTTGGCATATAGTGCTAACCCTAAGTTCATGTGTTCATATGAAAATGCTCAATTTTCGTTGACGAAAATTTCCAGCAGATAATTTCTTTAATCTCACTTATTGCTGGACAATAATTGCAATATACTTAAAATCATCCTTAAAATTGACTGAAAAAACCCCCCACAGTGGTGAGTTTAATTCAGCACATATTTCTGGATTTCAGCCTGCATAAGTGCCTATATCACATGGAAACTATCTCTAGGACTTCGAAAGCTAATTAATGAATCTGTAATAATCTGTCTTGGTAAATCATTTCACACGTGGATATACCATAATTCTATATCTCAATCAGGTATTATACTATATGTTTACCTATTTACCGAAACAACCGGACTAATCCCTATATAAGATAAATTTACCGAAATGGTCATTTACGGAAGTGACCGTAAACCCGAAACGTCTAGGGTATGAAATAGCTGGTACGGGTCTATTGGACCCCACGACTATTCAACCCCTACCTGTTTCAGGCGACAATTCAACCCCTCGACTATTCGACCCCAGCTGAAAAAGTTTAGGCAACTATTCGATCCCAATATAGTTATATGGCTGCATGCTGATTAGAACAGAACAGTTCTGTTGTTTAATGTTTTTTGTGTTTTATATGGTATGTTATTTGACTATGATATGATAATAATACATATAAATGTCAGGATTGGTGTTTCTTTTTCGTTTCTTCCATCTTTACTGATAATATAGTACACAATACCCAACTATTAAAAAACAACAACTTTGGCAGCAATATGAAATTTAATCTGTGTGACAAAATGATGTTTGTATAGAATTGTATTTTGAGATTTTTTTAAATTGTGTGTAATATTTATTAAAAATATTATTTAGAATAGAATTATGTAAATGAAATGTTAGGATGACGTGAATATTATCAAAATTCGATAAAATGGAACAAGTGAACACAACAGAACAGATCTGTATTCCTTCCAGGTATACAAAGTATACTACATGGAGAACTATATACAATAAGGAGGCAGGAAAAGTAACTAGAGGTTCCGGTGGATGGGGTGACGTAGTACCAAAGAGTGATAAATACTAAACACTAAATAACTCATTCTCCTTCTGCCTCCGTTATGCATCTATTACTAAGCAAACTCGAACTTTCCCGCTCTTCTTTATATAAGCCGTACTCATTCCTCGTCCTAACTTTTGATTAAAATTTCCTCTTTTCATAATTGAAGCATTGTACCATTTTATTCTCACCGTGTGTATTGGTTGCCTGTTGACACTAACACCTTTCGTGTATACTGAATGCCTATTGTTACAAACACCTCACTTACGCTGTCTAAATCTTGAGCACAAAGTGTGTTCCCCCTCCTTACTCTGGGGCCTGTAACTTCTTTCATCTCCTCCCTGTCTGTCTGCTCCCTCCTCTTTACTCTGTCTTTTCTTAACCCATTTTGTATTCAAATACATTATTCTTTTTGGACCGGAACTTACAGTTATGTATCAATATTGGAATGATTTAACTTGCCTCATGTTGTACAATGTTGTACCTGACACGTAATAAATGTATTGTCTGTCTGTCTGATAATCTGTGTGCAATTGAATATATTGGTTTGATAACTTAATCTTATATTGGGATTATTAATGTTTCGATTAAGTATAACTAGGTTAATAGTGTTGTGATGTTGTGTGGAGTGTGGCATATTCACAAAAGCACGGAGTCTCTTGTGATACATGTGAGAGATGACAGCACAGGTTCTGTGGTATAGGTATGGGATTAACCCGCTAAATTTAATAAAGCGCAAAATACATTTTTACAACAAGATTGATTCCAATAGATTTTTTCATAAATTTACACGTTTTATTTTATAGAGGGGATACAGAGATCCATTTTCTATGCAGCATATGCATGTTATATATAACAAAGAATTAACCTATACAATTCTAATACAAGTTACAATTAATTAAAAAGAGTGTTAAAAGAAGAAACCTATTTTTCACTTTCACACGCCTTTTATTTCAATCCCCTACCCATCACAATCGTAAGCCCCCAGTAACTATTGTATCACAAATACACTCAATAACGAAACTTATATCATGACACAGCATTAACCATACTTTACAAACAATAAAATGCAAAGATAATATACTATTACGCTAACATTTTACTAGGGGTCGAATAGGTCTTGGGGGCGAATAGTCGCTAAGTCCGAACTAGCTGGCTCCCTAGCTAGTCTGGATTTCCTGCCCTTTGTCTATGTTTACAATAGAAGCTGGGAACCAGACTAGCTCCCTAGCGAGCCAATCTCCCATGCAGAGTTGTCGTTCGTTCCTCTCTCAGACATGTATGAGCCGATGGTAGAGAGTGCTAGCGATCATTACCTTAAGTTCTTAACTGAAGTTGACGAAATCATGGCAAAATATTATACACAACGAGAAATTAAATAACGTATCATTTACCTAATAATTATATATTTATCTTCTGTCCTTTTTTACAAGTCAGATATATATCCACACTGTAAGAACCACACACCACAAAATTAATACTCCTCGTTTTCGCTTTGTTCTAACCGTTCGTTTACGGCCACTCCCCTCATGAATATTTATATCAAACAGCGAACGGAAGACGATTACAGTTTAGAGAGTTTGCAACATGGAGGGTGCTAAAGAACATCCGGTATATGGAGGTGGGCGGTACCTTATTGACCAATCTCCTCACAGCGATTACGTCACGCGTTGCTACTGCAATGTACTGTCGAAATTACGAAATCTCGCGCAATCTCGCTTTGCGAGATTTGAGGGGGGGGGGGGGGAGGGGGGGGGGGGGGGGGTCAAAGTGAATAAAAATGATACACCAAATCATCAGAACTTGTATTTATATGTTTTAAATGAATTTTACTCGCTTAGATAATTTTTCTTTGCTATGGGACAGAACGATTTCTGCTGTGCTGAAGGTTGTAACCACGAGAGATCTCGAGGTGCCACATGCAGTTTTTACAAGATTCCTAACGATAAAAAGCTCAGACCTGCGTGTCTGACTAATTGGAGAAATGGATACGTTGTCATTTAGCTTTTAGTTCCAATCTAAATTTTAATTATCTTCCAAATTATGTCATTTTGAAGACCACCCCCTTCCCCCACCGCCAAGTCAAGGAAAAAATGGTTTAAAGTGCCAAGTATATTTTCCCATAGACCAGCAGTAAGAAAGGCCTCAAGATGACAATCAAAAGAAAACATAAAAACTATGCCTGGTAAGCTAATCTTTTTTTTGATTAGCACCCCCTCCCCCACCCAACAGGCAAAAACCAACCAGAAAACCCTCTTTTATTAAGGTTATTTTGATTTCAAATAAAGTGAATTGTTTACATGAAACTCTCTAATAAAAATTATGTTTGTGGTTAAAGAAGAAAAAATGTTCACCTCGGCCATTTATCTAAATGGGACTTCTTTTGAGACGGACGTCAAAACAAAGATGGCAGCTAGGGTGACAGCTCACTACAGTACGATGCCAGTTAAACTTCAATTTGTGGCGGCTTAAATTTAAATCGTCCGATTTTAATTTACCCAGCACAGCAGACACACAGCTGTCAAACGATGGCAGTGTTTATTTTTTGTGCGAACTACTTAGGCATATTCTTCTTCCGACTTCCGGCGAACAAAACGATCGTGATTTCACTAAGTATTATTGCACCAGATACATCCGAGGGATGATTGTCCCGAGGACGGAATTACCCGAGGAGTTCCGATTGTAATAAAATAAAGAAGTCTGTTTTTAACAGTTCCCTCCCTTTGTGAATAAGAAATAAAGACCTAGCGAAATTCATGTATTATAACATTAAGTTTTAAAATATGTACGATGAAATTGGCTCTGTCCGTCGTTGTAGCTTTTTGTTATAATTTGATGGAAATCATGATAAAGTGGTATTCAACATTATTTTGTGTTGTTGTTTTTTCATTTAAGACAACCGAGTTACGTCCCCTGGTAATCAACACGGACAATGTAGATAATTGATTTTACAGTCGTGTGAATTGTGCGTAATAAGAAAGATACATGAAACTGAATGACAGGAGAGAGAAAATGGAATTTACTATGTTTCGCTTTTCGACGCGCAACCGTAAAAAGCTGTTGAAAGCACACCAAGGTGAATTCTTCTACGTCACGGATATAGATAGTTTCCACATCAGTGAAAATCCCTTATCTTGGCAGCCATCTTTGATGGTAACTTCAAGGCATTTTCATATGAATAGTAGAGAAGGGTAAATTTTATTTTCTTGTAATTTCTTCATTTGTGGTCCGAAAATTAAAAGCTATACACCATTAGAAAGCTCTCGAAATTCATATTTTAGAATACAATATTTTACAATTGATAAATGCAAACAGAATTAATACACAGAAATAAATAAAACTATTGGCTCATACTTAAAACAAAATGAACAGTGTATCATTTTCGGTTGTATTTCTTTTACCTTTTAAACTATCAAAATATAGTTTTGATATTTAAAATACTTTATAAAAGCTGCTAAATTCTACTGGTAGATAAAATTTAAATATCTGTGAAAATTTTGATAGGACCTTTTTGTTGTTTACATTGCCGATTTGCGTAAAAGATTATTACTCGTTTGGAGACATTTTTTGGCTTGTTGGTAACATGAATGTTTAAGCTGAGGCTATTTTTATTATTAAATGGCATAAAACATTAAGTTTGAGTTTTCAACTAATTTAGTGCGACAGAAGTAATGGATATCTTTAATACAGACACTCGTTAGTTTTAAATCATGGACAATTATTTCTTATATTAGTATTAAATAGTGTTTGAGTTAGGCATTGGTTCTGTATTGTTACCTATCCAACGGCTCTTAACTGATTCAGTTTAGTTGATGAACAACCCTACTGCAACTAAAAGAAGTATCATTTGTTAAATTGTCAGGTTTGTTATTTAAGCTAATTGCTTTATGTTTTAAAAATGCACACTGAATCAGAAAAACAAATGAAGCTTATTCCTAGTCAATACAAACATATAACTTAAACTATATATTTTTATTTATTTATTTGTTAATACTTAAATCATGCCAGTATTGATGTGACTAGTTTAACTCTGAACTTTGACATGATTATATTGACAAAACAACATACAACTATAAAGAAACGTTTTGTCAATAAAAATAAAGTTAAATTGCTGCATCAAACATAGATAAACAATTCAGATAATGGAGTTTCTACATTTACTCAATTTATAATTAGTGTAATAAAATATGACAACCAGGGTTCCCTGATATGAAAAACTATATGTCAGCAGTATGTTACCGGACTAGCTGGGTTTAAATAGTTCAACAACAAGATGTCTTTCTACCAATGAGTATTTATTTAATGGAAGATGGGATGATCATCATAATAGTACCGATCTATAAATAGAAAATAAACATGTTTAAAACATTGTGTAAAGATATTTTCCATGTAGCTTACACTAGAGCTCGAATCGATCATGTAAATACTTTTTAACTTCATACAATGTGTTAACCATTTGTTATTTTCTATTTATAGATCGGTACTATTATGATGATCATCCCATCTTCCATTAAATAAATACTCATTGGTAGAAAGACATCTTGTTGTTGAACTATTTAAACCCAGCTAGTCCGGTAACAAGTAGGCAATAAGCTCTGACTTGTCAATAAACACACACCAAGAAGAACACACCTTCAATGTTGTTAGTTGTTTTATGTGATCTATTTCTCAAAATGTTCTGTTGACATCTAACAATTCAATAGTAATTTTTTTATATTGTCTGGAATAAATCTGGCTCCAAGATGTGTTTAAGTTCCCCTGTACTAGTTGAACGTCTTAGGGGCACAGGTTCTGTGGTATAGGTATGGGATTAACCCGCTAAATTTATTAAAGCGCAAAATACATTTTTACAACAAGATTGATTCCAATAGATTTTTTCATAAATTTACACGTTTTATTTTATAGAGGGGATACAGAGATCCATTTTCTATGCAGCATATGCATGTTATATATAACAAAGAATTAACCTATACAATTTTTACAATAAGAGAGCTTTATGCTACTGTTTTGCATGCGAAACCCGGACCGGAAGTCTTTCTTTGACTCCCGATGATGGCGCTGCGAAAATTGAAGATATTAGCGCACATGGCGGAGTCGGCGGTCCCCGTTACAATTGGACAGTCCGATAACTCGGTTACTTCCCTTGAATTCAAAGGGAGGCTACTCGCCGCCGAGCCTCTGGGGACTAAGTAAAAGAAAAAGATGGCGGACAAGGACAAAGAAATCAACGAAGCTTGTGTAAACAACTAAGAATTAGTTCATTTCTAAGCTACATTTAACAGATTTAAAGAAGTACCTGGCGAATCGTCGTTTGACTGGATCCTGAAGGGAATATTAGCTAATCGAGAGAATTAGCGAATTATCGGCGCTCACAAGCTAGATATTACTGGCAATTATTAATTGAAAAGGAGAGACCACCTCGAGAAGAATTAGTTACACTTCACCCTCCCTTAACTGGTTAACAGGTCGCCCTTGATCGGTAAGGGGAGATCATTGAAACACAGACCAGCAATCTACCAATGAATATGGTAAGGATTACATACCTGGTGCATGTATTCTTTTATCATAAATTTAATTTCTTTTAAAGCAACTTCGTCACAGTTGGTAAAATGAGCACTTTTAGCTCACAGGAGTGAGAATACACTCAAAATGAGCTATTGTGATTGCACACCACCAACATCAAACATCCATAAAAATTCTTTAAATAACATTTCTTCTGAAACTGCTTGCCCACCAAACTTCCTCAGGAGCTTCAGCAGACAGAGGGAATGAAAAGTTGTTCAAAGAATATTGATCTGTCAAAAGACTTGGCAGCCAGGGTGTATGCCATATTCCTTATATGACTTTTCCACACTTTTTTTCAGAAATAGCCCTATTATCCCTATTTTTTTGCTTTCAGAAAAGAAAATGTAAAATGAATCAAAATATTTCATTAGTTGTAGTTTCAGATTCTCCATTTCTTGTGAATAGCAGTTAAGATGTGATAGTGTGTACACATTTGGTTGTCCATCCTATAAAGCAACATGGTCCCTTCGCCAGTCAGACATATTGGTCAGAGGTGCCTGTCTTTCAAGCATGGACAGAACAATGGATTATGGTGGCCAACATAATGACAATAACGTAAGAAATAATGTTAATTCCAAATGAAACTAGTAAGAAATTCCTTATTTAGCTCTATTATTTTTACTTATGAAATTTGCTACTTTGCCCTCATTTTGTGTAAATCCATGCCTATATTATTTTTATGAAGAGGCAGTAGAAAGCCTGCATTATGTGAGTAGTATACAGACACGATAGTGTGGTATAATGGGTGGGGGGGACAAAACTGGCATCACTAGTGGATGTCTAAAATAGAGTACCAACTAAAAAGCTATCTTGTCATACAACTTATGTATGTTGTTATTTTTTTAGCATGTTTATATTATGAGTGTTTATTTGATTTGAATGGTTTATTGTTTTTGTGATTTTGAGACAACAGCCAGAACAAGGGATGTTGTTGACAGAGGAAGGCATGTTGCTAATGGAATGATCATTCAGGAATGTCAGTAACCTTTCCCTGACAGGGATTTCTAAGGAGTGCAATATTATGAACATTAAACCCTTTCAACACAGAAGACTGACTTCTTGGAATAAAAATCACACTCTGTTATTTGTAAAAGAATAAGTGTCCCCTCTAACATAGGCAAGGTAACTGATCTAATGTGCCTGTTAAAACACTGTATATAACATTATACCATCTAAAGAATATTGTTAGCCTGTGCTTGGGTATCTCTGGAGGATTTAATTCATTATATTAATTCATTGTGAATTATTTTGCATGTCATTTGAAGTATTCAATTACTTTTATACGGACAAAATACCTTTTAGAAAATGGCATTGTTTATTTTCTTTGTTAAACAGTTACTATAAAGTATGCTACTTGACTTTTTTATCTTATAGAAAATAGTCATTAGACTAGCCTTATATGACTGTGTAGTACTAAAAGTGTTACATTTTTTTCATAAATATGTCAGTAAGGGAATTAAAAATTGTCACTTATCTTATACTTACTTAGTATTTATTTTTGTATTTTTAATTTTAATATTTATTTAATAAAGCCTGTTAGAGAGACACAAATATTCATTAAATCCCTATAGTTATGATTTAATAAACATTGAAAAAAATGGAGAAAGTACCACACAGGCAAAAAGTTACAGGCCTGTACTGAGAGTAATAAAAGATTGTTTACTATGTTTGTATGAAGAATCTAGTGCAATGTTTTTGTTGAAATTTGTTAAATGATAATTTTGGGTTACTATATAAATGCTTATTACATGTTTATGTGTCAACATGTATTTTCTCAAAATGTTTTGATTTTCGAGAGTTTGTGTTTACAAATGCGTTATAACGTAAGTTAGGATAATGTCATGCAATCGTTTGCCTGGGTGTTTATAGTACCTATATCGCAAATTAAAAAATAATGTGGATCAGTTGACTGAATGATAATATATTACACATATTACTGTAAGTATTTTAAACGTTTCTAAGTGTGTCTTGATATAAAATGAAATAACATAGTACAGCACCAAATAAAGAATAACATGATTCAGTTATTAACAATACTATTAAAAGCCACATAGAATTGTAGTGACAGTATTAGAAGATTACGGGTAGTTCAGACAAAATGCCAGAATCACTTTCTTTGAACCAACATGTTTACATGCTAATAGGTAACCAGGGAGCATTCAAAACAATTTTACAACTGTAAACCTTCTTCTGTTCAGATTTTGTCTCAATTTAACTTCTAACATTTTTAATCTAGTAAACTACTATGGCAAATCAAATTCTCACATACACATACAATAGTCATAATGAGGGTCAGGGTTTAAAGTCAGGTAGTAAAAGAGGATTAAAATGAGTGCAAGTAGACATAACACATTTTGTCTTCATATTACCAACGTTCTGTGTCTTGTACTTGTTTTTATTAAGATTGCATGAAATTTATTCTGTAATATGCTAAATATTTATTTGATTTTTAAATTCATGTAGGATAATAAATAACATCAATATAAGTATTTGAGAAAAACATGTCAGACGGAAGATTGAAAACTGAAGTTAGAATTTAAATATTTTTTAAGGACATTGAAAGTAAGTGAAGATCAGGGAGATTGATTGCAGGCTTAACTGAATCGCAGTTTTAATCTTATGACCATGTTTCGGTTGTGCTTATTAAAAAATAAATAATGTATTAGTGTTATTGTTTTATTTTTTTACAAAAATAAATAAAAAATAACAGTAAAATAGTGTGTGTGAAATCAATATCCACTGGATCAGGCAAGTTTTTAGCACACATTCAGGTTGTCATTGAACTCCTCTTGAAGGACATGAACAAGTCTAGTTTATTTTTTGTTGCAACCTTTTTTATCCACATCAAACTGCTTTCTCCTCTTCATTTCGCCTTCTGCAGTCACCAGTATAGAATATAGAAACAGTTTGCTGTTTTCCCTACGTTAAAATACAACCCACCATCATCGCACCAGTAACTTCTTTGTAGTCTGCAAAGAAGAAAAACAACATATTTTACATTTTGTAATCACTAAGTTAACGAGAAAAGTAATAACAAGGCCTGTTTTTCTTATATAGGGTAAATCCACATTTTAAAAAAAATATGTGCATTCGTTGGGAGACAACATAACTTTTATTAATTATGTTCATATTGGCAAATTTTAGCTACTACTGATAGGAGAAGAAACAGATATATGTCTGGGTATTACCACTAGTACATCACAACTAAAAGATTTACTCAAAGTAAGTTGTAACTCAATGGAACCCATGAAATGCGGGATATAATCATGTCTCTGACCTACGGGTGCTCCTTAATCACAACAAAATTTAAAGAAACAATGTAAAAGATTTTTTTTTACATTTTGTTACAATGTTCAGTAATTTGCCAGAAATAAGGGGAAAATGAAAACCAAACTGGCTATATTGGCATCTGTAAAATAACTTAACAAACTGTGTTTCAGATTTAGACTATAATTTTAGTCACAAACTTTTTTTATTTAAGTACAAAATATGTCAATATAGTCTTCAGATTATTCTTTGAGGCTTTAAGACAGATGTACTGTTTTTTTCTCTAGTTGACAAAATGGAATAATTATTAACATAAACTTAAAATTCAATTTGGGCTGCAGTACACCGGTGGTTCGGCCAGGACATTTGTCTGGGGCTTACTGCACGACTGTAGTTGAACATCATTATCATGAGCACATCTGTGTCTTTGTGATGCATTTCAAAGTCAGCACAAAAAATGAACATACGAGCTGTGCAGTTAGTTGCTTTTAGTGGCATCCTTAAATGAAGGACTGAACTCGGGTGCCCATTGGCAGCAAAAACTTGATGTCAATAACTGTTTGCATTTTACAATATGTTTAATTTCTAGGTTTCCAAATTTAATCATCATACAGACTGAGTGATTGAAACAAAATTCATACTTACCTTTCCTGATTGGTCATTGAGCATTGCATTCTTCCGACCCTAATTCATCTCACATATTGGATAAGGATCTTAAATGCTCAGGTTTTCATTTCCTGTAAACCCATATGAAAATTATATTAAATCTCTGTACATATTATGAAAATGACAATATTCTGATTTATTGAATGTTTTAATTATTTAATATTGGTTTAACATTCTAATTGGAAATGTAAAGGAGCGGGAAAAACTGAACCTCTTCAAGATTCAAACCACAGACCTTCCCAATACTAGCGGATCACTATACCAACTGAGCTAAAAAGGCTTGGTGAATAAACTACCAGTGAAAAAGGGAGGGATGGGGAGGGGGAGGGTGTCCCACCAACCAGGTAAAAGAGTAGAATCGTGAAAGCACATACATGTAAGCTTAAACATATTAAGCTTTTAAAGTAAATTGTGTCTGTTGACTGCTTAGGTCGAAGTTAGGATCCCGTACTGTGTATATACATCTAGTATTTACTGCACTAAAGTTAAATGGACCTTGATTCAAACCCCACCCACCAAAATTTTCTAGACCCGCCTCTGCAGTGAAACCGCTTCACTTCTCTCTTCTAGCAAAAAGATGTTCACCCTGAATGACATCCCATGTTCTACTATACACCACTGTTTAATATCACTCATTTGAGCTTAAATGCATGTGTTTTCACAACTCTTATACTTGCATGGTTGGTGGAGGAGGGATGCATTCCCCCATCCCCACCCCGGATCCATCCCTGTTTCTTTTGGTTTGATAACCGTGGGACCTGCCAATTGTAAACAACTTTTCGAAAGTGGCAGTAGTAAGGTAACTTGAAGTTTGAACAACATATAAATAATCAATGTGTTTAGTGGTGGGCATTTGAATTCTGCTTAACGCGATCTTTTATATTTTATGAACGAATTACGACACAGAAGTGAGCAATCATCGGCATGCAATCAATACACGTTTTATAATGGTCCAGCAACAAACAAACACGTACCATTAAGAAAAAATCGTATCATACAGAAAGACTTAAGCAAGTTTTCAGACACTGAGAAAGCGAAAGTAGAATATTTACGTACTTGTTCCAAGTTGTTGTATTCTGATCGCTTCTAGCTGTGGCGGCTGCGTAAAATCCTTTTTCTACTTTCGACCTGCGACTGATTCAAGTTCTGTTGTACTTTCCTGTCTTACTTTTTATCCTAGCAGATTTTTCTCTCGACACTGTCTCTTCGATTCAGACAAACAAGCTTCCTGATTCAGAATTGCCATGTTTATACATTAGCCATTGCACTATTTATGAACTGCGCATGAGTCGTGAATAATTATGTGGCGAAAATATTGGGATTTTTACGAGCTCGTCGATCGTACGCGATTATGATTCGTACAATGTCGAAAGACTTCCACCACAAACAAATATTGGAGTTTATATCGATCGCAATCGGGGTCTAATTTACGTTCTACTTTGCTCAAAATTTGAACATCTCCAAATGGAGAGCTATATTTTTGCATGTAATAGGTTTTATCTACTTTTATGTAGGTGATTTTGAACTAATGGGTGGCTTTAATAAAGTAAGTATTTTCAGTCTGTATGATAATCCTGAAACTTAACAATAGTTAACAATAGTTAACAATGTCTTAAAGTAGCATGTAATCTTATTATAAGCTTAGTACATATCTTACCAAATAACTAAACATAAACATGTTTTCAAGAGTGAAGATAGTGCAATAAGAGTTGACAAGTGTTCTTTATAAATAATAAACATTACAATTTTTGCACATTGTCTCAATATATATTTTTACAAACAAAGGTTTCAATCCCAATTACCTGTATTCAAAACAGCTGGAGCAACAATTTATCAGGTCAACTACTCAATCTCACCCATCAATCATTATGGTCATGGACAGATATACATGGCTGATTGATGATTAATTAATAATGACCATGTCATCCATTCATTCTCGCCTATACTAACCATATGTACATGGTAATGGACAGATGTATACATGTCTCAGAGATATTGACCAGGTCAACCATTCATTCTCACCTATATCAACGATATATTCATGGTCATGGACAGATATACATGGCTGATTGATGATTAATTAATAATGACCATGTCATCCATTCATTCTCGCCTATACTAACCATATGTACATGGTAATGGACAGATGTATACATGTCGCTGAGATATTGACCAGGTCAACCATTCATTCTCACCTATATCAACGATATATTCATGGTCATGGACAGATATACATGGCTGATTGATGATTAATTAATAATGACCATGTCATCCATTCATTCTCGCCTATACTAACCATATGTACATGGTAATGGACAGATGTATACATGTCTCAGAGATATTGACCAGGTCAACCATTCATTCTCACCTATATCAACGATATATTCATGGTCATGGACAGATATACATGGCTGATTGATGATTAATTAATAATGACCATGTCATCCATTCATTCTCGCCTATACTAACCATATGTACATGGTAATGGACAGATGTATACATGTCGCTGAGATATTGACCAGGTCAACCATTCATTCTCACCTATATCAACGATATATTCATGGTCATGGACAGATGTATACATGTCTCTGAGATATAGACCAGGTTAACCATTCATACAACGTTTGATCATCTACATTTGCATATATATATATATATATTATATATATATATATATATATATATATATATATATATATATATATATATGAATGAGATTTGTGTATATATGCAAAATATATACAAAAATACATTGATTGTCCTTTTATTATTTATAAAAAGGAAAACGTATGCATATGTAAAAATAATTAATTTTATATCTTAATGAAGCTCCGCTGTTACAACTTTGTTACTGTTACTACTTATTGCCATACGTATTTTGTTGCCCATAATTTAATAAAGCTTTCACACTCATGGCAATTTGGAGTATGTAGTTTTTTTCCTAATTGCACAACAATGCATCAAACGTGTGATCTTTAATTGATGTTTGCCTCCCGTAATTATTGTGATAATAGCATACGCGCTATTCTTGGTTGATAATTAGTCCTGTGAATTGATCATTTATAACTTTGTTAACGATGTTCTTAAACTGAACATCTACGTAACATGCTTTACTGCATTGGAATATTGAATGAGTTATTCATTTAAAACTATGTAAGCGTGCACCTCACTTGTGAATATTTTTAAATGATCGTCAAACAGATTTTACTTTAATTAATATAATTTACTATGATATCGTTTTTTCTAGACGCGATATTAAATTGTGTTTTCTCAGATTTTTATTACTTTAAACGTAACATTCAAACTCCGTTGCAAGAAACAATAAGTCTGTTTCATGATTTGTGCATTATTTCAGAGTCTTTCAAGAGATTTATAATTACAGTTTTAAATTACATACTAGACAAAATTGAACAATTTAAGTGTTGTTCTCATACTAGAATAATGTTATGAAAAAAAGGGTCGAAGTGTGAACATCTTTTGCCAAACAAGGGCGAACCGTGAATCTCGTCTCCTTTCGTTAGTGTGAACTGTGGCCAATCAAGGGAATGTGTACTTTTTCAAATCTGTTAGCTTGAAATGGTTTAATTCTCGGCTGTTTACACGTGCTTCGTTGATTTCTTTATCATTTTCCGCCATTATTTTTTATTAGTCCCCAGAGGGTCAGAGGCGAGTAGCCTCCCTTTGAAATCAACGGAAGTAACCGAGTTATCGGAAAGTATGATTTTATGTAGAAACTATGCACAAATTCACCAAAGCAGTGGTGTAAAGTTTGCTTGCAAAATCAGCAAATAAGAGGTGTTGCAAATGAGTTTCATGTATATTTCAATTTCGAAAATAAAGGTATCTTAAACATGACCTTTTAACAAAGATGATATTGCGGACGTAGTGATTTTGGAAGTTTTCTAATACTTTTCTCCACTATTTGAGATTCTCCCTTTTCATACTATATATTATGCACGAGCATTGGAACACTCGTTTTATGTATTTTCTGTCTTCTTTGGAACAAATTCTTTAACTGTACCTATGTATCACTCCATTGACTTACGAGCCGGTGGCCGCTATTTGCAAAGTAAACCTCTGTGCATTGTTGATAGTGATTTCACACAGATATATTAATATTTTCATGGCATATATGTGTAACAAGCTTTCACAAACTTGCACACAATGAAAAGATGTATAAATGAAAATCTGGCTGCTTCTTGCCTAATAAAAAATATAAATGTCCGTGAAAATGCCACAAACAACGCGACTAAGTCTAAAAATACGATAAACTACAACTACTTCTACAACTGCTAGTAATAATAATTATGTTATAATTATTATTATTACTATTACTATTATTATTATTACAATAACCTAAAAAATGGGATGCAATAATATGTGTATATTGAATGTAGAAAAATGTGGAATGATTGTAATTTTAAGCTGATGACATATTCAGTAATATATTTTAATTGAAGTCTTAAGTCAACATACCTTTATTGAAAATGAAAATTTGCGTTCGAATTGAAAAAAGTTTAAAGTAGACAGTCAACACATACCGTTCACTTCGGCGAATCAATGTGAAATGTTTCAGAACAAGCAACGGAAAGATTTTTTTTACAATCTTTAGTTGCATTTTCTAGAAAAATCGGATCAGTATTTTCAGAAAAAAAATTGCAAAATATTTGGCACCGACCCCCTTGTCGATGTGGCGTTAAGCTGCATGGTATTTCAAAATATGTTTATTTTATAAATCTGTCAAATATTAATTCAGTACATGTAATACAATATTTACCAGTCTTAGGTGTTTTCTTTTATTTACACTTCATTTCAGCTTTATTTACAAGAGTCTACAAATACATAGCCCTACTTTCGGTTTTGCTTTTCGAGAAAGAATCTGTTGTTTTCAGAAAGAATTGGTTTGTATTGCAGATATTTTTTTTAGTTATCGTGTAGCAAATTACTTTAATTCGCCTTGGTTTACTGTCTAGAAAAAGATGTTATTACAAAGCAAGTCTTTTATATCAAAACTTCATTTTAAGCATATAAATACGGAGTTTTGAAGAAGGTACCGGTATTTTATTTTTACAGAATAAATAATCGAAAAAAGTTTATTATACCGTAAAATGACAGACTTGTGGTTTTCCAGAACCAACATGGAGTTATTATGCCGTATAAAATAGCGACATGGAGTTATTGTGCCTTATAAAATAGCGACATGGAGTTATTGTGCCTTATAAAATAGCGATATGGCGTTACTATGCCGTATAAAATAGCGATATGGCGTTACTATGCCGTATAAAATAGCGATATGGCGTTACTATGTCTTATAAAATAGCGACATGGAGTTATTGTGCCGTATAAAATAGCGACATGGAGTTATTGTGCCTTATAAAATAGCGACATGGAGTTATTGTGCCTTATAAAATAGCGATATGGCGTTACTATGCCGTATAAAATAGCGATATGGCGTTACTATGCCGTATAAAATAGCGATATGGCGTTACTATGCCTTATAAAATAGCGACATGGAGTTATTGTGCCGTATAAAATAGCGACATGGAGTTATTGTGCCTTATAAAATAGCGACATGGAGTTATTGTGCCTTATAAAATAGCGATATGGCGTTACTATGCCTTATAAAATAGCGATATGGCGTTACTATGCCGTATAAAATAGCGATATGGCGTTACTATGCCTTATAAAATAGCGACATGGAGTTATTATGCCGTATAAAATAGCGACATGGAGTTATTGTGCCTTATAAAATAGCGACATGGAGTTATTGTGCCTTATAAAATAGCGATATGGCGTTACTATGCCGTATAAAATAGCGATATGGCGTTACTATGCCGTATAAAATAGCGATATGGCGTTACTATGCCGTATAAAATAGCGACATGGAGTTATTGTGCCTTATAAAATAGCGATATGGCGTTACTATGCCGTATAAAATAGCGATATGGCGTTACTATGCCGTATAAAATAGCGATATGGAGTTATTATGCCGTATAAAATAGCGATATGGAGTTATTGTGCCTTATAAAATAGCGATATGGCGTTACTATGCCGTATAAAATAGCGATATGGCGTTACTATGCCGTATAAAATAGCGATATGGCGTTACTATGCCGTATAAAATAGCGACATGGAGTTATTGTGCCTTATAAAATAGCGATATGGCGTTACTATGCCGTATAAAATAGCGATATGGCGTTACTATGCCGTATAAAATAGCGACATGGAGTTATTGTGCCTTATAAAATAGCGATATGGCGTTACTATGCCGTATAAAATAGCGATATGGCGTTACTATGCCTTATAAAATAGCGACATGGAGTTATTGTGCCTTATAAAATAGCGATATGGCGTTACTATGCCGTATAAAATAGCGATATGGCGTTACTATGCCTTATAAAATAGCGACATGGAGTTATTGTGCCTTATAAAATAGCGACATGGAGTTATTATGCCTTATAAAATAGCGACATGGAGTTACTATGCCGTATAAAATAGCGATATGGCGTTACTATGCCTTATAAAATAGCGACATGGAGTTATTGTGCCTTATAAAATAGCGACATGGAGTTATTGTGCCTTATAAAATAGCGACATGGAGTTATTGTGCCTTATAAAATAGCGATATGGAGTTATTGTGCCTTATAAAATAGCGATATGGAGTTATTGTGCCTTATAAAATAGCGACATGGAGTTATTGTGCCTTATAAAATAGCGACATGGAGTTATTGTGCCTTATAAAATAGCGACATGGAGTTATTGTGCCTTATAAAATAGCGACATGGAGTTATTGTGCCGTATAAAATAGCGATATGGCGTTATTGTGCCTTATAAAATAGCGATATGGCGTTACTATGCCGTATAAAATAGCGATATGGAGTTATTGTGCCTTATAAAATAGCGACATGGAGTTATTGTGCCTTATAAAATAGCGACATGGAGTTATTGTGCCGTATAAAATAGCGATATGGCGTTATTGTGCCTTATAAAATAGCGATATGGCGTTACTATGCCGTATAAAATAGCGATATGGAGTTATTGTGCCTTATAAAATAGCGACATGGAGTTATTGTGCCTTATAAAATAGCGACATGGAGTTATTGTGCCTTATAAAATAGCGACATGGAGTTACTATGCCGTATAAAATAGCGATATGGAGTTATTGTGCCTTATAAAATAGCGACATGGAGTTATTGTGCCTTATAAAATAGCGACATGGAGTTATTGTGCCTTATAAAATAGCGACATGGAGTTATTGTGCCTTATAAAATAGCGACATGGAGTTATTGTGCCTTATAAAATAGCGACATGGAGTTATTGTGCCTTATAAAATAGCGATATGGAGTTATTGTGCCTTATAAAATAGCGACATGACGTTATTATGCCGTATAAAATAGCGACATGGAGTTATTGTGCCTTATAAAATAGCGACATGGAGTTATTGTGCCTTATAAAATAGCGACATGGAGTTATTGTGCCTTATAAAATAGCGACATGGAGTTATTGTGCCTTATAAAATAGCGACATGGAGTTATTGTGCCTTATAAAATAGCGACATGGAGTTATTGTGCCTTATAAAATAGCGACATGGAGTTATTGTGCCTTATAAAATAGCGACATGGAGTTATTGTGCCTTATAAAATAGCGATATGGAGTTATTGTGCCTTATAAAATAGCGACATGACGTTATTATGCCGTATAAAATAGCGACATGGAGTTATTGTGCCTTATAAAATAGCGACATGGAGTTATTGTGCCTTATAAAATAGCGACATGGAGTTATTGTGCCGTATAAAATAGCGATATGGCGTTATTGTGCCTTATAAAATAGCGATATGGCGTTACTATGCCGTATAAAATAGCGACATGGAGTTATTGTGCCTTATAAAATAGCGATATGGCGTTATTGTGCCTTATAAAATAGCGATATGGCGTTACTATGCCGTATAAAATAGCGATATGGCGTTACTATGCCTTATAAAATAGCGACATGGAGTTATTGTGCCTTATAAAATAGCGACATGGAGTTACTATGCCGTATAAAATAGCGATATGGCGTTACTATGCCTTATAAAATAGCGACATGGAGTTATTGTGCCTTATAAAATAGCGACATGGAGTTATTATGCCTTATAAAATAGCGACATGGAGTTACTATGCCGTATAAAATAGCGATATGGCGTTACTATGCCGTATAAAATAGCGACATGGAGTTATTGTGCCTTATAAAATAGCGACATGGAGTTATTGTGCCTTATAAAATAGCGATATGGCGTTACTATGCCGTATAAAATAGCGATATGGCGTTACTATGCCTTATAAAATAGCGACATGGAGTTATTGTGCCTTATAAAATAGCGACATGGAGTTATTGTGCCTTATAAAATAGCGACATGGAGTTATTGTGCCTTATAAAATAGCGATATGGCGTTATTGTGCCTTATAAAATAGCGATATGGCGTTACTATGCCGTATAAAATAGCGATATGGCGTTACTATGCCGTATAAAATAGCGACATGGAGTTATTGTGCCTTATAAAATAGCGACATGGAGTTATTGTGCCTTATAAAATAGCGATATGGCGTTACTATGCCGTATAAAATAGCGATATGGCGTTACTATGCCGTATAAAATAGCGATATGGCGTTACTATGCCGTATAAAATAGCGATATGGCGTTACTATGCCGTATAAAATAGCGATATGGCGTTACTATGCCGTATAAAATAGCGACATGGAGTTATTGTGCCTTATAAAATAGCGACATGGAGTTACTATGCCGTATAAAATAGCGATATGGCGTTACTATGCCGTATAAAATAGCGACATGGAGTTATTGTGCCTTATAAAATAGCGACATGGAGTTATTGTGCCTTATAAAATAGCGATATGGCGTTACTATGCCGTATAAAATAGCGATATGGCGTTACTATGCCGTATAAAATAGCGATATGGCGTTATTGTGCCTTATAAAATAGCGATATGGCGTTACTATGCCGTATAAAATAGCGATATGGCGTTACTATGCCGTATAAAATAGCGATATGGAGTTATTATGCCGTATAAAATAGCGATATGGAGTTCTTGTGCCTTATAAAATAGCGATATGGCGTTACTATGCCGTATAAAATAGCGATATGGCGTTACTATGCCGTATAAAATAGCGATATGGCGTTACTATGCCGTATAAAATAGCGATATGGAGTTATTGTGCCTTATAAAATAGCGATATGGAGTATTATGCCGTATAAAATAGCGATATGGAGTTATTGTGCCTTATAAAATAGCGATATGGCGTTACTATGCCGTATAAAATAGCGATATGGAGTTATTGTGCCTTATAAAATAGCGATATGGCGTTACTATGCCGTATAAAATAGCGATATGGCGTTACTATGCCGTATAAAATAGCGATATGGAGTTATTATGCCGTATAAAATAGCGATATGGAGTTATTATGCCGTATAAAACAGCGATATGGCGTTACTATGCCGTATAAAATAGCGATATGGAGTTATTATGCCGTATAAAATAGCGATATGGCGTTACTATGCCGTATAAAATAGCGATATGGCGTTACTATGCCGTATAAAATAGCGATATGGCGTTACTATGCCGTATAAAATAGCGATATGGCGTTACTATGCCGTATAAAATAGCGACATGGAGTTATTGTGCCTCATAAAATAGCGATATGGCGTTACTATGCCGTATAAAATAGCGATATGGCGTTACTATGCCGTATAAAATAGCGATATGGAGTATTATGCCGTATAAAACAGCGAAATGGAGTTATTATGCCGTATAAAATAGTGACATGGAGTTATTTTGCCGTATAAAATAGCGACATGGAGTTATTATGCCGTATAAAATAGCGACATGGAGTTAATATGCCGTATAAAATAGCGACATGTAGTAATTATGCCGTATAAAATAGCGACATGGAGTTATGAGCCGTTTAAGTTAAAGATATTGAATCATTTGGCTGTTTTAATTCTCGACATAGATTTTTTGAATATATATATATATATATATATATATATATATATATATATATATATATATATATATATATATATATATATATATATATATATATATATATACAGACGTGACCCTATAAGCAGCCGACACAGTGTTTACTTTAAGGTATAATACCTAGATACTTTATGTCTGCTATTTATACGGTGTCATAACTGTGTAAAAGGGAAAACAATGAGCAAGTGAAACGCCTGTGTAAAATCCTTTTATGTGCATGCATTGTATTTGCTTCACACTTTCGTGACGTGGTGGAAAAAAGAAGCAACAAACCTAATAGAGCGAACGTGTTGTTATACAAACAATAAAGGTAAATTTGTTTTAATTTAATACTTTTTTAATGTCATTGCGATAGCTATCATATTATTCTCCATACGTTTTTATTAATTAAACTTAAATACTTAGAGGAATTCTTTTCTCTTAGTCATACTTTCGAAAATACTTAGAGGAATTCTTTTCTCTTAGTCATATTTCGAAAATAACTTATAATATTCAAAATAAATAAACTTGTCGACAAAACTTTACGGGATTTTCAAAATGAAACAATTGTTTAAGTTATCTCCCTTGTGTGATGTTTTTTTTTTTTTTATATATAATTTAGTGTTTTTATAGTTTGAGTAAAGTCCCTTTACATACGAAAAGGAGGGAATTCCAGCCAGAAGTGAGTAACGACTTATGTGAAGGTGTTTAAAATGTGTTAGGATAATAATGATGTAGAAAGCAGATACGCCATTTTTGCTCAAAATGGTATTTTGATGTGCTTCTTTATTTTCAACAATGTAATTTTACATGAAAACCCTATAAGACTGGTTGTATACGCTTTAGTAGTTTTAGTTATGTACTCTCTAGCAAGTAGAACTATTATACAGGCCCGTCGTCGGCATTCAAAACCTGTTGTGGCCCTGCTAGGGGGTGCGGTGGCATGCTGCCCATGAATTTTGTTTAGAAATTAAACGTCTAAATACGCAATATCCGGCACGTATTTGTTATTCTCGAGAACTTTCAATAAACAATTAAAACTTCTCAGTGTTATTATCTATATTGTCTGGTCCTTTGACATCATGAATTTTAACAGTTTGGCTGTTTGAAAATTGAATTCTGCTTAAGCCGGTGCTAGAGGGGCGTAGGTATTGTTGCACTTTTTAGTACTACTCATGAACAGACTCAATAAAATCGAGTGTGTAATTTTCTCTTCCTTAATTTGACCATCATGCTCTGAAGGGGTCTCCATTTTTTTAAATTTTGTAAATGTGCAAACACGTTAGATTCAAGATTTATAGCAACCCTAGTGTTGCTATATTCGCCTGTTAAACGCTGAAATAACATGTTTCTTATATTTTAAAAGATTTGTAGGAATCCAACGATCTAATGTACTAGCATGACACAATTGCTCATATTATTTTTATAAAATTACCAAATACACAACGCCGACGTTCTCGGGAAGTACAAAACTTATTTGTTACATCCCGCATGTCCAACCAGTCGGTCATTTCTTTGTGTATGTGCAGGATCATCAAGTGGTTGAGGCAGGCCTGTGTCATGGTAGAGCTCAGGTACTTTTTATTTTGTCGCAGCGCGGAGAAGGTTTGCTCGCTAGACGCGTTCGTCGCGGGGAAAACGAGCAGTATCCTCACAAGCGTCACAACCTCTGAAAACATGAACCTTGTAGATACAGTCTGTTTCTGGAATAATTTTATGACGTCACTAAGTTCGACACAATTCTTGCCGATAGATTTGAATGGTGTCCGTAGGATTCCCAGCTGAACCCTTAGACGGCCTTTGTCAATGTCCTTCCAGTAGAAGTCCCATACCGAATCGTGTCCTTTGCTGAAGTCCTGCTGCTCAGGATGAACAGCTTTGTGGAGCAACTCCTCAATATCGCGAAGGACACGATACCCGGGCTGGTCGAAGCGTTCCCTGATCGCGACCATGGTAAGGTCAATTGCCTCGTAGTAGCGGGTCCGGTAGAGGTCCTTGGCTGTCGTTGGATGCCACCTCGTACCGGCGAGGTATTTTCCTTTCCTGTGGAAGTACAGAATCTGAGACATCCAATGATTAAGTAACACCGTTTATTTTGTCCCTGATATCACCAAAACATTAATCATTACGTATTTCCTCAAGGCTGACAGGGATGCCTGTTGTCCAAGTGTCCCGCTCAGGTTGTCGGTAAGACTAAGCACCTAATGTGCTAACATTATCCCGAAGAGGTATTCCAACGAACGCATCTAGAATGATACACCCAGGATCCGTGCCCTGGTTTCCGAGTCCTGGGGATCGCACTCGTCCCAGAGGTTATGTAGCACCGTGTAGTTGTCGAACACGCTCTTGAGACTAGCTGCACGAACCGTCCTACGCGTAGGGGGGCCCGAAAACCATGAGTCTCGGGTGCATGTTCCTGCTTAATACGCTCGAACAGGCTATCACGCTTCGGAGAGTACTTCAGTAGCTTTGAAAACTCGTAAGTGGTGTCGAGTGCATCGCGCATCACCTTCGACTGCCTCATGGTGTCTCCATCGGCCAGATTCAGCGCATGTCCAGAGCAATGTGTGTAGATGGCTCTAGGTTCTTTGTCGGTAATCTGCTTAGCAACGCCCTTCTTCGAGCCGGACAGGTTTGAAGCCCCGTCATAGCACTGGCCATGGCAATTATTCAATGACAGATTCATACGAAGGAGAGTGTCCTCGATTGTCTAGGAGAGAGTGTCAGCGTCTGTGGAGGGCACTTTGTAAAGTCTAATGAACTCTACGTGTGGAATTAAATCATCACCAACATGCCTAAGCACTAACACCTCATGTTCTCTATTAGATCCATCTGTGGTTTCTTCTGCCATTATTGAATAGTACACAGAATTCTGAATATCCTTAGCCACGTCCCTTAGAATAGCCAATGCCATTGTCCTGAGCATTTCATTTTAGGAATCAGCGCATGTAAGCCACTCAAAAAGTTTACTATCATCTTCGCTTCTAAGAGTAAGCAATTGCACATAGTTGCTATCACACTCATCACCACCAACCCTTAAGGCTAGACCTTGCCTAGTTAGGAACCTAACACTAGATAATATTTTGAGCAAACATTCGCGACTATCTTCTTTCTCTTTGACGTGGCTCTTAGAGAGCATCTCCCCACGTTTTTGGTGACCTTGGGGAGGACGACAACTTTCTCTACCGCCTCGCGATGGCACCCAGATTCGTCATGTCGCCTGAAGCCCCTTCTGGCGTCTTTTCAGTTGGTAAAGCCGGTGGAGATGAAGGCGTTGCTAAGCGTTGGTGCCAGTAGCTTCCCGTCACATTTTGCTACCATGCAAACGTGACAGAAGGCCATATCTCGGCAGTCGCAGGACTGGCTTAATTTTACCGAATGTGCGCGATGGGAATATGAAAGATTTCGGTTGATTTGGCTCATCAGATACAGATATGCTGGTCATGGCGGCCTTAATTGTCAAGTGTTAGTGATCAGGGATGAAGATTGATAGAAAAGCATATGTAGGCACCTTAATCGAGGGGGGGGGGGGGGGGGGGGCGTGCGTTAATGATTATATTTAAAACCTTAACCGCTCTATCACCTTCGCTGGTTCACGGTGCTTAGTGTAGCGTCAACATAGTTTTTTGCATATACGGGTACTGGCTCAATCATTATATATGTATTTTGAATACATGCTTTTGCTACGCTTTTTCAGTAACAATCAATAAATCTGTGTACCTATGGAATTTTTCGCAATAGATTTGTGATTTGAGCATCTGAAGCTAATGCATACATCGTGACCACCGTCACCGATATTTTCCCATTTTTGTCATTTTTAAAATTTTAATTTTTGTGAAAAATGTGTAGGCACGTGCCAAAGTGCCTAAAGTAAGCTACGCCAGTGGTGATCAAACATTAATATACAAAATACGTACAAACTACATGTAGTGTGTCTGTTAAGCGAACGCTGGTTGTGGTGTGTTCATTCTATCGCGTTGTGTATATTGTGCCATAGTTATGTCGCCATTACTATGACGTACTGGTCGATATACGTAATTATATTTTATGTTCGTAATGTATGGTGTCATTTGGCTTTATGCAAAAAAAGTTGTTTGTTTCCGCTGATATGCTCCGTTTGAGTGAACACGGATCTATTACGGCGAAAGAAAGCAATAAAACTGTTTTGTCAGCCGCTATTGTAAAATGTACGATTTTGTAGATATATTTAGGCTAAAAAGTGGTGCGGCCATACCGGCCTAACCGCTGACGACGGCCTGAATACGGTATATCACAAGTAACTCTCGTCATGCCGTAAGTTATGAGCAAAAAGCAATAAGGAAGACAATTAATATTGTGTGAGTTATTATAGCTTCCACTTGAAATACCTGCCACGAGTTTCTGTATTTATGCGATAAGCTTTCGTCAAAATGCAATAGGGAATACTAAAATGTGAAAGGATATTTTCACCGAAAATTCTTCAAATTATGCTTCATGGAAATTGTGTTTTACTAAACACATTCTGTATGTAAGCTTTTTAATGTATGTGTAAATTGAGTTTATGGTGTTTCCATTACAATTTTCATTATAATGTAAGTATCAGAATTGTAGAAGCAACAGCAATATTGTAGCAAAATACATTATGCTACGGTGTGTGTTAGCTTATTATCTTGTTTCAATATGAAGGTGCTGAGAAATATGCTACATTGAAGTTGGAGTACTTTCCTTGAGATTTAATGTTTCAATATCAAAGTGCTGAGAAATATTCTACATTGAAGTTGGAGTACTTTCCTTGAGATTTAATGTTTCTATATCAAAGTGCTGAGAAATATTCTACATTGAAGTTGGAGTACTTTCCTCGAGATTTAATGTTTCAATATCAAAGTGCTGAGAAATATGCTACATTGAAGTTGGAGTACTTTCCTTGAGATTTAATGTTTCTATATCAAAGTGCTGAGAAATATGCTACATTGAAGTTGGAGTACTTTCCTCGAGATTTAATGTTTCAATATGAAGGTGCTGAGAAATATGCTACATTGAAGTTGGAGTACTTTCCTTGAGATTTAATGTTTCAATATGAAGGTGCTGAGAAATATGCTACATTGAAGATGGAGTACTTTCCTTGAGATTTAATGTTTCTATATCAAAGTGCTGAGAAATATTCTACATTGAAGTTGGAGTACTTTCCTCGAGATTTAATGTTTCAATATCAAAGTGCTGAGAAATATGCTACATTGAAGTTGGAGTACTTTCCTTGAGATTTAATGTTTCTATATCAAAGTGCTGAGAAATATGCTACATTGAAGTTGGAGTACTTTCCTCGAGATTTAATGTTTCAATATGAAGGTGCCGAGAAATATGCTACATTGAAGTTGGAGTACTTTCCTTGAGATTTAATGTTTCAATATGAAGGTGCCGAGAAATATGCTACATTGAAGTTGGAGTACTTTCCTTGAGATTTAATGTTTCAATATGAAGGTGCCGAGAAATATGCTACATTGAAGTTGGAGTACTTTCCTCGAGATTTAATGTTTCAATATGAAGGTGCCGAGAAATATGCTACATTGAAGTTGGAGTACTTTCCTTGAGATTTAATGTTTCAATATGAAGGTGCTGAGAAATATGCTACATTAAAGTTGGAGTATTTTCCTCGAGATTTAATGTTTCTATATCAAAGTGCTGAGAAATATGCTACATTGAAGTTGGAGTATTTTCCTCGAGATTTAATGTTTCTATATCAAAGTGCTGAGAAATATTCTACATTGAAGTTGGAGTATTTTTCTCGAGATTTAATGTTTCTATATCAAAGTGCTGAGAAATATGCTACATTGAAGTTGGAGTACTTTCCTTGAGATTTAATGTTTCTATATCAAAGTGCTGAGAAATATGCTACATTGAAGTTGGAGTATTTTCCTCGAGATTTAATGTTTCTATATCAAAGTGCTGAGAAATATTCTACATTGAAGTTGGAGTATTTTTCTCGAGATTTAATGTTTCTATATCAAAGTGCTGAGAAATATTCTACATTGAAGTTGGAGTATTTTTCTCGAGGTTTAATGTTTCAATATCAAAGTGCTGAGAAATATGCTACATTGTAGGTGGAGTACTTTCCTAATATATCATGCCCTGATTTTAACAATACAATATGCATTTCATATAACGTACAAAAGACAAAGTTACACTGACGATGCATTCTGTGGGAAAACAGTGAACCTAACGGTAACTTATTTTGTATTGTACGCTATGATATCGGATTACTTTTAACATATAAATGATACTATATAACGACAAATTGGTGATAATGTACAGTCCAAACTCACTAATCATTGCAATGTAAAATAAAATAATAACATTTTGTATCATATTTACAAAGACACAAGCTGCTCAACACCGCACGGCAAATCAAAAAAGTTTAAAAATAAACATTCTGAATAAAATATGATACACCCATCAACTGAAATGGATATTACTAAACATAGAACAGTGTAAAGAAATAAAAAAATATACTACAACATCAAAAGTGTTCGCATTATGCCTAAATTCGGAAGAAGAGGAGAAAAGTGCAAAGTTGAATTTCTGCTGATGAAAATGGATAGTCTCTCATTTTAAAGCAACTAAATCACCACTGGTATTTGCATTGTTAGATTTGTGTTCGAAACGGTTATGATGAACCACATTGAATAATTAACTGAAATAGTGCCTCTGCTCGTGTGAAAATATGAACTTGGTATCCTTCAAAGTATTGTGTTGTCTTTATGCTGAGAAATTCAAAAGCGTCGCGACGCTTTTAAACTTTTTTGTACGATTAAAGCGCAACGACCTATCCATGAACTGCGCATGCGATAATATTCGTCATATGAATACGTCAAAAAGCAAAACGCTCATTGACTCGATGGTGGCGCTATAGTATAATTAAACATAAAATGCATATCGCTTGGTTCTGTTCTATGGGTCATGTACCAACGGAAATATTTATTGAATTCACACTAAGGATTATCGAAGCAAGTTAGCGAAAATTTCAGCCCGTATAACATTTTCAATCAACGGGCGACTGTGACAGAGATGTCGAATGTAACTTTCTTGACTGTTCAGCATCGCACCGGATTCGAGTACCGGTCAGATTGTTGGAAGGTCTTTTATCCCACCATCTCTGTAAATATAGGTTGATATAACCCGTGTAATAAAGATGAGCTTTATCAATCGATTTTTTGCGCACCTGCTCTAAGCCGGACTACTTTATTTGACGAAACGATCAGGAATGTTAACGAGAACGAAACTCATTTATCGCGTAATTATGCTTGTGGTCACCCCAAAAATGTCCATAATATAAAGATTGGTTAAATAGAGCAAACGAGGCCATTAAAAAGGGATAAGCGCGGTTTCGATCTCTGTCCTGCAGGACTGAAAATTTAAGTAGCAGCGTTTAAACCGACTGACCTAATCGGACAGTTCATCGCAGTTTTCCGAAGTTCTATTTAACAATGATATAGATAAAAGACTGTTTAGGAATAGTCATAAAATCAATAAAAGTACGAATTTATGGTCGGCAAAACTAATAACAACTATCAAAATGTCACATTGTGTGAGTCCCTGTTGTTTTGATGTTATTTATAAGAAGATTTATAAGAATCGTGTGTAAACCTAAGCAGTGTTGTAGAGATAAGCTACGGGGATTTCGAGGTAAATTTGGCTATAATCCCAACAGTTTTGAGAAGGAAATTGATCTTGAATCTGTGGCTGTCTCAGAAAGCAGCAATTAGCTGCGTAATCTGAGGACAGACCCTGATGATCAAATGTCGTTACATGATGAACATTCAAATGGTTTTGATAGAGCTCAATCTTTAGTTGAACCAAATACAGCTGACTGCACAGATCTGGACAAATGTGCTAATAAATCACTGATTGTAGACTTGAACATGAACACGAGCACACCACCTCCAATCCCAACATTTCTACTAATTCGCAAGTCACCCTGTCAAAAACACAACTATCTTCGCAATTTTCAATAGTACATTATATTCAAAGTTCAGAATTTCAATGTCATCAACAATTAAAATCCATGAGCAAACTTTTTTTACAGCCACAAACACACACAAACCTCGAATGTAATTCGCGTTTCTTAATGCCATATGCGTAGCAACTTTTATGTTACACAGCCTTGACATTACACACTACATGTATAGCCTTATACGAGTGTGATTTTTGTTGATGTTATATTCCAACTATTATTTTCAATTATCGTTATCAATAAAATTACAACCTTATGTATAGTGCAAATAAAACAAAAGAAATAACATGTTTATTGTACTATTTTTATTTGTAAAATATAACTATTTCTTATAGCCGAATTACTCTATGCACGCGTATGAATTTCGTGTATTGCATTAGAATGACAGATCATGAAGGGGAGGAGCAGTAGCGGTAAATTTAAATGTTTCACTTTTTAATTCATTTTAAAAAAAATCTGTTTGCGGTGGGATAAAAAGAATCCCAGGTTAGTGTTGATATAGATAAAGGTTATCATGCTCGGCCCGAAAATAAGAAAGCACTCAGCAACCTCGTGCTTTCTGATTTTCTTAGCCTCGCATGATAGCATTTATCTATATCAGCACTAACCTGGTATTCTGTATATATGTAATATTGTCGTCACCAGTTTTTTCTCATGTTTCGGAGCAAAACGCAAAATCAAAACCAGTTACAAATGACTGGAAGTCACTGTCAATAAGACTTGACTTTAAACCGTCATCATTTCACGGGAGGATTGATAAGTCATACCTTTCCCGTGCTTCCTATTGCTGACCTATATCTGCGCCCCCGGGTGTCTATGACGCACCGTCAATTAACAAAATGTTGCGTACCAAAACAGCACGCTTTCGCTCATGCCTCGCAGCCAACATAGCTTGGTTTAACTGTTTTTGTTTTTCCTTCACCTCCTCCGGGAACAGATCGACAACATTGTATCTAGTAGAACCTAAAAAAGTATTTTGAAGAGCACCTTTAACAGCAGCTTTAGAGTGGGAATTAAATTTCGATGTAAAATGAACAATCGGGATTTAGCATTTTAAGAACTTCAGCACAAAAAGCAATCACTTTAGCCCGACAATCTTCGGCATTGGACACGGAAGATGATGGAGTGGGGTAACTGCTGTTGTTTACAGTAGAAGCGTCGAGACCGCTAGTAGACCCGGTCGTAGTGGTTGAGAGTCTCGTGCTGCTCAGGGATGCCGAAGAAAAGAAAGTAGGTTATCTCTCATCGAGCGACATTTCAAGTCAACGAGTTCGTCATTAAGCTTATTGCATTTTACCTGAATATACTTGTTTTCAGCATTGAGTGAGGAAACTGAAGATTTTAACTATGACAACTCGCCAGCCTGAGAAGACGAACCTTTTTGGATAGCATCAAACTGGCCGGATATGAACTCATGAGATCGTTCAACGCCGATCTACTCCGTCCAGCCGTTCGTTGATTTTATGGATACTGGCCTCCATAGCGTTGAGCTGGGATAGTTTGGCATCCATACCATCAAGACGACTCGCCATAGACTGGAGTGAGGCAGACAGCTGATCAAACATGGGTTGTGCAGTAGATGTAGGTGAAGATGGAGCGATGACAGTGGGTATAGACGAAGAAGGGTTATTGCCGGGCAATGGATGTTGCTGGAACCACGTTTGTTAATATGATGGCGCAGGTATTGGGCAGTCCCAATCGGAACTCCTCGGGTAAATCCGTCCTCGGGACAATCATTCGTGAATTATCCGAGATGTTCCGATTGGGGCAGTCCAATAACTCGGTTACTTCCCTTGATTTCAAAGGGAGGATACTCGCAGCTGAATCTCTGGGGACTAAGTAAAAAAGATGGCGGACAATGACAAAGAAATTAATGAAGCGTGGGTAAACAACAAAGAATTGGACCATTTCAAACTAACAGATTTGAAAAATTACCAAGCGAATCGTCGTTTGAATGGATCCGGAAGGAAATGTCAGCTAATCGAGTGAATTATCGGCGCTCACAAGCTAGATATTACTGGCAATTATGAATTGAAAATGAGAGACCAACTCGAGAAGAATTAGTAATACTTCGCCCTCCGTTAACTGGTAACAGGTCGCCCTTGATAGGTAACATGTCGCCCTTGATCGGTAACATGTCGAGGTCGGATAAACGTGTATACTTCAAGCAAAATTGTATACTTGTTAACTTATTTATAATTATTTCGACACCATTCACATCAATTTGTATTTGTTTCCATCGGCTTCATATGCATTATGAGTACTTCGGATATAAGTGTACCATCTCCATGCGTGAATATGAAGGGGAAAAAAATGATGTCAAGTAAAGTTTATACTTGATTTAATTTGTTATATAGTGTATAATATATATATAATATTTTATAAGATATGCCTACAAACACAGTTAGTTGGTTGCCGTCTTCGTCGACTTCTTCATGCCGCATTGTGATAAAGCTAGCGTATGTTTCGAGATTGAATCACACACTGACTAGTCTACTACTACCACTACTTGGATTTAATTACCCACGCCCTAACTATTGTTATTGGGCGAGCATTAATTGACAGGAGGTTAAAATATAAATATCACAAATAATTATATAAATGGGGTGAGGGTTAACGTATGCTGACAAATTTTAGAATTATACAAAATAAAATGTCATGGGGTGCTCAGCAACGTTGAATATTATTATAGTCTAGTGGTGTGTATATGATATGTATTAGTGTTTTGCCGTGTAATTAAAGATATATTATAATTTTAAAATACTGCAGTTTCATATTTTATCGTAAAGGTAGAAAATATTATTGCATATACATTATATTCTTTTTACATCACGATGTCCAGTCCACCTTTTTATCAATCAAGATTTAGTTCGCACTTTTTCATTGAATGGTTATAAATAAATTAACAAATTTACATTTTTTTTTGCTTGATGTATACACTTATATCCGAAGGCAACATGTTATAAAGTAAGGGCGAACCCTTACCTAACTAGGGCGAGCTGTTACCGATCAAGGGCGAAGTGTTATAATACCATCCAAATGCGTCACAGTAGTTTGTTTTGAGAAAATCGATGCAATGAAACAGTTCTGTTTTCGACCACCTTCCCGCTATAAACACCTTTACAAATGCAGCAATATTCCGGCGATTTTCATTTCGGTTTTGTTTCTTTCTTTAATTTACTTTCCATGTCACTCGACGTTTGTGTTATACACGCTGATAAACTTTTACTTATACCCCGAAGTTTTAATCAGCGCGAGTGCGCATTCGGAGAGAAGTCAATGACAGACAACTTAGTTATCGGACTGCGAGAACAGATACATCGGATTCATGGGGCTTCCGTGAACATTTTCAAAAGGTATGCCAAATGTCATGTCTGATGCGTGTGTACTCACGTTAGCCCGAGACTCGGGTTGAGCTAAGTTAACCGACCGCTTAGGATCTGCAGCGGGTGAGGTGATGACATCACTCCCACTTTTGTTGTTGTTTTTACCCGTCGTAAAAAAATGCCAGAAGACACTCAGCAAAAAGGTCCAAAGTCAAATCTGATGAACCAACCACAATCGGATAGAAAAGTCAGAAAAAACATCGAAACACAAATAAGCACTAAATGAAGTATTTTAAATAAATACGCAACATGTCTTTAAACTGTAAATATTATTATACGAAGTACAACACGTAAGACAAGACACTCAAGTTTAGGGTGACTATTTAATAATGCGTGATTTATAATTAAATTATAATGCGTCGTTTTAAAATCAAATGCTGTGCTAAAATCATAAAACCTACCGCTGTTTCTGCACAAAGTAATGCTAGTAATGTCAAATATCGCAGAAATAAAATATTTTACAATGATAAAAAAGGACACGAAAAGTTATGACAAATTATCTTGTTATGTGCCACTGTGAAACAAATTCGAATATTCGAATATTCGAATAATAGGATTCGAGTTACATACCTAAATTATTAAACATGCAATGCTTTCCATATATTTGTATTTTAACTAAAATGAGGGCTAAAATAGTTGATCGTAAGTGCTACTGGACGCGACCAAAATACACTCAGTTCACAAACAATCGACAGTTATTAGTTGGTTGGTAGACCAACTGTAGTAAACGAATCCGCGAGAATCGCCTTATATATTTCGTCAACACAACCCCCCTGCGATCTGAATCTAAATCCCTATTGCAAACCTGGTTGCCGTACATGGAGTGAGACCTCACGGGATATCCGAAACATCTCGGCCTAGAATACAATTCATAGCAAATTGAAGGCGCCCGTGACAGAGCGGTGCGACGGTGGTTCTACCCAGATATAAGTCAGGGGTCTTCCTCCACCAATAACTAGCTGGACTTCGCCAATATGACCATAATTGTGTCGGTGCGATGTAACTAAAAACAAAACAACAACAAACAAACACAGACTCAAAGACTATCTGATAAAAGATGTTTTCACCTGTTTATGACTGCAAATTGATAACTGCTCTTACAAATAATAATAATAATAATCATGCAGCAGTTTGATTATTTAACTGTTACTTTACTAGCTCAGCAATAAAATAATTTTAATAAATGTGATTTTTTTTTTTATTTTTCTTTCTAAATTTTCAAAAACGAAACTAAGCACACAATAAATACTAAAATGTCACTAGACATCGAAACCTGAATAAGATTTGCCTCGAATCAAAAGTTCGTTAATCAGACTGCTATCATTTGGGACATTTACCTTAAAATAACAGAACGTTGTATCTCCTTTAAAATTCCTTAACATATCCATTTGTCCATGATTGCGTGTATCTATATATATATACGGGAAGGGAATTGCTAGCATATTTCCGATACTGTGCAGCGACATTTCTATCATTATAGCAGAACAAGAACAGAACAGGACAATATTTTATTCCGACTTGTACATAGTACATTATCTTCATAGGTGAAAATACACAAATAAAGTTACATGTTCTTGTTGGGAAGGAAAAATTCTAAACAAAAAGGAACTAACAAAACAAAAATAAATAAACCTGTTCATAGCTTAAGTAGGTGAAAAAATCATTAAAATATTTTAAGCAAGATGAAAAGATTTAGAAGAGGATGAACGATTACAAAAACGTTCTAATCTCAATAAAGTCGTGTTTGATACAAATTAGTGTCGTGTGTGCTATAAAGAAGGTGGATGATTAAGGGATAACAACCAAGCAAGGCTTGTTAGCAAGTATAGCATCGAGTACCATGTATTTCCTCAATGGTACCTTTATTGTACTTGTGATACAAGCCAAAATTCTGTCAACAAACCTTGACCCAGTTTGGATAACAAACTCGTGGATAAACCAACTTAAATATGGGTGCAGCGTTGAATTTGACCCTCATCTAGTTAAATGTAACAAGTGAGACTAACCTTGTAAGTGTTATGTTATGACTATGTTATTGTAGCCAGTCTATTTCATACCGCATGCTGTGTGTAGTATACATATAAGGTAGATGTCTCACTGGGTAGAGTCAGTTACAAGTTACATGTACTCACGCACAGATTGCCTCTTTAATACCAGCTTCCATTGTTAATCTATAATAAGTTCTCTTAAATATGTGTGTTGTTATAGAAATAAACATTAGTTAGAACACGATCTTGTCGTTCTATGTTTAAAAGCCGATAACAATGAGAACACTTGAAGACGTGCTTCCATCATTGACAGATGCAAAATACTTCACAAATCTCGACGCTAGGTCAGGTTAAGGGCCATAAGCTTAAGTGAAGAGTCATCCTATCTCACATGTTTCAATACCATATTTGTAAGATACCGTTACCTTCGGTTGCCATTCGGATTGTGCATGAGTGGTGATGAGTTCATTCGAAGGATGTACCAATGTTTTGAGGGTCTTAATGGGGTGGTCAGTATCGTAGACGACTAACTTGTAAGCGGCAAGACTAGAAAGGAACATGATGACAATTTAAGAGCAGTACTTCAAAGAGCTCTTGATAAGGGTATCATTTTTAACCAAGATAAAATGGAAGTCGGAGTCACTGAGGTTCCGTACTTCGGACATTTGCTGGCCTCTGAAGGTTTCAAGCCAGATCCAGCTAAAGTTGCTGCGATCAGGGACATGCCCCCTCCTACAAACAAATCTGAGTTGCAAACCATATTATGAATGGTCAATTACCTATCGAAATTCGCACCATATCTCTCAGAAATCACAAGCCCATTACACGAATTGTTGGCCAACGACGTAGTGTTTATCACAAATGATAAAGTCCTAGGTTACTATAACCCAGATAAGCCAGTCACATTACAGACATACAGTTCAAGAGTAGGCATAGGTGCCACTATTGTTACAAAGTGGAAGACCAATTGCATTTGCAAGCAAGTCACTTACTTCTAGCGAGAAGAATTATGCAATGATAGAGCTTGAATGTCTTGGCATTTTGTTTGGACTTAAACGCTCCCATCAATGGGTTTATGGTAGAAAAGTCGTGGTTGAAACAGACCATTTATCACTGATTCGTGTGTTCAGAAAACCGCTTCATAGCGCACCTGCTCGTTTGCAACGAATGCTGTTACAAATGAAACCCTATGACATAGAGGTTAGATACAGACCGGGAAAAGACATCCCCGTCCCTGACACGCTGTCAAGAAAGCCATTATCAGACACTTGCCCAGAACTATCTCAATATGCAGAATTGCAAGTCAATATGGTCATGCCTAACTCACCTGTAGATGATCAGAAAAATGCGAGAAATAAGGCGTTGTACTGACACAGACCACCAGTTATCGCACCTGAAACAAGTGATATTATTTGGTTGGCCTAACACAAAAAGGACTGCCATTCACAAGTATCAGATTACTGGTATTATCGCGATGAGTTGACTGTTGTTGAAGGCATTGTTATGAAAGGTCACAAAATTGTTGTGCCGCAAGGCTTTGAGAAAAAGCATGCTCGATATTATCCACACAGGTCATATGGGTGTAGAGAAGTCCTTAGCCAGAGCTCGCACTATCATGTTTTGGCCTTGGATTTCAAGTGAAATAAAGCAATTAGTGCTTAACTGCCCAATTTGCTTAGAACATCGAAATTCTAATGCAAGGGAACCACTTATGTCACATGAGACACCAGACTATCCCTGGCAAATTGTTGCCACAGATTTGTTCTCTTGGAATGACAAGAATAACATTGTTGTAGTAGATAACTACTCCCACTACTTTGAGGTTAAAGAATTGCCAAACTTGAGAAGCAATACAGTCATCAATCGTATGAAAGGTATATTTGCAAGATTTGGAATCCCTGAAGTAGTTGTATCAGACAATGGACCGTGTAACAGTAGCTCTGAGTTTGTCTAATTCGCAAAGAGTTATGATTTTAATCATAAAACCTCAAGTCCACATCATCCATCTGGAAATGGATTCAGTGAGGTATATGTCGAAATCTGCAAACGGATCCTTACAAAAGCAAAATCATCAAAGAGAGACGCTCTCCTTGGTATTCTTGAGTACAGAAATACACCATTAGATATTGGTTATACTCCCTCCGAATTATTAATGGGTAGACAGCTCAAATCAATTGCACCAACTAGCAAGTCAAATTTGATGCCAAAATACATTGCCCCAGAGGAAGTAAAACAGAAACTTGAGCCAAACAAGAAGAAGGGAAAGAAAGCGTTATGACAAAAATGCAAAGTCACTCCCTAGACTTGTTATTGGGGACTCAGCAAGGATGCAAAATGCAAATAAGAAATGGAAACTAGTTATTGTTACAGGGAAACACAGCGATAGATCATATCATGTTCAAACCCCAGATGGCGTTTCTTACAGACGTAACAGACGTCATCTCATGAAAACAAATGAGCCAATTGTTCAAACAACATTGCTTGATTTTCAGAACTTAGCAGAGTGCTATAATAATGATAAGCACACACCCTCTGTGTCTCCCCAAAACCATTCTGGAATGTTTGACAAATGTGAAATATCAGACCCACCGCAGACTCCACCACATCTAGAGCAAAGTGTAAATAAACATGACTCTCAGGTATATATTACCAGATTTGGGAGACACGTGAAACCCAGACAAATCTTGGATCTATCAACAATGTGAATATCAGCACAGACAGATAACAGGCGATGTTAATGGGGTCCTACCGATATACGGAGTTATCCCTGATTTCGCTACGTATTTACCTACCTTGAACGAGGTGGCGCTTCTTTGGGTAGTTCCGGTTTCGGTTATATACAGTAAACTATATTGAGAGTACGCCGATTTTATGTTGAAAATAGCTGTGGATTAGGAAAAAGCCTGGTCACATGTAAGGTTTTTATGGCCTGAAATATATGTATTGGAATTTTATGTAACCCGGATGTAAACACAATGAACTAATTATGTCGAGACAAAGAAAAACGGCGTTTTCCCTTCTGTTAGCTTTAAAATTCCTATTTATGCGCACATGTATCGGCGGATATGTGGAATTACCTGTGTCTGATCAAATTATAATATTATTGCAAATATCAACAGATCAAAAGACAAAAGCTAACGCTTGGAAATAGCGGAAGTTTTCAATCCAATATGAAGTTTAAGAACGTTATTTTTTCAAACTACCGGTAAATCGCAACTTTCAATCAAAGACGGCCGACTGTTTTGAAGTTACTCATTATATATTTTTTAAATAAAGCAGTGTTATTTACGTTATAAACATAAGAAAACTTGATGAGGTCAATTATATCTTAGTTTAAATGTGTTAATTTTGATATTATTAATCTAACTTGTTCTTCAGATTTCAGTAATTTTGTTTCTTTTCTGAAGTATTTCTTTTCTTACAGTGTTAAAAATTACACGGTTGTGTAAAGCACTTTCTGTGCTGCAAGTATATCCAAAATGACATGTTTATTGACCGTCTCCAGATAACTGAAATACTGTTGGTGGGACGATAAACCCAATAAACAAACATGTTTATTGTGTTGTGTATACATCCACCCCCAATATCTTACACTGACCGGTAATCCACACCAGATGTGTCACAAGGCACGAGGGGCAGATAAGACCCCCACCAGGTGTAGGGGATGACTGGAGAAATGCCTCTAGGGGATGACTGGTTAATTGGCTGAAGGTCTCAACGAGTTAATGAAAATAGGATAAAAGAGCAAAAAATACACACACCAAAATAGGTTGCATATGTTGCCAACTCCCTACATGCCACACATTTAATTTCAATAATGACTAGTATAAAAAAGCATTTATATCGTCGAATTGCTCCAATTACCACTTCACTTCAAGCACATTTACATTAAAAGCTTACACAAATTATCTGCAGCTCATCAATGACTAAAAAAAGACAACAAAATAGCGAAATTAATCGCAACACGCCAGTATTACGGGACGATCTGTCGAGATTAATTACCAACTTATTTTACCCCACCCATAAAGTTTCTTGAGAAACTGTTCCGACTTTAACAGTTTTACTCTATCATACATAATTTCATTCTTTGCTTTTGCTGTACTGCTGTTCTGCATAAGTTTCCTACGTTGATTATAGAGCGAACATTGAAATTCCTTTAAGAACACAGGGATAAATCGCGACATTTTATCTGATCGTCATTTTTCTCAACAAACCGGAACTAGACAATACCTAAGGGAAATCACTCTAAACTAACTTCGCAAGGGAGATAACTGTGGATATTGGTAGGACCCCATTGGGGAACATTAACACCAGTGACAGTTGTAATCAACAGTGGTGTCTACTTGATATTTGATACTTGGGTTTATCTAGGAACAAATTATTGCTGGTGTGAAATTGATAATGAATGACTTATATTAAAGGGACATGTTCATATTCTTAGTGTTTTAATAAAAATTATTTTATTGATTTGAACATCAATTTAAAAGAGGGAGATGTTATGTTATGACTATGTTATTGTAGCCAGTCTATTTCATACCGCATGCTATGTGTAGTATACATATAAGGTAGATGCCTCACTGGGTAGAGTCAGTTACAAGTTACATGTACTCACCCACAGATTGCCTCTATAATACTAGCTTCCATTGTTAATCTATAATTAGTTCTCTTATATATGTGGTTGTTATTGGAACTTAATAAACATTAGTTAGAACACGATCTTGTCGTTCTATGTTTAAAGGCCGATAACAATAGAGTTAGTACGTTCATGTATGTTCAATTTAGTATCAATAGTTATGGAACATTAAGAATGGCGCTCTTTGGTCTATTACTCACTATAATTACACATTGGTATTATTTTCGATTTGATTTCTAACCATTAGTGCTTCTTTAACATAATTTTGAAAGGTAAACACTATCATGTGTTTTGTGACATTTGATCAATTCAGTATACTTGTAAAAATATGGTCGTATGATGTAATGATTCTTTATTATTTTTTTTCTTATGTCAACATAGCATGGAAAGACAAACAAAAAAAAAAAAAAGAAGATATTCCTTCTCTATATTATTGGTGTTGCAACATAAACTATTACGCTCTTCCCTCTGTATTTGCTGTCTTTCATATCTTCCAGTTTGTACTTTCAATTGAAGTACAGGTAATCTAAGTGTACAAAAGTAAATATGTAATCTTTTTGGTTATATGTTTAAATAGGTTTCATATTGAAAACTTATTCTAAACTCTCTGTATAAAGACAGCACAGAGCTTCCAAGTGAACAAAACCATTCCTGTTGTAAACAATTCAAAACTATGTTCTTAAAGTCATTAACAAAACTTTTATGGTTGGCAACAAAAGCATCATCAAATACATATGAAAAACCAAATTGAGAAAGCAACTGTTTTACATTATTGACCCAATTCTTATGACCTGTTTTAAGTCTGCAAGGACCTGATTGTATATAGCTTTTAAAATACTATTGTATGTTGTAGTCAGTATAAGCCACTACTTAATTATAGTGACATACCTATTTATGTATAGTGGGTGCCTGTCCAGTTCCCCATATATAGCAGCAGTACATGCATTTTTTTTACCCTCAAGAGTCGTTTACAAAAAAATGAATGGACTCTCTCAATGTCTATATTTTGTGTCGCCCCATGTTGCTGCAGAATAATTCAGTATAGGCAACACAAAAGCATTAAAAGGCTGGCAAAATGTCCTATGGGTTAAATCAAAACTATTGCAGAATACCTAGGGATTTTAAAGACTAACCTGTCAGTAGCTGGATGTTTTTTCCAAAATTACCAGTGTAACTGAACACTGTACCTATGTAGTTTAAACTGTCAACAACCTCATATGGCTGATCATTGTAAGTCCACTGTTCCCCAGGCAAAAGACCCCACATTTCTGAAACATCATTTTTTTAGTTTTTGATGTGTTAACTGACAATCCCCAGGTATTACAATAGGTCCGCAAGTTATCTCATAGGGAGTTTTACAAACAATGGCCATACCATCGGCAAATAAGAGTAATGTTAATGTTATATCTTCTATGTGTAATCCAGATTGTATTCCCAGTTTTAAATAGTATTCGAGATCTTCAACAATGATTGAAAACAACAAAGAGGGCATAACTTCAACTTGACGAAGCCCAACAGCATAGTCAACGAATTCATAATTAGAAAAACATGCTTTAACACAGGATTTTACCTTTTGATACGTCTTTAACAATTTTGAGTAGTTTCCCTTGTATTCCAAATTTATACAATTTGAGCCGTCGGGCATTTCTATAAAAAGTAGCGAAACTTCATCATGTCTACACATATAACAGTCTTCTATTCTCCATCAAATACTTTTGTACAAGTGACATAAAAACAAAAATTGCATCCACAGTAGACCTGTCTTTTCGAAACCCAAATATGGGAAAGTATGTCATTTATTTTTACATAAATTTTCAATACGTTTATTGAGTACAGTTGAAAATATAGCTTAGAAGTGTGATACCTCGATAATTATGTACATCGTTTGTATTACCCTTTTTATGTATAGGAATGACTATGCCTTATACCATTTATCTTGGGAAAAGCAAGATTCTAAAATACTATTAAAATATATCACAAATATAAGAACATTTAATAAATAGACAAAAGTATTCTGGAACAATGGATCAGCTACTGATCTTATAATTAGTGAAAATTCATCTACAACTTTATTTATAGAATGTCTACTATTACTGTCAATACTATTAACAATGCTATTAAATTGGGGTAGACAACCACTGATAGCTGAGCGGACTGACTCTTTATGACTGTCACACCATTTAACCTATAGTGTCATGTTTTACCTGATTAACAGGTGTTGGTGTGTTACACATCAGCTTAAATTGTAGAGGTGTGTGGTCACTCCATTTCATTAAATTTGTGTATAGTAAAATCATTGACCAATGAAAAGTGTTGCTCGTACAGTAAACGGTAATGAATGACTGAACTGCAATTGCATGAATTAAAAGTGTATTGGTTTTTTTTGTTGCCGATACGGCCGTTTACAATGCGTAGTGGTGTAGATTTACACATATCAAGCAATTTAACACTGTGTCTGTTGTTGACACTATAGAAGAGGCCTGTTGAGGGGTGCAAGCTGGTATATAAAACAAGTCATTAGTATCATCATTTAAACAATCATGAATAAGAAATTCATTTCTATGGCCGACCCTACTATTCAGATTAACAAAACCTAGCATATCATATGAAGTTACATCATTTTCAAGAATATCAAAAAGATAAACTTTTATAACATTATAAATGGGCAATTCTTCTCCCCAGAGATATGTGCCACAAAGATAAATATCTTCAACAGTATGGAAGAATGTACCCTCTAGCTTTAACCATATAATTGTATCATGGTGAATTTTTATTATCTTTATTCTATCATTAGGAATGTAAGAATGTCTTTGAAAAGCAGTACAATACCGCCCCTGTTCTGTCTAGCATTTCTGTGTCTAAATTTACGATAAAGTTATTGAAAATATAGCCATCTTAAGATATATCACAAGACGGATCTGTCCATGATTCATATGAAAAACATATATTAGAATTAGTTATAATATTTACAAACTCTTAAGACTGTGGCTTATCAGCTGTGTGTCCCTGGACATTCCACGACATTACTGACAGCTCACCCTCTGCGTGTCCCTACTCTCTCACAGGTCGGCCATCCTACAGAAAGCCAGGCTCGTGTACCCTGCTCTCTCGCCTCCTTCATTTTCTTCACAAGTCGTCTCCTTTTATCAGTCACCTCCTTTGGGAATTGCTCATACATTTGATATAGTGTACCTTTCAAACGCTCTCGGTGCTGGAAGAATGTGAACTTTGCAACAATATTCCTCACCCTCCCTAGTATTGGCTGCCCTGGGGCACCCACTGAAATCCGATGGAGTCTGCTGTCTCCTTGGCTATCTTCAGGGTGGAGTGAAGGTGGTGTCTCAGTTTCCCTGGTGATGTCCGCTGACTCGTTCCCATTGGAGTTATCCTCCTGGAGATTCGTGAAGACCAAGTTGTTTCTCATGGACTGTGACTTCATGTAGGTCAATTGGTTCCGTAGTTGTTCTCTCTGTATTTCCAGTTCATTCACTCTTGTGGACAACAGAGCAGTATCCATGTCACTCCTCTCGGATCTGTCCTCTCGTGTCACTCTATCGCAGTCTGTTTTGCTCTGTTGTCTAGCGTAATCCAAACTTCTTAAATTCCCTGTCAAAATCCGACACCTTCCTTTCTAGCACTTCAATTGGCGCTAGTTTCTTCTCCATACCACCTAGCCTCTCGCTTATACCTTTCATGAATTCCATAAGATCATTCTTTGTCGGTTTCCGTCCTCCCTCCACCATCTTGTTCGTTACCCTACCCAACACTGTACCACCATTTAAAACATGTGACAGGTTGATGTTTTTACATTTTGTGGAGAAAGTTACCTTTAAACTTTCAGCACTTTCAGTCCTTTGATTTGTAGCTTGACATGATGTTAATCCTTTGATTTTATTGGTTGACTAGTTTAAGTAAGAAGCTTTGTGATTGGTGGTCAGTTCCTATCTTTTCAATTTTACCGGGAACTTCAAAGTAGATAAATGTAAAGATTAGTTTGTAACATCTAAGGCACATCCTTTGAAAGGTGATATACAGACGAAATCAGTACCACATACTGATTAAAATATCTCTGTATATACGATACTGAACATTGTGTTCCTGAGTTTGTCCTCATCCCAAAGATAACAAACACAGAAGTGTAACAAATGGCGCCCAACGTGCAATATGGACACGTAACCCACCTACAACCTACATTGGACATATCAGTGCGATCGTGCGTGTTCTGGATGGACCTGTTATTATTAGTGGAGAGTAGACCTAATCTGTGCTTAAACCAAAAGTTTTACATTCTTACCTGGGGAATTTACTCCCACTGACTTGCACCTTAATTATGTGCATTTAACTGCTATTAAAATGCCATATCTTGATATTGGCAGTGGTATTTATAATTAACATTTAACTTTTATCAATATATCGTATGTTGATATTGGCCAGTGTGGAATATTTTACTAAAGTTTAAATAAACTACATGTCAATCAGTAATTAATTGGTATTGACCGACTGTGAAAGATGAGACATCTTTTTGTCGTGCGGGAGGACACAGTTATATTTAGTTGAACCGTCAGTGTGTAGTCGGAACTCTTTGGAGTGTTACGATAGTTCCAGCCGTACCCAGTCGGAGCCACATGATTACCCATCAACATTCTAGTTCTTGACACGAGGATTCAACTAAGGAAGAAACTTTTTGACTGATCAGTCCACGAAACCTAGAACTTACGGTGTGTGATAATTACACCAGAGTAAACTGTTTAGGTAACACTCATTCAGTGCTAAAGTGTAGGATTGATTGACATTGGACTTTGGTTTTTCAATTCCATCTTCACATGAACAGGATGCTATTTGTCATATATTCTTATACATGATCACAACAATGTTACTTGTGCATCAGGATGTCAAGACGTTTGTAGAGAGAGATTTCTATGTCGATGATGGTTCGGCCTCATTTAGCAATGCGAACGAAGCAATAGACTGTATAAAGCGTACACAAGAAGCCCTGTGGAAGGGAGGTAATTTGCGCTTGCACAAGATTGCATCAAACAGTAAAGAAGTCCTGCAGGCCTTTTCAAAGACAGAGTTAGCCAATGATTTGAACGATATCAAAATTGGTGAAGATGAACTTCCATGCCAAAGGAGTCTGGGTCTCTTATGGAATTTAGACAATGACTGCTTTACCTTCGACCTGTCCATGAATGTGAAGCCAGTTACCAGGCGAGGCGTCTTGTCTACAGTTAATTCATTGTATGATTCACTCGGTTTCATTGCCCCGATTACCCTAACAGGTAAAATGTTGATGCGGGACCTGATGGAAGAAACAAATGATTGGGACAAACCATTGGCAGAACTATTCGTAAGTGCCTGGCAGAAATGGAGGGACAGTTTGATAGCTATCAAGCAGCTAGCTATTCTGCGACAATACCAGCCAGTGCCAAATGAAGCTTTTGAAATCCATGTCTTTTCAGATGCATCTGATAAAGCGATTGCAGCAGTTGCTTACTTGCGATCTGTCGACAAGGAAGGTTCTACAGTAGGGTTTGTCCTGGGAAAGTTAAAGGTAGCTCCAAAGTCCGGTCATACAATTCCCAGATTGGAGCTTTGCGCTGCGGTTTTAGCTGTTGAAGTTGGAGAAATAGTGTTGGAACATTTAGGTGTAGAAATGCGACAAATGACATACTACTCGGACAGTCGCGTTGTTTTGGGCTACTTGAATAACAAATCAAGGCGATTTTATGTTTATGTTCAAAACAGAGTCTCCAGAATTCTAAGTAGCACAAGTTGTCAACAGTGGCATTATGTAGCTATCGAGGAAAATCCAGTTGACCAAGGGACTTGTCCCTTGTTACCACAAGAAATTCAAAATAGCCATTGGTTGAAAGGTCCAGACCTTTTGAGATCTGTGGTCATTGATCAAATAACAAAGGAGTACAAGCTTCAACAGCCTGATGATGACAAAGAATTCCGACCAGATGTAAATTGCTTTAAAACATGTTCACAATCTGCCGACAGCATGGACTTGTCTACCTTTAACTCCATTGGAAGCTGGTCACGTATTGTGAACATCTTGGCAAGGCTTAAGATGAAGGCGCGCCAATTCAAAGCTAAGTATTTGGACACCAACAGTCTTGAGATTGTCAAAGAATCTGAAATTCTTATTCTGAGAACAGTACAGAGAGAAGCCTATGATCAAGAACAAAACTGTTAAGCGAATAACGTCAAGCTACCAAAGAACAGCTCTATTCGACAGCTCAGCCCTCAACTGGACAAAATGGTCTGCTACGTGTGGGCGGAAGGACTGCAACTGGCAGAAGGGCTTACTCTAGATGAGAAACACCCTGTAATTCTTCCCAGTAGCCATTTCATCAGTAGACTTGTGGCAGAACATTACCATCAGAAGGTCTATCACCAAGGCTGGAACTTTACAGAAGGGGCAGTCAGAGCAGCAGGTTTCTGGATGGTGGGAGGAAGACGTCTAATAAGATCCCTCATATATAGATGTGTAACCTGTAGAAAACTGCGTGGAAAACCAATTTCTCAATTCATGTCCGACTTGCCAGAGGACCGGCTCAAACCTGGAGCTCCATTTTCATCAGCAGGCGTGGATGTATTTGGCCCTTGGGAGGTTGTGACCCGCAAAACGCGAAGTACTGTGTCTCAAAATAAACGTTGGGCAGTCATCTATACTTGCCTTACTTCTCGTGCTATTCATATCGAGTTGGTAGAAGAATTAAGTACTTCGTCATTTATAAATGCATCACGGAGATTTACTGCTTTGCGAGGACCTGTGGAAATGTTTCGTTCAGACAGAGGGACCAATTTCGTTGGTGCAACCGATTCCACTCGCGCACTATCTATCAATGTAGAAACACGCCCTGTCCTGAACTTTTTGAAAGATTCCAAGTCCATCTGGATTTTCAACCCACCTCATTCGTCGCACATGGGAGGAGTGTGGGAAAGGCTTATCGGTGTGACCAGGCGAATTCTCGAGTCAATGCTTGCAAAGTATTCTCAGAACCTAACACATGAAGTGTTGTCGACATTTATGTGTGAAGTGTGTTCAATAATTAATTCACGTCCATTAGTGCCAATATCTGTAGATCCTGATAACCCAAGTGTGTTAAGTCCTAATATGCTTCCTTACACAAAAGCCAGTTGAGACCGGCCAAAATATTGCCGAAACAAGTATTAAAGATATGTACAAAGCACAGTGGCGTCGGGTTCAGTGCTTATCTTATATATTCTGGAAACGTTGGAAAAGCGAGTACCTGACTACTCTACAAAAACGTCGAAAGTGGCCAGACGTCCAGAGACCAGTACGGGTCGGTGATGTTGTTTTAATGATAGAGGACAATTTACCAAGAAACGCGTGGCCTATGGGTGTCATAACAGAGCTCTTTAAAAGTCAGGACGGACATATTCGTAAAGTTTCCATCAAGGTTCACCGCAGAGGGGATAATGGTTCAAAAACATACATTAGACCAATTACAAAACTTGTTATGTTGATAGAGTCTGAGGACAAGTGTTAGTCATGAGTCTATTGATGTGTTTCTAGTCACATGGACTTCGTCTAGTCATGGACATATGCTTAGTTAGAACTGTATTACTACATCTTCATTTGTTGAAAATGTCATTTGTTTGTTACATGTATATAGCCTTTTACTCTCAGATAGGTTGTTTTTCTTTGTTTAGATTATTATTCCTTTTATTTGACGTAACGAACACTGCCTCTCCTTTTGGGTTTCTATGTAAAACCTGATTTGTTAAGTTTTTTTGCATACTTTTGTTCTGTAAAAAACTTTATTCATCAGTTTACTTAACAGTTGTGTGTTTGAACAAAGAATTGACAGTAGATGTTAATTTTGGGCAAGTTTTTTTGCTTGTTGTCATTGTTTTTGTATATCATTTTTTTTTATCTTATGTTACGGTTGTAATGCATATTTGTTTTAAAGGTTTCCATGTCAATTTTGAGTGTAATTTTGATTATGAGTGGTATTAGCATATCAGACGGGGAGTGTAATGGAACAGAACTACGTTTGCTAGTCTAAGGGAGATAATCCTGCAATTACTATTTTTTAGTTTTCACTGGATTATTGTAGTTGAATACTCTTGACTTTAGAAAACGGAAATGTTTGTATATGGTTGCCGCTCAGAAACACGTGCATTTTACTTTTGGTTTTGGCGAGCCATAATGTAAGTTTTCAACAATATACATGACTTTTCGTTGTTATAATATGTTGTGTAATAAGTTGCTTAATATGTTTATTTACTTTGAATTGGACACTATTGTTTTAAAAGGCAAATAATCCTGTTTGGGAACTCGACCATTTTCCCACCATTCATCATGCTTTGCAGAGTCGTACCATTATTGAAGAAATCCGTACTTATAGAAGCATGAGAAGATTTTGTCATGTATTATTATGTGCAGTTGTATTTCCTGATACTGTTGATATGTTTACTTGAAATTCTCTCCTTCGATTTAATGCTTTTACCTTTATCTTCTTCAATGATCTTTGGCTTGTAGTGATACCATTAAGATATAAGTATTTAAAACAGTTATTGTATGAAGTCATCAGAAATTGTTAAATTGCATTGTCAACATTTGTTCTTATACCTTGTTTTGTTAATTTCAGTCTTTTACGGCAATAAACCAACGAACAACTTTGACTTCTTCTGGTACATTCTGTGTCTAATTATTTTGTTAGAATGTGTTAACATGTCTAACAACGTTTTGCTATATGCTTATTTCGAATGTTTAGCCGCTATCATTCTTTTCTTATTTACCTATTGCTATTTATTATTTTGTAATGACATCGTTTTACTTATATATGTATGTTATCAACTAACCCCTAATTGACATTTGTATTATACTAAGGGTTATTTCTTTTGTTTATTTTCAGATTAAAATATCTCTGTATATACGATACTGAACATTGAGTTCCTTAGTTTGTCCACACTCCAAATATAACAAACACAGAAGTGTAACAAACACACCGTCGCTGGCTCCATCGTTGTCTGTAACGCTCCTCGTATCGTCATACAAGATATCGCTTACTTCACTTAATTCTTCGCTTATAACAGTACCTATTGCTGACTGGCTTAACTCCTCCGAAGGGCCTCTGTGTTTACTCACTTTGTTTTTACACTTTTGGTCGCTTACGCTCCCGCTGCTGTTTCTGTTTTCTCTTGTTACCCTTCCCTTTTTGACATACCTTAACTTAACTATAACAACACTTCACTTTACATCCTTTCAGCACACACAGATAAGACCTAAAAAAGCTTTACATTCACTTTTTTCAGACAACGTGTCTCCGTCTCCTAAGGCACAGGGACACTTACGAGGTGTCCAGGGACTGAACCCAGCCGGTCCATTATACTGACACCGACGAGTCAGGCGTAATGCTGTCCCCTTGGCCCCAAGCGTTAGGAGTGAAGCCACTACTACCATTTTAAAGTCTTTGGTTTGACCCTGTCGGGTTGTAACCCTCGACCCTCCGATTCACAAGCTGTTGCTCTACCACTTGAGCTCTTGCGGCCAGTATTTATATATATATATATATATATGTGTGTGTGTGTGTGTGTGTGTGTGTGTGTTGTACTTAAAATGTTAGTTTCTGGCATTTGTACGGGGGAAAAATCAAAATAGGCCTATAACTGATGATAATAATATTTAAACCTACCGAGAAAGTTTAAGAGTTAGTAATATGTTTTCCGCCGTCTGGAGACCCTTATTTGGAGCTAGTCATTTACAACAAGGTTTACAAAAATGCGCTGCGAATGCGTCAACAATGAATAATGGACAGCGGAAATAGAGAAAAGAAGATAGAAAGTCTTATGCAGGGAACAATTATTTATTTGAAGCAAGTAAATTTGGATAAAAATTGACCGATGTGATGGTCAAGTTGGCCATCGGCAATGGAAGGCGCTAAAGCGACTGATCAATTAATAGGTTCGCGGGTGGGTAAAGGGGTTTTCTCAAAAGGACCATGGTAAAAAACAGCCGTTTGATTATTGTGAAAATCGAAGTTCGACGTACACTTGTTATTGTGTTATTTGGGCGGAGTCGCTTGCCCGAATATCGTTATGGAAAAGAAACATTTCGGAAGCACACAGGAAATAGCCCTTTATGACCTTGACAACTGGCGGTCAGTTACAATTACAAGTACATTTATATAGCGCAAAAATTATTGTATAATACAGGTGTTGAATGTTTCCCGCTTGAATCTTATAAGAGAGCCTGTGGTCATCTGCATATCCATAAAGATCAGCAGGGTATTTTTGTACAACCCTATTCAAAGCTGTCATGTACATCGTAAGAATTATCGGGTTTGCACAGGAACCTGGCGGGACACCATATTTTAGGGGCTCACTTTCCAAAGAACAGTTATTTATTATACCTTTCAAAGACCTATCAGTCAAATATAATTTTATCCAATTCAGGGGTGTTCCTTTTATTCCGAACTCAGTCCAAGGATTGTGATAGCCATTGGTATGTCAATTGTATCGAAGGCAGCACTAAGGTCAACCATCACAACTACTGTAACATGGTTGTTATCAGCTGCATGCAGGAGATCATGATACATTTTTATCATAGCCGTTTCAACACCATGGCATTTTCGGTAAGCACTTTGATATGTTGGAAATAATTTATTGTCTTCAATATGATCTACAATTTGCTTTAAGGCAACTTTCCTAAAGAAGTTTTGACAAAAATGATATATTAGACACTGGTCGATAGTTTTGTAGTCCTAATGGGAGACACCGATTTTCAGTAATGGTTTTATCACTGCGCTTTTCCATTTATTTGGAAACACATCTGATGAGAGTGGAAGATTCACTGGGACAATAAATTGCAAATTGTCTTTTAGTCACATTGTAGGTATAATGTTAAGTTCACACGTTGTTGACTTGGAGCTTTTGACAAATTTTGTTATATCATTCTCAGAGATTTGTTTGAACTCTGTCAATAGAGCACCACTATACGATATATTTATAGGGATGGGATTTGGATGGGATTAGCCGGCATTTTTGCCGATACTGCGCAGCGACATTTCTATCATTACAGCACATGGGCACTTATGAGGTGCCCAGGGACTGAACCTGGCCGGTCCATTATACTGACACCGACGAGTCAGGCGTAATGCTGTCCCCGTAGCCCCGAGCGTTAGGAGGGAAGCCACTACTACCAACTTTAAAGTCTTTGGTATGACCCGGCCGGGATTCGAACCCACGACCTCCCAATCCGCAAGCCGACGCTCTACCATCTGAGCTATTGCGGCCGGTATATATTTATAGTTTCATGTAACTCATCACTATTGATGTTGTCTCTTATTTTTGAAATTTTGTCGGCGAAGAGCAAGACCACCACCGTTTCTTTCCGGCCTTGTTACATCATCATAACTATAACCGTCCTGTGAAAGTTCTCCCTGTACAACATCATCACCATCGGCTTGTAGCGAACTTTCTGTTATCAAACATAGGTCAGTATTATCCTGTAATACATGTTCGACAGTTCTGCTGACTGCCCTCTCTAACAGATCTAGTGTCAATAGTTGAAACTTTTATTCGACTTTTTCTTTGTAGATTTATGTTTTGTAGGATCAAACTTCAACTGCTTAAGATTTTTCAAATTAGCACCCTCGATATGTGTCCTTGGGCGACCAGCCTTTTTCCCTCTGTGTTTTAACAAATTAATACTTTTTAATTCGTTTAGTAATTTTTTGTCCAATTTAATCTTTCTATTTGGAAATACCCAAAGGCCCTATAATTGATTAGCAGTGTATTGTATAACAGTACCATGATTATCTATTTCGCAGAGTGGGAAGGAGTGTACTCGATGTGTTGAGATTATTTCGGTGGAACACTACCCTTTGTTCCTATGCAATTGTTTTAGACACAGATTATCCAGAAATGCAATTATAATTCCAAAAGTCAAAATCAGCAACATGATGGTTGAATATTCATAAATAAATTGTCCAAAAATTCAGGTCTCTGTCTTCAGTAAATCCAACATAAAAAGCACACTTATTGAGAACACAAATTTTTGCAGCCTATCACACATGGCGCACTCTATTACTCTCTTGTCTATCCATGCCTGGGAAGTAGTAGTACATCTAAAGAACAAATATTATGTCTACGTAGACTAAACGGGTCAATTGTGCCCTTGAATACTTCAAAAGTTAATATTTATATTGAGTTTTTAAACTGGAAGTTCATTATATCTTGTACTCCGGATATGCATGAAATGCAGATTTATGAATGAACAATGCCGCGTACGTATATCACTCATTGACACGGAAGTGCGAGGTTAGAGCTGTGTAAAACCGGTTTAAGCACCCAAGTCGGTCCATATTGCCGACTGACCGTCCCAAGGCGGTAACTGTCAGGTTTGCTCTTTTTGTGAAATGACGCATCACAGATTTGTTATTTTACATTTAGCTTTCATGTGAATACCTTTGTCCTGTGCCTTTTCAAATTTTGGTATATGTTGCAATGCTCATATTATTGTCACATATTCTAGCCCGTTTCCAATTTTCCATGCGTTTTACATTTGATTTACTACGGAATAATGTGATCATTGTTTGCACACCTATAGTCGCGTATAGGGTACAGCTTACACCGCCCAAGCATCACTTCTGAGCTCTTTGATTAAACTTGTGGTGTTACAGTTCTTTCGCCATTATGAGCCAGCTGAATTAGATTTCGTCACCACAACCTTGCAACATGCCTTAGCTGATTCCACCATACAACCCACCAACACTTTCGGGTACTATACACGACCCAACATCGGATCTCAACCTGTGCCCCAGACCAATCGACCAATGATGTTACATTTCAATCCATTATAATTGACAAGCTCAACGCCCTGGAGTGGAGACTAGTAAAACTTGATAACATCGAGAAACAAATGTCTGATTTGTCACACAAAATGACAGCTCCTGACACTCGAATAACATGCCTCGGGAAAGCTAGCCGTGAAACAAAGTCAAAACTAAGCGTCATGGAAGCAAGCAAAGACATACCTGATAAGCAAAATAAAAAGATTGACTCCGCAATGATGGGTCAGAGGGATCTCCTAAATAGGATCCTAGAGGACAGGCTCACTGACCTCTAGTCCCGATCCATGAGGGATAGCCTACTCTATTTTGGTTTTGCTGAACAGACTTCTCCTGATGACAGAAAAACTGAAAACTATGGTCTTACTGACTACGTTGATAGTGACAAAAGCAAGTTTAATTCTGTTAAACACATGCAAGTTTTGGATATCACGGAGCTTTCAGACCACTCTCCAACAGATTTTTTTTGCTATGCACAAAGTCTAAAACTGATGTTAATAGCAACAAAATGATCAAAAAATACAATGGGATAGGGAAAATCTCGCACAATTTACACATTTATTAAGTGAATCAAAATCATCATTCGAAAATATTATTTGTAAGTTGACCAGTTATTACATAGATAGTCAACAATTGTATAAATTCAATCTCAACTTTGATACAAAACATTTTAATAACCTGCTTTGGCAGCAAAACATGTCAAAAAGGAAACAATAAACAAAATCGAACTTCTCCATGGTTCGATAATAAATGTCGAGAAGCAAAACATGCATTTCTAAATTCTAAGAAAGTGTTTAAGAAGCAGCTTAGTGAAAGTAGCAAAATATTTTTTTACAAAATAAAACTAAATACACAAAATTTTAAAAATAACAACAACAAGCAAAGCAGAGATATGAACAAATTAAAAAAAGGAGATTATAACTATTTAAGTAAAAACTCTCCTAGACAATGTTGGGCGCAGGTTAATAAATACAAAAGAAACAATGATAATAATGTTTCGGATATTGATCTAGAAACACTTTTGGAACATTTCTCTAAAATTGGTAATAAGTCCTAGTCTCAGTTTTGTCATTATCATTAGAAAACACCTTTCGGGAGGAAGCACTGTATGTAGACGAGCTTGATATTCCATTAACTGCCATTGAAATACAGAAAACGATAGCATGCTTGAAACGCAACAAGAGCAGTGATCTTGAAGACATAGTTGCAGATTTTTTCATTGATGCTATGGTCTTCATTTCGCAATTTCTATGGACGATAATTAATGTAATTTTTGACAAGAGCAAGCTCCCTGAATCGTGGGCTAGAGGTATAATAGTCCGTATACACAAAAATGGTGATAGAAAAAATGCAGCTAATTATAGAAAAATATTCTCCATAGCTCTGCGCAAAAGACTTAAGGAATGGGCAGAACATAAATGTATGCGGGTTTTCACAATCGCAATTTGGATTTCGGGATAAGCAATATACAGACGATGCTGTGTTTATACAACACAATATTATACAAAAGGTATTGTCAAAACAAGGTAAATTGATTGACAATGAGCGTGCGTTTGATACAATTATTCACGACGCTCTCTTGAGTAAATTGATAGAAGTCGGCGTTGGCCGGTTCCGGTTGGTGATAAACTCGTTTAAAAGCCAAGCTGACTTTTTATTATTTTAATACATCAAGCGGTTATTCTTCGCACAAAACATAACTTAAAAGTAAGTGAAAACATATGTGACGACATGGCTACATTCGAGGAAGGACCGGAGCTTACACAGGTTGGCAATGTTGATTTTTTACATCCCCCCATTGACAACACCAGTTTACACAGTCAAGATGGCGACTGTGAATACACAACTGAACCCGATACTTTGTCACAATCAGATGATGGTCAAGGCAATTGGACACTTGTGTCACATTCCCGTAAAAGGCCTCGAATAAGCTCCAGTTCGTCCAAAAATTACTTTTAATGACTTTAATGCCCTGCCACCTGATGATAAACTTTCGGCATTATTTTCCGAGATTGTGAGTGTCAAACAAAGCATTGATGATTGTGTTGCATTACATACAAGGATTAATCAGTTAGAAACACAAACAGGTGAACAAGAGGACCGGTTAACATTCATAGAGTACAAGACCCTTGATCTTGAGGCCCGAAGTAGACGTAAAAACCTAATCTTTGCTGGAATTCAAGAGGCCAGAGATGAGGACTGTACCATTAAAATCCAACATTTCCTTCGTGACCATTTAGACATTAGCCCGAGCCCAACCATGCCCAGAGTTCACCGACTGGAGCCCTACAGGAGGGGCAAGACAAGGGGCATCATTGCTAATTTTCTTGATTACCGTGACACAGAGATCGTCTTGAGTCGAGCGCATAGGCTACGTGATAGTCAATTCCATATTAATAGGGACTTCCCACGGGAAATTGCAGACGCAAGAAAGGAGTTGTGGTCCAACCTAATATTTGAGGAAAAAATATCCCAATAGCAAAGTGTCTATCGCATTCCCAGCCAAATTAATCATGGACAATAAGGTTGTAAAGGACTATTTCCCCGACTGGAACCTCATAATACGAGGCCGACGTGTATTGCCCGGCGCTGTATCACTTAGGCCACAACACAGTCACGAGCCACCCCGTGTTACGCAGCCGATGTCACGATGGCCAACACAACCTCATTATGCCACACCTGACATACCCTCGAAATCATCTAAAGATAATGCGCCCACAACACAACCACTCTCCAGCTCTGCGGAGCCACCTGCCAATGTGTCATGTAATGTTAGCGCCACGACATGTAGTACCGCTCCTAGTGCAGAGGTATCATGTGCAACGAGTGATAATCTAGGCGAAGGTAACGGAGCCACGGCCAGCCAGACACTTCCATTCAACCGCCCTTGGGATAACTCCACAGACAAACCTTGTGATACGAACACTGTGTAGAACCTCCCGGGAGAAACTCAACCTAACAATAAACAAAACAATAACAATCAACAAAGGAATCAAAATAACACCGCGACAATTAAGAAAAGTCAATGAATAAAGATCGGTGCTTTAAATGTGAGTGGTTTAAAACGGAAACTTGATTATCCAGACTTTATTTCACTTGTGAATATCTAAGGATATTTTCTGCTTTTCAGAAACACATACAGATGTCCATGACAACGTTGAGATAGATGGCTTTGACTTTATAGCTAAACACAGATCAATGAAATACAAACGTAAGTCCGGGGGTATTGGCATTTATGTCAGAAAGTTTCTTTGTCCCTCAATAGACGTTATTAACTGCAGCTCTGACTATATCTTATGGCTAAAATTACGTAACACTTCATTGTCTAATCAAGAACCTGTAATTATTGGCGCAGTATACTTACCACCGGAAGGATCGCGCTTCATTAATGGTGACCTTTTACAACATTTTGAAAATGAAATAAATGATAAATGCATACAATTCCAACACATTATTTTAGTAGGCGACACTAACTGTAGAACGGCCAGAATGACAGACTTTATCCCATCGTATCCAACATTTGAAACCATATTTGACTTTGATGAAGAAAGCAAATCGAACCTTAATAAACATCTTATTTTAGAAAATATTGGATTACCTTTGCAAAGATTTTCAGCAGATAATAAATCAAACGCACATGGTATTCGACTGATTGAAATATGTAGAACAAATAATCTTTTCATAATCAATGGTAGATTGCATAAAGATATGGGTATAGGTATGTTTACTTTTAGGGGAAAATCACTATGCCATAGCATCAGCCGAGGTATTTCCGCTTATCTCTGACTTTTATATCTCGCCAACTGACTGCATCTTTTCTGACGGACATAGTTTAATAACAAATGATTTGAAATTAAATGTGAATGTAAATAGTAAACCGACCTACCCTAATTATCCAACAAAAGTTACTTGGAAACCAGATATGGCTAACACCTTCATAGCAAATATAGATCAGAGCAAGATAGAGAACATAACACAAAACTTCCCACTTGATAATACCACCCTCGAACAAATTGAACATGTAACAAACGAAATAACATCTATTTTCAGCACAGCAGCAATGTTAACATTTCCTCAAAACCAAAATTATTTTCGTAGCACAAATAGTTCATCAAAACCGTGGTTTGGACCGAAATGTCATAAATCTAGAAACAACTATCATACGGCTAAAGAAGAATATAGAAAACATCCGAATGACACAAACAAAGTTTATCTTCGCAATGCAAGCAAACAGTACAAACGAACAATGAACTACTTTATAAAAAATCATAAAGAAAAGAATCAAGACAAACTAAGACATCTTAATGACAATAACCCAAAAGAATATTGGAAATACTTAAGGAAGCTTAGTTAGAATAAAAGGAACGAAGAAACGCCATCAATGGAAGAATTTTATGATCATTTTAAAAAAATTAACGAAAATAACGCTGCCGAAAATATCCTAAATTTTAACCTAAACACCTCAAAACGACTTGCTAAATGCCCCGATTAACGAACAAGTAATTGAAAAATTGTATCAATAATCTGAAAAATGATAAAGCCGCTAGCCCCAATGATAAAATATTAAACGAAAACATCAAATGTACCAAAAGTTTAATGATGCCACTATATTACAAACTTTTTAACACTGTATTCAACACTAGTTTTTTACCACACACTTGGATTGAAGGTTTTATTGTGCCAATCTATAAAAAAGGAGATCCAAAAGATGTTAATAACTACAGGCCAATTACTATATTAAGCTGTTTAGGGAAACTATTCACGTCGATTTTAAACACGCGATTTAGCCAATTTCTTGAGGTTAATAGCGTAATTAACGAAAATCAAGCAGGATTTAGAAAAGGTTTTTCATGTGCCGATCATATATTCACACTCCATGCTTTAATTGAAATAATGAAAAAGTCTAAACGAAAAATTTTTTTCGGCTTTATTGATTTTACCCAAGCGTTTGACAAAGTTTGGAGAGTAGGTTTATGGCAAAAATTACTACAGTACTCAATAGATGGGAAATTCTTTTTAGTCATTTGAAATATGTATCAACACAAAAAATCTAGTATTCAATTAAATAATATAATATCCGAATCGTTCCCATCCGAAATAAGGGTAAGACAAGGCTAAAACCTATCGCCGTTACTCTTCTCTTTGTTTCTAAATGACTTGCATCTATATCTTCATAACAGAGGTGCCAAATGTATTGAATTATTTAGTAACGATGACGCTTCACTATGGCTTAAACTACTTGTTATGCTCTATGCAGATGACACTGATATTGTTGCAGACTCGGCTGACGATTTTAAACACAGCCTAGATGCATTTAACGATTACTGAAATAATTGGCACTTGAATGTTAACAAGGTAAAACAAAGGTAATTGTCTTCGGTACAAGAGGATTATATAATGCACAATTTAAACTGGAATCCCAAACAATCAAAAATACACAGGAATATACCTATTTAGGAATCACTTTTAGTAACAATGGTTCTTTTTTAAAAGCGCGAAAACATATTAGCCAACAGGCAAACAACGCCTTACACCTACTTTACACTAAAACTAAACATGCTAATCTGCCAATTGATTTAATTATATAACTTTTTGATGATACAATAATGCCTATTTTGACATGGTTCGGATGTTTTTTGGTTTTGAAAATATTGATATACTAGAACGCATACATACCAACTTTCTCCGCAGAATTACAAATGCACGCATTCTCTTTTATCTATGACGAATTAGGCCGTTACCCAATCACTGTCAAAATCCAGAGTAAGATGATATCATTTTGGCTGCGCCTTGTCACTGGAAACAGAAATAAAATAAGTTATAAATTATACAAATATATGTTAGACAATAGTAATATCGAGTCTAAATGGATTGAAACAATTAAAAATGTCCTTAACAGTACAGGGCGCCCAGACTTATGGTTAAATCAAGAAAATATTCAAACTACAAATATAAGAAAACATATCAAACAAGTACTTATTGATCAATATAAACAGAGTTGGACAGCTAGTTTACAGAACAGCAACAAAGGGAAAATAAATAATTCTTTTAAAACAGTCCATTCATTTGAAGGATACATAAAAACACTTAGTAAAAAGCAAGTAATTGATCTTTTTAAATTTAGAACTGCAAACCACAACTTACCAATTGAGACCGGGCGTTACGACGGGACGCTCCTCCAAGATCGAATATGCCCCTCTGTAGCTCCAATAGCGTAGGCGACGAATATCATTATTTATTTAACTGTAGACACTTCAAGAACGACCGGACCCGACTTATAGGGACATATATTAACTCGCATTACCTCGTAAACCTTAAAATACTGTCTAGCACTGACACAAACTTACTAAAACAATTATGCAAATTCATAAACAAAATTATTTCTACATTCAAAGAAAATTATAGAACTATATTTTAGCGTAATATGCCAATACCTCCGGCTTGCACTTCACGACACTGACTTAGATAACTTCGCTAGTACATTTATTATTATTTCATGAGTTTCCACTTTCTACTGTGTCCCTAAATTTCAATGTCAAATAATCCATATCAAATGACTCTCTAGAACTTCATCTTTAATCTAAATTTTCACGGACAAAACGGCACGTGCAATCCACCTTATCCAATGGTACGTGTAACACTTATTTACCTGACATGTCCCGCAGTGCTCAGTAGCCTTTACATGCGCGGTAATATCTCGTGCCCCACGTGCCTGCTTACAGCTGATAACCGACCGTCAAATTCAACACCCCCTTGCACCAGCGCACTGGTTATTACTCGTGCGTATCAATGCAGTTTGCATGAGCATACTGTCTCTACTTGTGTACATATACTTGCCAAAATTTATTTCTGTCTAAATGATAATCCAAACATTATTTCAACCAACAGTAATTATTTACATGCTACCTGTTACTCCCCTCCTGCACACTTCACCACCACCTGTCCTTCTACACATCCACACTCTAGAACACTGATCCTTGAGATTTTCAGTCGAAACGTACTGATCTTTCTTGCCTCATTTCACGTCTTCTAGACGACTATAATTGCTTTTGCTATAATACAAATACTTTTTTTGTACCACTACCTATTTCTCTTTTGCTCTCTCACCTTTCTTCAGTTTTTATGTAGCTCTATGATATACTCCATTTTGTCTGTAAATTGTAAAAATACTCATCTATAAGATGCAAGATCTTTAGTGTAATGTGATAAACTTCTTTCTCTAGCATTTTCTCACACTTGCTACTAGTATTTTAATGACATACGTATTTGTATTTGTAAAATTTGCATTACTTAGCTTGATTCTTACTTGTTTGTTAACTATTTTACTAGCATTGTTATCATGTTCCACTGTAACTTGTATATGAGTTCGCTGTGAGACATGCACAAGAAACAACAAATTATATATCTAATTAGAAATCATTTATATACATCATATATACACGTATTCACTATTCTTCCCGCACTCCCCGCCCCATTCTTTTCCAATCTCTGTCTTTCTCTCTATCTCCCCCCCCCTCTCTCTCTCTCTCTACCATCACCAATTTCACTATTTTGTACTACGTCACCCCAACCACCGGAACCTATTGTTACTTCTGCTACCTCTTTATTGTATATTGTTCTCCATGTTGTATACTTTGTATACCAGGAAGGAATAAAGATTTGTTCTGTTCTGTTCAGGTATAAAATGATTACCACGATAAAGTCCATGTATAGAATTGTAAACTCACTGTGTTAAATATCCTAACATTAATGCCTTCTACGAGTAATCCTTCTTATATGTCTGAGTTCTTTAATATGTCCATCGTACGGAACCCTTGTCGCTAATAATATTTTTCATTTTTCATCAACGATATAAAGTCCTGTATTGAATTTAATGCTCTGACTGATCTTAAGGAAGGTTTATTAAGTTAATATTGTATACTTTTGCAGATGATATTGTTGTTTTTACTACAAGTCACGTACAGTTCAAAGCTTCAAATCTTTGTTGTAAATAGAGGCCTCCGGCCCATAATACAACATGAGAACAAAAATATAACAAAATATTTACATCGACATGTTACATTTATCCCCCTTATCAACAACATACCTCTAAGTATTATTAACAATTTTCAGTAATTTATTGATAAATAACGCAGTGTTAATTATAGTGTTTTCATTATCACTCGACATAATGTTATAAAAATGTATTACTTCAGTAAGGGCCTGTATACCAATTAAAAAGATAATTTCTTCTTATATCATAATAACGAGGACAATTAAAAAATACATGGTATTCATCCTCGATAATAAGATTATCTTCATTAATAAAACAATAAAGGCATATTCTATCTTCTTTATCAATACCATAATGTCTACCTATTTCAATGTTTAATTTATGGCTTGAGCATCTAAAACTAGCTAAACTTTTTCTTAGATTAAATGGTATTGCAATACTGAGATATTTCTCAGGATTTAGAAGAGTTTTAAAATTAACATAAGTAGAACATCTTGACGCATTACTAATATCTGCACACCAGTTTTGGGTCATTATATCACGCAATCTTTGTTTAAACTGTAAAATAAAAATATTTATATCACCAATATCCTGTGACACCCACACAAAACCAAAACCAAATTTAAACAATAATGCCTTTACATGTGAAGCCCATGTTTGACGTCCGAGATCATCTAAGGATTTAAGCATATTTATTTATTATAACAATTTCGTGGATACCTACTATTTGGCATTTGTAATATTTTACCCCAATATTTTATACAATTAGTGTGATAAACAAAACTTAATGGGAGTCTGCCGCATTCACCCAAAACCATCGCATTATTTACTGTAGAATTAACCCCTAGAAAATATTTACAAAACTGAATTTGTATTCGTTCAATTTCTTCAGCTTCCTTAAATCCCCAAATTTCGGACCCATATGTTAAGATAGGTACTATCATTGAGTCAGAAAGTTTAAACATATCTATATGTGTAAAGGTCCCAAATGATTTTTGGTTACCCTTTATAGAAAAGATTGCTTTTCTAGCTTGGTTTGCTAATTTTGATTTTGCTGATGACCATGAAAGGGCTGGCGTAAATAAAATCCCCATATATTTATAAACAGACGTAGTTGAAACTGGGTTGCCACCAAAAAACATTTCTCATAATTTCGGAGAGGTCCACCATTTCTAAATACTATTATTTCGGTTTTCTTTAGATTTACACACATGCTTGTTTCTTTACAAAAGCGTTCAATACAGTTAAGTTGACTTTGTAAATTAACTGCGGTATCAGCACAATTTGCGATAATCATCGGCAAACATAAGACAAACAATATCAGGAACATCCTGGGTAATAAATATGCCATTCCTACAGTTTTCTCTTACAGAATTACACAGATCGTTTATATATAAACTAAAAATAATCGGCGAGCTTAAATCTCCCTGCCTTGTTCCTATGTTACAACAAAACGAATTTGAGAACGTATTACTTCCATGTTTTACTCGTGCCTGCAATTTAGAGTACATAGATATTAATACTTTTATAAAAATTGCTCTTTATACCCTTATTTATCAAACTTTTGAACAAATTATAGTGTACCAATGAGTCAAATGCTTTTTGGAAATCAACGTAAAGAACATGAAATCTCCCACCTGGTTTCGTGAGGTATTTTTGAACCATACTTTGTAAGCAAAACAAATTATCCGTTACTGAGTATCCCGCTCTAAACCCTGCCTGGGCCTCATCAATTAGTCCGGAATCTTCTGCATAATTAGTTAGTCTCTTCAGTTATAATTCCTGAAAATATTTTATACATAATATTAATTAACGATATCCCTCTGTAATTAGACGGGTCATTAATACTTCCCGACTTATGTATAGGCACGATTAAACTTTCGCTCCACATATCCGGAATTTCTCCCGAAGAAAGAATTTTGTTAAATAGAGCATTTAAAATTGATAAAATACGTTGACTTGTGTGTTTATAAAATTCTGCTCCAATACCGTCTATACCTTGTGATTTCCCGCATTTAAGTTTAGAAATACTTCTATTGATCTCGTCATCAGTAATCGGTAAGTTTAGACATGCATACCCATCATCGTTATTCAAATCATCATCAGCAATTAAATCGGTCAACGATTGTTGATTGTCTTTATATAATAATGACTTAAATATGATTTCCAATTCTCAGCTGATATTTTATCGGTTACTCCAATAAAACTATTATTCGATTTAATAAGACTCCGAAATAGCTTCGGATTACTTCTAGAATTGACAAGTTCCTCTTGTTTTTGCTTTTCATAAACCTAATGCTTACTTTTACATATGCTTTTAAACTGATTTCTAGCTGTCTTATAAGATGAAAAATCGTGCTCATCGCTAGTCCATCTAAAACGTCTAAGTAATGAATACTTTCTATGTTTGGCATTAAAGCAATCGTAATCCCACCATCGTGGTTGGTTTTCATAATTCTTTAAAACGCTTATTGCATTTCTGTTTCTAACAGGCATCCACTCACCAGCTTTTTTATATATATCTAAAATCTTATCGATGGCCAAGTTAATATCATAATGAATATAATCCATAATCATATGAAGACTAACTTCTAGTTCATCCGTAAATAATCTGTCCAAGGTTTCAGAAAACGCATTGTTCCATTTAAATTTTTCCTGTGGGACACTGTCATCATGATCTGTGCCATAAGCACCGTTTAATTCCTTATTACCGCATACAAATCTAAATTGTGTATAGACTGGAAAATGATCTGAAATATCGTTATCCTCTATATTAAAATACGAAATGTTTTTAAATAAATCGCTACTTGCGATATGATAATCAACCACACTATGTCCGCCGTTCGCGATACATGTATAATTGCCCGAAGTGTCATCAAACATCCTGCCATTAAGAATATGTAAATTATGAGTACAACACAATTCTACAAGAGAAACGCCAAATGAATTATAGCGTTCATCATCTTTGTTATTTCTAGGTATGTCAAAATTATCGCTATTATAATCAGTCAAACTTTGATAGATGTAATATAAATTATCATCAAAAATATAATCGAGCAAGTTTTTAGTCCTTGCATTAAAATCCCCAGCCAGAAATATGTTACATTCGTTATACTTATTTGACAGGAATGATATGTTATTTTCCAAAATAGTAATACCTTTCTTTTCAGATTTGTAAATTGGTGACCCTTCAGGTGAAACATAAGCAAAATAAATTATTAGATCCCGAGTAAAATGATAAATGCTAGCTTTTACCAGCAAAATAACAAAATCAGGAAATTCACAGCAAATACGTGTAATACAATTTGTTGAAATAAGATCATTATTTACAAAAACACTGACTCCATCGCTATTTCTAATAGCATTCCTAGATTTGTTCCTTACAGATGAAAAATGAGTATGTGATGACAACAATAAGACTTATTCAGTTTCACTATCGGCCCAAGTCTCTAAAAGGCCAATTATATCAAACTTTTGTAAATAAGACTTAAATTAAATGTCATGATAAAACTTGCTTAATCCTCCAATATTCCACGAGAGACTGTTCAAATGTTTGTAAACATCGTCACACGTAGCTGGGCCTTGACCGCTCTCCTAGGCAACATCATCGGTAGCGCTCGCCTGCTCGCTGGCCAATGGGGAGGCTCGTCTTGGTGCTCGGGTCAATCCGCCGTCACGCCGTTCCGCTCCGCGTCCTCGCGACTGGCGCTCAGGAAAACGTGTACCAGGCTGTCCTCGTGCTCTTACCTATCTCAAACACATTTTCGTTCAATTCATCGTAACCATAAACTGTGTTTTCGATGATTAGTTTGTCATAAGACATTGCGGCATAGTTCCCACGCTCGCGCTCCTGGACCAATCGCTTACCGAGTTCTCTACGGTGCACTTTTACTCTCTCAATGAAATCCTCATGTACAGAATAATGAGTTTTACCCAAGGTGCGTCTCGCACGACTGAGAATCTGGTCACGATCCTTGTATTTCGTGAATTTAACAAGGATAGTGCATGTATTCTCATCACGTGACTTCATTCGATGGGCCCGTTCGATGTCAACATTTTCCAATTCCGGCAAATTTAATTCAGTTTTAATGAACTTTACCCTCCGTAACATGCCAAGGCTCATCAACCTTTCCTTGTATACCTTGAAATTTTAGGTTATTTCTCTTTAATTGTGCTTCACAATCTTCCATTTTTGACCTAACAGAGTTCAACTCTTGGCGTAAATTTATATTTTCAGATTTCAATCGTATATTTTCAATTTTCAAATTGTTGACAGTAGCATGTATATTGTCAATCTTAGAGTTAATTGATGACAAGTCCGCTTCGTACTTCATTTTTAAATTCACGTAAATATGTGAGAATATCGGCATCCGTACTGACCTCATCATGGCGGCCATGACCATGACCTTGATGTTTAGTTTTGGGCCTCGCGCCGGCATCCTGCAGCGGTGGTGGCGAAGATACTGCCTGCGAGAATGAAAGCTTTTGCTGTCGGGTAGCCGGTCGGCTTGCTGCTGGGGTCGGGGCGCTTGTCTGTCCTGTCGAGCCGGGATTCAACCTAACGTCGCCGCATGCGTCCACGAGGAGGCTTAGGAAAGTCACCAATCTCAAACACACTGACACTGATGCACGCTTTATCCTGATGCCAAAAATGATACTCCTAGACTTTTTCAGCATAATAAATAGTCCTATCCGACATCTGTATGTACAAATATCTACACCCATTGCAAATAAATCCAAAAAAACTTGACCACTGATTTCTTGTGCACGTGTTAACAAGGGATATAACTACAACAGTCTGCAAAAGGAACTGAATAATATTTTTGATTATTCATGTAAATGGGGTTTGAAAATTAACGTAAAGAAAACCAGAATATGTGTGTATTTTAAACAACATCCTGACATATACATAAACAATGAAACAATTGAAATGGTTGGAGATTTTAATTACCTTGGCATGAAATTTAAATGGCACATTATCACTTGCTATCAAGTCTCTTAAAGATCAAGCACTGACAGCCTATAATAGTACATAAAAACTAAGTTTAAAATATTTGATACTATGATTGCACCAATTCTCTTATATAACTCAGAAGTATGGGGAGTTAATGTTGCAAAGTAATAGACTCTCTACATCTTCGCTTTTGTAAATCTGTACTTGGAGTAAAAACACAAATACCGTCTGTGACCTATGGTGAACTCGGGTGTTTCCCCGCGAGTCTTATTGCAAAGAAAGGGCAATCGAATTTTGAGACTGAAAATACACAATCACTAAAAACGTATCCCCTATAAACTCTTGTTATGTTCTCAGCCTTAGTTAGTTTCAGATAGCTGTTGGTCTACTAAGATACACGCTATTCATCGATCACCTAGGATTTTCAGACCTATGTACAGTAACACATCCTCCACATGTTGTTTTTTTTACAAATTTTTGTTAATGAGAAAAACATTGCGTAACCAAAATATTCAAGATTGGAGAGCTTCTATCTCACATAGTCCAAAATTTTTATACTGTTCAAAATATAAAGTTGATTTCTGTTTTGAGGGTTATCTAAAACTTTATCAAAATGAAAAGTTACGTAGGCAACTCTGTTGGTTCAGACTTAAGCTCGCATTTTTACGAATACATAGTGGTAGGTTCAACAACGTTCCTCGTGAAAATAGAATGTGTTGCTCCAAATATAATGACATTAGAATTAAATATTTAGGCCATACACCTTGTCCTAATATAAACAAATTTATAAAAATCATGTCTCATACTAATATATTAAAATTGTTAAACTTGTCAAGATTCTTAATGCATGCTTTTGAAATTATAAATAATTTTCTCAATACAGCTTAAGTACATTATCGTCAGTTCAAAATCATTTTAATAAACACGTTCCAATGGTTAACTACATTACGTGTTTTGTTTAAAGTCTGGTAATACCCTGTCATTATTAACTGTTTCTTTTTTCTTTTTTTCTTTTAATTTTATGTTCCTAGTTGTATGTTTTGTACTTGTAAATTTGTCTTTGCCATGATCTCTTTTTTTGTAAATGGTCAAAGAGATAAGAGTCGATTTGCCAAAAAATTATGTATGTATGTATGTATTAAATTTGTAAGAACTTGTTGCCTTCTTATGCGATGTTTAGATTTGTTATTGAATCGGTTGTTATTGCATCGGTAGACAATAGAAAGGCATTAAGAGGTAAATTGTTTTATTTATTATTTATTTCAGAAACAATAAACAAATTCACATCTTTAGCTTAAGTGGTAAAGCGACGACTTGCGGATCGGGAGGTCGCGGGTTCAAACCCCGGCCGGGTCAAACCAAACACTTAAAAGTTTGTAGTAGTGGCCTCCCTCCTAACGCTCGGAGGCTAAGGGGACAGCACTACGTCTAACTCGTTGGTGTCAGTATAATATTATTAAAGAGAGTTCTGGTCAATCTTAGCACATTTTAGCTGAAAAGTATAGCTCATGTAACATGATCATGCGGGTAATAAGTTCTGGTGTCGATATCTATTTGTAGCTCAAATCATCAAAATGCCTATTTATAGATTTAAAAATAATGGACATTTAATGCTTTATTTTTAAGATTCGCACTGACAAACAATAAAGCTAGTGTAATAACAGTCTTCACTTAAACTAAAGTATAAGTTTATTTGAGCATTATGCATAAACTTCCCAGAATAATAGTAACATGTGTTGTTACATGGGTACAATATTAGCAAACTGTAGGATACCACATTACAACCACATGCAGGGCGTTCTTTAGACGCCGAACTTCAATGGTCATTGATTCCTCAGTCAACATTTTCAAGGGTCAAATTCAAATATCTGGGGGTCAATTTTGTGCATCGTGCATCACATCATTAATGGCACAAACGTGTTTATATGTCACTGATGACAACATTTTGTTTAAAATTGACCTTGATGGAAATTATGGATACTATTGGTAGCTTTTTAGTTTATTTGGGACAAGTAAATTAGCAGAAGAAATCATAATTGTTTATTATTTTTCAGCATCTTAATAATAACAATAAAATGAAAACAACAACAACATAACTATTAACATTCCCCGGACACAATTTCTTTTGAGTTTTAATGCAATCCAAAACACGTTAAAACGCTTAGCTACAATGAATGCTCTGTTCAAGCGCGAAAGCATGACGTCCCACATTTATCACCACGTTCTCTTGTCCCTTTCACTTGGTTTTATAATGATGGCAGGTATGGAGAAAAAAAGATTTTTGATGACTTAATTGTAATATTATAAAATATACTGTAAAATATAAAAAGAAATTTAAAACCGAGTAAACTATAACACAATAAGTACAGTTAAATATTAATACAATATAATATTAAACTTAGACATAAGCCGCAGTATAATGAATTAATTCGTATAAACTCCCTAAGAGGACCTAGCTCGCTAAGTGAGACACTTAGAACCACAATTGTCCCTCTTAGCGAGGTTTTACTGTATACAAATCAGATGCTAAGCGATTAAGGGTACTTATAGATCTGCGTTTTAAAAGATCATTAACGAAATGTTTTCCTGGCAAAGCTAGATTTAATTATCAGGCACAGCTAGGTTAGACTGTCAACAATTCAACAAAGAACCCATGCATTATATGAACATCACTTCCTACAGGGGGTGATAGAATGGAATGTTCACCCAAGACAAGTCATGTCCACCGAGACGCTAGCCGTGCTTTACATTAACTTGCCAAGGGTTAACATTCCATTCTATCACCCTGGGATGTGATATTTATTTTATGATTCAGACTTTCACAATAATTCAGTTTACAAAGACAGGCTTACCAACCTTTAAAGATTAAAATGGCGTTTGGTAAACAATGCCAGCGTCGGAATGGATGCAATACAAACATATCAATAAGCGCTTTTTGACACAGACTGTATGCATTATGCAACTAGTCTGGAGTTCCTTCCCCTCATCATCAGTACGCAGGTATCCAGACTATTACGCAGCTAACTCTCTTTGATTACTTGATCGGGGAAAACGAGCGTTCTATTTTTAGCCCCACACGCTACTGCAACCGATCATATTAATGTATTTTTTACTGTATTTATTGGTTTAAAATATATAGATCTATATGAACTTGTACGTATGTTTGCATAGTAACTATCATGGTAGTGCTCCTCTATCTGCAGTTTAACCCCTTATGTCATACACCACACGATGTTCGATCCAGTAATGTAGACCACTGTTGAGTAACACTCCAAGTCCAAGATTGTGACTCGACGCCTTAGCTGGAGATGCCAAATGCTCTATCAACTGAGTCCAGCTGCAGGCTTACACGTCATCTCCTTATCCTATCTGATTACATGGAGTTCAAATAATTAAAAGTATAACAGAAATTATAATAACATTAGTTTTTTTGATATGCAATCTAGATTCCAAAAGCATGTGTGCCTTTACAGCTACACATCATGTGTCAAAGTAATAAAGGAAGAAAAAGTCGACGAAACCCGGGCTCGAACCTGGTCCTTTGCTATCAAGACAAATATTCTACTGACTGAGCCCACTGAACAACTTACTCATTTTCTTTCTGTTTACCCAATATTGGGCTATAATCATACGGAGATATGCGATTTAAAAATACACACACCAATCAAGAAGTTTGTAAAATAGAAAAAAAATCCATGTTATTAATTTCATTTCTAGTTGTTCATCATTGCATTTCCACATATTTTTGTTGTAAGTACTGTACACTGCGATTCAACATATGGGGTTGGTTTTCTGTAAATATGCATACATGTACATACATACATTACATACATACATACATACATACATACATACATTACATACATTACATACATTACATACATTACATACATACATACATACATTACATACATACATACATTACATACATTATATACATACATACATACATACATACATACATACATACATACATACATTACATACATACATACATTACATACATATATACATTACATACATACATACATACATACATACATACATTACATACATACATACATACATACATTACATACATACATACATACCATACATACATACATACATACATTACATACATACATACATTACATACATATATACATTACATACATACATACATACATACATACATTACATACATACATACATACATTACATACATACATACATACATACATACATACATTACATACGTACGTACATACATACATTACATACATACATACATTACATACATACATACATACATACATACATACATACATACATACATACATACATACATACATACATACATGCATGCATGCATGCATGCATGCATGCATGCATGCATGCCTGCCTGCCTGCCTGCCTACCTACCTACCTACCTACGTACGTACGTACATACACACACAAACACATACATACATACGGACAGACACACACACACACACACACGCGCGCGCGCATACACTCATACACACATATGGCCATGTATTGGGATGTAATGCTGTTCCATATAAACACATATATACACATTCTCTTTCCTCCGTTTTGTTTGTTGTTGTTTTGTTTAAACGTACATTACAGTAAGACAATTGTGGTCATTATAGCGAAATTCAGCTATTATTTACCAGGAAAGACCCCAGTGACCCGGAAAATAGTGTCCGTAGAACCACTATATAACACAGGTCAGCTGAAAAACCTTTCCACATTATTTTTTTTTTTTGCCTCAAATGGGACTTGAATCCACACAGTAAAGGGACAAGGAGTCAGAAGAGTTACACGTTGGCAAATCGATCCACTAAGCCCACAAACCACTTAATTAAAATTGAAGCACAAACTTAAATAACAAATTTAATATAAATGATAAACATAGACATTTAACCCACATCCACATTTTGATGATAATATTTTCATCTTGGTTAAACCAGGTCTACAAGAACAATTGTCATTTACATTGGCTGTACAAAGTTATAAACTATAAAACTGAATTCCTATCATTAAATCATACAAGACTTTCTAACATTTCATCACAGAATTAACCTAGCTAGTCACACACTCTGTATGCACATCCTTACTCTAATAATAAGCTACAGTGTTTTAAACTTATTTTAAATAATAGTTAGAAAACAAGTTAATAAATTTATGATGCACGCGCACATTATTTATAAGCAAACTCATATTTTTCCAAAGCTTAACAAATGCTGAATATCTGTAAAGCTTTTCCTTTCAATAAAAACCAATTTGATCAAATATTATGATGTTATTGTTGGTTTATTTTTGGTCTTTCTGGTGCGGTAGCTGGTTTAATAAAACTCGTAACTATGTCGCTTAGGGTGTAATCAAACGGGCGCCATTTTGTTGATCTAGTTTACTATATTTAGTGACAGATGTTCATTTTAATATGACCTCGTTTACAAACAAGGATGAAGATGGGTATTGGACATGCGAGTTAAACTTGTGAACCTATTTTTGTGTGTACCTGGTACACTATGAAATCTTTTAGATTTTTTTATTAATTGCGATTATATTGAACCCACGTATGAAAGAAAAGGGCTATTTTGGGCCTCGCTGTGCAGTCAGCTTTATTTCTAATTGGCTAATTAAACTATTTTATGTTATATGTTGACAGTTCATCTACCATGAATTCTGAAAGAGTAAACGTGCCTGCCAAGCGAATAACCTTTTTCATCCAAACATTTTCGTTGAAAAAAATATTAAAGACAACAGCTCATAATCTGTGAAGTACATAGTGATAAAAAGGAATCCGATTAAGGTTTTGAACCATGTGCATCGCATTCAAATAAATGATCCACACTTACCTGGGTGTTAGCCATTAGTTAGGTTTTTCTCTTCCTCTCTCCCCTTTGTTATTTCATCATTCTTTACTTGAGGCGCCTAAATCATTGATTACCTTAATCAATTTGACAGTTCACGCACATCTTGAAAAAAACAACAACTATGACGGCCATATTTGAACGGACGATTTTATCCCCACATTCAACCAGTGTCTATTTCGTAGGAATGGCCGAGTAGTTCAAAGCCTAAGGTTAATCGATTATAAAGATGATACAAGAAAAACCACGGATGTGAGACATCTATTGCGTCGCAGGGAGCATGCGCAAGAAGATGATGACTATCCTGCGCAGGGCTGGATCCAGGGGTGAGAGATGGGGGGTGCAATCCCCCACCAACCAGGTAAAAGAGTTGTGAAAACGCATACATATAAGCTTAAAAATAATAATTTTTCAAAGTAAATTGTGTCTGTTGACTGCTTAGGTCGAAGTTACAGTCCCTAACTGGGTATATATATCTAGTGTTTCAGCGATAAACACTAAACACTCCCTTACACTGTCGATATATTACATAAATATTTGTAAGCTACGAACCGTAACTCTGATAGGAACAAGACCTTCTACTTTGCTTTCTTGTCTGCTACATCTCTAATTACAAACTGTATACTCGGTTTCTAATGTTAAACAAGGCCACTCCAACCAGCTGCGAATTCCTTTTTTATGCCTGCTAGCTTTTTCGCAATTGCAAGCTACACTTAATTGTGGCAAACTTTATTGTTAAAACAGAACAGTTGGTTCTTTTCTCCGCAAAAGGTCTCACAGAACAGCAGCGATTTCCTGTTAGTTTAGCTTCTTCCCCATAAAAAACTGCATTACATAAGAGGCTACAGAATGATAGTCAACAAATCCCAATTTCGGGGCTCTTGTGAAAATGTCTGAAAACTAACTACTTCACAGGGATAGTTTGGCTGGCACATGTAACAGTAATTAATGGATTAATTATTTATAAGTCTGAACGCTAGAAGCATCATTAACGTAACATACATGTACAACATACTTAACCCTAAACCTGATACCATTTGTATCCTGCTACATCAGCAAACGGCCTGTAAGTCTTAACCATATCGATACAAACGTGACTAGAGGTGGCTCTTCAGCTAATAGTGCAAATTGTGATCAGACAGTCAACTATTGAAACTTGAATTTATGTAACCAGACTTTGTCAATTTGAGACAGGCGAGTCATAAAGGGCACGATCAAGAGTGAGACACGTTGCTTTGTTTCATTAATTGATATAAGTATATTTTTATTGAACTACCAAGTACGTAATAATCAGGTTTTTTATTGTCAATCATCACATTACAGACTAAACAACAATGTATTTGGGAAAAATAATAATTCATAAACCTCGTTGCAACTTATACTTACTGGTAAGTGTTATCTCTTACTTATACATTATACCTACTCATGTTATTGTACAAATTTATTTTCAATAGTTTCCGGTTGTTAAGATGTTATAGTTGTCGATTTATTGATTTGATTTTTATTGGCAGTCTTTATATAGACCTGATGCAAAAAAATATTTCAACAAAACCACTGGTATTTAATTAATACCTTTCACATGGCTAAAGCATGTTTTTATGGCACCGGACGGTAAACATTTTACACAATTTTTGATAAGCTACTGATACAGGGACAAGACTGATTGATGGAAAGTTTCCAATCATCTAGCAACCCGAGTGTGGTTTGAATGGCCTGTCGGTGGTGTTGTTTTTAAAGAGACAGGGTCACATGAACAGCATTTTATTTATTTGTAAAACTGAGTCACTATTGTTTTAAGCGTGCCCAGAATAGCCTAGTTGAAAAAAAAAACCCATAAACGCTTACACTTTTGTAAAGGGTTGTGGGTTAGTTAGTTATTTATTAGTTATTTCATGCAGGCAAAAATTCTGATCAGGTTGAGTGAAAATTGGGCCATAAATGGGGCCTCTAGTGTGTTCACAAGCTATTTCTAAAAATAAACCTACTGACCTACTTTTTGACCCCACCTGACCTAATAACGAACTCATCCAAGATTTCATGCAAACAAACATTCTGACCAAGATTGACGAAGATTGGGCCATAAATGTGGCCTCTAGCGTGTTCACAAGCTTTTTTCTACGACTTGACCTAGTGACCTACTGTTTGACCCCACGTGATCCAATAACTAACTATCCAAGGTTTTATCCAGACAAACATTCTGACCAAGTTTGACGAAGATTGGTCCATAAATGTGGCCTCTAGTGCGTTCACAAGCTTTTTCTAAGATTTGACCTAGTGACCTACTTTTTGACCCTAGGTGACCCAATAACGAATTCATCCAAGATTTCATACAAACAAACATTCTGACCAAGTTTGATTAAAATTGGCTTATAAATGTGGCCTCTAGTGTGTCTACAGCCTTTTTTTTACGATTTAACCTGGTGATTCTACTTGTTTGACCCCACGTGACCCAGTTGCGAACTCAATCAAGATTTCATGCAGACAAATATTCAGACCAAGTTTGGTATAGATTGGGCTATAATTGTGGTCTCTAGTGTGTTCACACGTTTTTTTCCTAAAATATGACCTTTTGTCATAGTTTTTGACCCCAGACAACCCAGTAAAGAACTCATCAAAGATTTCATGCAGACAAACATTCTGACCAAGTTTAATGAAGATTGGATAAAAACTGTGGCCTCTAGCGTATTCACCAACTAAAATTTTGACACCGCACGTCGGACGACTGACGAAGGGGTATCAGAAAAGCTCACCTTGAGCACGTTGTGCTCAGGTGAGCTAAAAACAATATTTAACATCACTCATGAAGCCCCTAGATCATTTGACTTTATTAATATTGTTAAATGCCCTTACACACCTTAAAGATTTAGCCAGCGTTTATCCCCGCTCTTATTTCTATTGTAGGCATACGCTAAACTTTCGAGATTGAAAAAGATAGCATATTCGGAAGAGAAGAATGTTTGCGGATCGTACAAGTAATGCTATATATACGTAACATTTTAATCACGTTTGCCAAAGAATGCAGTGCGTTGAACTGGTGTTCACTTTCAGTGACGTAACGGGCTATTTAAAATGCCGCCAATATAGGATAGGTCACTGCTATATGTATTTGTATGTAGTGTTATCCCCCTTGATATAGCATAAAGCTGTTTGCTGGTGTCATTTGCTTTTAACAACACATTCCCGCGACTCACATGATATGTGTAAGCAATATGATATTTGTAAGCAACTTACAGATATTTTGGCGGAGGAAGATCATAGATAAACGTCTGGGTATAATCACCAATGCACCGCAGATCAGCTGCAAGGCATTCCCAAATTATGTCCTTCACTTTGGTACTAGAACCCACGCGGTGGGAGGGAGTAGACTGTTTTTTTAGCCTACCTAAATGCTAGGTAGTTGGTCCGGTAGTGTGTGGACAAGATTAATACAGCGAAAAATGAACTTATTATAAAGTGTTCGTTATAAAGTGTTCGACACGGGTGACAGAAAACATCGCTCTATGGCGTTATCTTCTATCACCCTGTATGTTTGACACACGGGTAACGGAAAACATCGCTCTATGGCGTTATCTTCTATCACCCTGTATGTTCGACACACGGGTAACGGAAAACATCGCTCTATGGCGTTATCTTCTATCACCCTGTATGTTCGACACACGGGTAACGGAAAACACCGCTCCATGGCGGGCGGTATCTAATATCACCATGTATGTTCGACACACGGGTAACGGAAAACATCGCTCTATGGCGTTATCTTCTTTCTATCACCCTGTATGTTCGACACACGGGTAACGGAAAACACCGCTCCATGGCGGTATTTAATATCACCCTGTATGTTCGACACACGGGTAACGGAAAACATCGCTCTATGGCGTTATCTTCTATCACCCTGTATGTTCGACACACGGGTAACGAAAAACATCGCTCTATGGCGTTATCTTCTATCACTCTGTATGTTCGACACACGGGTAACGGAAAACATCGCTCTATGGCGTTATCTTCTATCACCCTGTATGTTCCGACATATAGGAGACAGAAAACATCGCTATACATCGCTATATTGCAGTTTCCAACGTCAGCCTGTATATTCGACACAAAGGTGACAGAAGACATCACTCTATGGCGGTATCCAATATCAACCTGTATGTTCGACACACGGATGACGGAAAACACCGCTCTATGGCGGTTTCTAATATCACTATGTATGTTTGACACACGGGTGACGGAAGACATCACTCTATGGCGGTATCCAATATCATCCTGTATGTTTGAAACATAGGTGACAGAAAACATCGCTCTATGTTGGTATCTAATGTCACCCTGAATGTTCGACACAAAGGTGACAGAAAACATCACTCTATGGCGGTATCCAATATCACCCTGTATGTTCGACACACGGATGACGGAAAACACCGCTCTGTGGCGGTATCCAATGTCACCCTGTATGTTCAACACACGGGTGACGGAAAACATTGCTCTATGGCTGTATCCAATAATACCCTGTATGGTTGGGCTATAAGCAATTAGTTATTTTATACAATCAAATGCTTTTCTTGTATATTATTGTAAAATGATAATTGCTTGGGGTAATTTTTGATGCCCTGGTGGTATTCAATACTATGGGAGTCCAATGACTCAAGGATTTGGCCACACTACCCCTGGGTCATGGGTACTCCTGTATTTCGTGACTCATGCTTACTATAAGCACAACTGATGATTTTCACAGAAATGGCCGCATGTAACAAGTATTTAGTTAGAGAAAATATCTAGCCTTGAATGCTCAAAATAAAGCGAGACATCTAGGAAAAATATCCTGGACAACTGCTTTTTAGTTTAGACTGGAACATATACTTGTTTAACTCCGTGTACATTTGTAATTAAATTTTGCTTATATTGAACTGTCAGTTTTAAAATAATATTTTGCGCAAATAATTCTTGCAGACAAATCAGGATCTTACAATTAATCTTATAATGCAGATTGCAAAATGAAAACATATTACCATCAAAATATGTATAGTTGTCTATGCAGCAGATTGTTTATTGTTGTTTTATTTCGAACTGAAATGACCATTTTTTCATTATTAGCAAAACATAACATTTAAGTTTTAATCTCGTATCACTGTACCTTGTTACTTTACCATTGTATGCTGAACATAAACAACAAACAGTAGGGTAAAAATAAAACCACTTAAATGTTAATAAGCTTTAATGTCCAAGACTTAGATTCCAAGACATATTGCGACAAAGACTTGGTAATTAAATCTTAATCTGCCACGTTTTAATAAGCCTGAACAAAGTTATACATTGTTGAAATACATGTGTTTAAAGAGGCTACAATATATTGCACAAAGTAGAGATGAAAACGTCAAGTTTATAAAGATCAGCAACAAGATTTGTAGAGACCAAACTGAATACTGTTCAAGAAATTAATTCGATCTTAAAGTAAGGTAGGAGGGGTTGTCTCAAGTTACTTTAACTGGATGGTTAACGAAAATAATATCCTAAAACTTGTCACTTTTAGACACTTTCAATAAAAGGTAATGGATTCAAATGATTCATTATCTCGCCTTCAATTACTGGTTACCATCTCAGCTGTGATAGAAAAATGTAAAAATAAAATATTAAAATGCAGATATAGAATAAAAAGGCTTCACAATTTGTGCTCAATACAAGACTATGCAAGATATGTTCTGATCTTTATCTACTCTCAGTTTCAAAAATGCGGAATGAAAACAAAGTCATTGAAGTAAAAATTAAATATTGAGGTCACCAATAGAAGTCACAATTATATGTAAATACATGAAGCTGTATACTGTAAAGGATGTGTAATTGGGTCCATGCTGGCTTAGAGGCTATGAAACTTGATTAATCACAGTTGGGCATCAGTTGGGTTTGATTGGTTGTCTTGTTACAGTTCTTGATGACCAATGCAATAACTAGATTTCGGTCCATAGCCTCGAAGCAGTGAGTGATTGTATTCTCTGACATGTGTGAGTCTTTATTCTTGATTTCACAAATCAAAAGCAAATTCAGTATATGAAATATTCATCATTGCTATGCAATCAATTTTATTTGTAGACAATATTACAAACCGAATGCAAGTTTAACAAATCTTGTCATTAATTGTCCATTATTTTTTTAGCAGACATCTTAAAATGATAAGTACTCATTTTAGTATTTTAAAATTTATTTACTTACAATACATAATATGTAGTCACCAAGAGAAATGAAGCCAAGACTAGAGACAATGTGTGGGCACTAACAATAAGAACAATCTTAGCAGCTTGGGTCCTATAAAGCTTGATCATTCTCTTGTCAGCACAGGCCAAACTTACATACCTTAAGTTGATCAAAAGCTGGCCTAAAAATATTTAACTGAGAAAAAAACACAAAAAACTGTGAAGTAGCTAATTTGAGGTGAACTGAAAGAAGCTGCAATAAAATTTTTAGGGAATAATGTTGACAATTACACCATTGGTGAAAATTAAATTGCAAATAATAAGTTATTCTTGCAAAAAGCTGTTTACACGTTTTTCATCTTTGCATTCTATCTATCATAATAATTAATCAACAAATACTTTATTTTGTATCAACACATTATCAGTCCATTACCTTTTTTCATTAACCCATAACCTGCCACATGTTTGAATACCCTATACTAAATTCAGTTTTAAGTTACAACTTCAATCATAGGTCAACTGAAATAAACTTTCAAACAAAGAGTGTAGATCTTGATCAGACCACACCCAGCGGCGTGTTTCTGACCGGGATCTACACTTTTGCCTTTCAATGCGATTTCCTACAAAGCAGGTTGAGAATTAAAAAGCACAATAAAATCATTGATACAAGACATCAACAAGAATCTACAAACACTTCCACACCAAACATATCACACTTGATGCATACAACTGACATCAGCACTGAATCAAAGAAATACCATGTGTGTATAAATACTAGGAATAACATTATCCAACAGACCTTAAAGGTCCTGTCCAACAGTTTGTCTTCACTCTTGTTTTTTTTCAATATGCACAAACTGGTGTTCAGTTTTTAATGAAAGACATGGAATAGAATCGAATCTCAGGAACAAAATCTAATGTAAACAAAAAAAAAGAATCCAAACACTTACAGCCTAAAATATTGACACATATGGGATTGGAAGCCAGTAACCTCAAGGATGCCAGTCAAGCATCCTAACCAGTAGGTCACAGAGGCAGATGCAAGACACATGTTGTTCACGATTATTGTTAATTTAACTTCTGTAAATCAGAATTCCATAACCATTTTGTTTGAAGAAATGTCCAAGAAGTCACATATTAACTTATCTTCTGGTTGTTGGGCAATTAGGCCAACTGCTGGACACAACCTTTAAATCAATGGTCCCTTATACCTTTAAACTGACCATAAATGTTTGTTACTTAACATTCTAGAAAACACCAATCAAAATAATATGTTCACCAAAGTGTTTTGGTAAAGACTTTTCCATCTTTATCCATTTAACAAGTAACTTGAACTACGCCATTCATAAACATACAGTAATGATTCTAAACAAAGACTTAACACATTAAACTTGAGCTCTTATTCAAGCATGGTTTCTCTTCATTTAAAATTAATTTTAGGAATGAAGGTACAGACCTAAAAGAGTTAAGCTTAGAATTTTTTCAGAAGTCATGCCTCCCCAAAAACATTTAGTTTAGACATATAACATAAATGATGGATTAGTACATGATAGAACAAGGAGTATTCAAGCAGTCATGCAAATGAAATGTCAAAAGACAAGCACAATTGACTTGCTGCTAAACCTTTATCAAATCAAATTAAAATGTATTTAATATAATTTGTAAAAGAAAACAAGATGTAGGTTGTAACAGAAATTAAATAATTGTGTGCATCACAAAAGAAGCTCGTGTTACTTTATTTGCTGTGAGTTTTTCTTTCACATTTAGACAATCACTATCTTAACACTGTAGAGGAAAAACCTATGATGATCTCAGTTAACAATCGGATACACATGAAAGTTGAACAGTAGTCTTTATATAGCAGGGCCACGATGAATGGCTGCAACACTTCCCACATATCCACTAGTTCTCATCTTCAGCCTGGTGAAGGTTCACTTGTGAAAAGTCAAATTTCTCGCCCATTATTTTTTCATATAAATCTAGAACATCATCGCATGTGGTTTCAAAATGGGATGTTGCATCATAGGACCTCGAGACAAATACCTGGAGAATATAGGGAAAAAACAAATAGGCTCAGGTATTGTATGTAACCAGAGGGCCAAGATGGCCGTATATTGCTTATATGGGATAGATGTAAAGCAATAGTTTTAAAATAAACCAGAATAATTAAACATTGTTAATAGTTCAGAAGACTCATTTGGGCAGTCAGTTTCTATTTGATCTAGGAGATAAGGTCTGACAAGACAATTTCAAGTTAGACTATATAACCATACATAGAAATGGTAACGCCCCTGTGTTTTTTTGTGGTTTTTTTTATGAATCAAAATTCTCTGAACAATTCTGATAAATAGCCACCAAAGAAACATGTATACCAAATTTTTAGTCTTGTCATTTATAGACTTTAATGTTATAAAGAAAAATGGCTTTGCCCCAAGGCTGCCATGTCGTGTTATTTTTTAAGTATCAAAATCGGCCAATGTTTTATAGAATAGTTAAGCATACATTCATCTTGAAACTGTTATGAATGACAATGCTAATAAAAGGTAAAAATAATAACTAGTAAAAAGGAGCTAGTTTATGAAATCCAACTAGGTATAATGAATACAAAATAACTCATTAATTACAGAAAACAACAACTGGTAATAACAAACATGATATGTTAAGTTTGTCTTTGCTTGAATCCTTTAACAATTTATCAGCATATTAGATGTTGGGTTGAGGTAGAAAGGGTGTTTATTTTTGCCAGAGCATGAAGTTTCTTTTCCAGTAGAAAAAAAAAGAAGCTGGTAAGTAAAAGGTCAACTGAAAATTGTTCAATATAAAACATTTTTGGTTCCAACTTGGTTTTCTTTTGTTTTTGAAATACATTGCAGTGACCAATTAAGATCATTATAGCAATGTCCAGCTTTTTGGTGGAGGAAGACATGAGATTAATGCCTGGGTAGAACCACTGGCACCCCGCAAGTCAGCTAGAATACCTTCCAACTTGGACTTGGACCCAAGCAGTGAGGGGCTGAGAAGTTATATCAGCAACTACAACCACTCACCCAAATAAACTTGCCTGTTGTTTGAAAACAAAACTCTAAAGTAATTAACATATACTTACATTGCTATCTTGAGTGCCAGGGGTTTGTTCATAGATATCACTAACAGAAACAAATCTGAAAGAAAAAGTAATATCTTTTCTAAGCGACTAATAATAACACATTTCAGAACTAAAATCCAATATGCTACAAAGGAATTGTCCACACAAGAAGTTGCTAAAACAAGAGGGCCATGATGGTCCTTAATCGCTCACCTGATGACACAGGATTTAAGTAGGCTCAAATCTGGCATCAAGTAATTAAGAGTTATTTACTTTTGAAATCTTTGGTGAAGATTGGACGATTAGTGTGGCCACTGGGTTGTAACATTTTCTAGAATTTTACCAAGTAACCTTCTGAATCCACATGACTCACTTCAAAACATATGTAAGATTTCATACTGGCAAACATGCTGGTCAAGTTTGGTGAAGACTGGGTCATCAATCTAGCCTCTTAAGTGTTTTCACAAGGTTTTTCTAAAATGTAACCTAGTGACCTACTTTTTGACCCCACATGACCCAATAACGAACTCATCCAGGATTTCATGTAGACAAACATTCTGACCAAGTTTAATGAAGATTGGCCAATAAATGGGGCCTGTTCACAAGCTTTTTCTAAGATTTGACCTAGTGACCTACTCTTTGACCCCACGTGACCCAGTTGCAAACTCATCCAAGATTTCATGCAGACAAACATTCTGACCAAGTTTGGTGAAGTTTGGGCTATAAATGTGGTCTCTAGTGTGTTCACAAGCTTTGTCTAAGATTTGACCTAGTGACCTACTTTATGACCCCACGACACCCAATGACGGACTCATCCAAGATTTCATGTAGACAAACATTATGACCAAGTTTGGTGAAGATTGGCCTATAAATAGGGCCTCTAGTGTGTTTACAAGCTTTTTCTAAGATTTGACCTTGTCACCTACTTTTTTACCCCACGTAACCCAGTTGCGAACTCATCCAAGACTTCATGCAAACAAACATTCTGACCAAGTTTGGTGAAGATTGGGCTATAAATGTGGCCATTAGTGTGTTCACAAGCTTTTTCTAAGATTTGACCTAGTGACCTACTTTTTGACCCCACGTGACCCAGTTATGAACTCATCCAAGATTTCATGAAGATAAACATTCTGACCAAGTTGGTGAAGATTGGGCTTTAAATGTTGCCTCTAGTGTGTTCACAAGCTTTTTCTAAGATTTGACCTAGTGACCTACTTTTTGACCCCACGTGACCCAGTTAGCGAACTCATCCAAGATTTCATGCAGACAAACATTCTGACCAAGTTTGGTGAAGATTTGGCTATAAATGTGGTCTCTAGTGTGTTCACAAGCTTTTTCTAAGATTTGACCTAATGACCTACTTTTTGTGACCCAGTTACGAACTCATCCAAGATTTCATGTAGACAAACATTTTGACCAAGTTTGGTGAAGATTCGGTTATAAATGTGGTCTCTAGTATGTTCACAAGTTTTTCCTAAAATTTGACCTCGTGACCTATTTTTTGACCCAATAATGAACTCATCCAAGATTTCATGCAAACAAACATTCTGACCAAGTTTGATGAAGATTGGATAAAAATTGTGGCCTCTAGTGTGTTCACAACGTAAAATGTTGACGAAGAACGCCGGACGACGAACGCCGGACGAAGCAGTATCACAAAAGCTCCCCTTGAGCACAGTTGTGCTCAGGTGAGCTAAAAATAACAATGGCAGTAACTCCAAAACAAACGAGCTGGCCATAATGACCTTTAATTGCTCATCTGAGGACTCGAGCTTTCAGTAGGCTCATATCTGGCATATTGCCTCTAGCATGTCCACAAGGTTTTTCTAAGATTTGACCCAGTGACTTTTGGACTTCAGGTGACCCAGTCTATAACACATTCTGACCAAGTACAGAGAATATTGGTCATTATGTGGCCTCAAGAGTTTTCACAAGATTTTTTCTAATATTTGACATAGTGAACTAGTTTTTGAACTTACGTGACCCAGTTTAGAACTCATCCAAGATTTCTTGCAAAAAAAACATTCTGACCGAATTTGCTGAAGATTGGGCCATAAATGTGATCTCAGGGGTTTTCAATTTTTCTAGGATTTGTCCTTGTGACCTACTTTTTTTTACCTCATGTGACCAAGTTTACAACTCATCCAAGATTTCATGCAGGCAAATAGTCGGTTTATTGCAGACAAACATTCTGATCAAGTTTGATGAAGACTAGGCAATAAATGTGGCTTTTGGCTGTTTACAAGGCTTTCCTAAGATTTGACCTAATGACCTTCTTGTTGAACCCTTGTGACCCAGTAAAGAACTCATCCAAGCAAAGATTCTGGCCAGGTTATTTGAGCCGTAAATGTGGCCTCTGGTGTGTTCACAATTTTTTTTCTAAAAATTGACCTCGTGACCTATTTTTTGACCAATTGGACCCCATGCCACCCAATTATAAACTCCTTAAAAAATTCTTACTGACAAAACATTCTGCCCAAGTTTGGTGAAAATTTGATAAAAATTGGTAGCCTCTTTAGTGTGTTCACAAGCAAATTGTTGTTGATGCATGACAGATGAAAGGGTATCAGAAAAGCTCACCTTAAGCAAGTTAAAAATGCAATCTGAGTTACTATTTAAACACAACCTCATCTCAAAACCAAAAATTCATGCAAATATGAAGATTATCAAATACTAAAGGAGTTGTCTCAGTAATTTGCTAAAAAATAAATAAATAAAGGGTACTGACCCAATAACAAACAATGCAATATGAGTTAAGTCACCTCAATGCACAAATACACATCAATATTGATTATATATAATGGAGGAGAAATCCACACAAGAAACACCTTAACAGACGGATGGATGACAAAACAGTTCTAATCCATAATACTATCTTTCCTGTGTGGAAAAATACAATCAGTAACTTAGATAAGTATTAATTCAATGATACTAACAGTCAAATGATGTCATGTCAAGTTAAAATGTTTTATAAATTACACCTTATGATTGTAAATATGTAATCAAAAAAGCAATATTGTAATGAAAAGTTTTGTCAAGAAAGGAAAGTCATATCACCAATATGATCATTAACATAACCAAGCTCATGTTATTTATCGTCATCATTCACAACCACCATTACTTCTGGGATGGGATTTGCCGCATTTTTGTTGATACTGTGCAGCAACATTTCTATCATTATGGCACTAGGGGCACTTATGAGGTGCCCAGGGACTGAACCCGGTCGGTCCATTATACTGACACCGACGAGTCAGGCGTTATGCTGTCCCATTAGCCGAGCGTTAGGAGAGAAGCCACTACTACCAACTTTTAAGACTTTGGTCTGAACCGGCCGGGGTTTGAACCCGCGACCTCCCGATCCTCAAGCTGACGCTCTACCACTTGAGCTATTGCGGCCATTACTTCTGCAAATATTCATCTTCAAAATAATATCATCATCATTTACCTCTACAATGCTCCTAAATCTTTATAACCAATAGGTCTCTTTAAGATAGGTTTGCCTAGTACAATAGAGTCAAGGCTTACTTTTGCTCGATTGGTCCAAGGAGGTCTATCGCGGGCTGAAGCTCAGCCTCTGGGTTACTGCTTTCCACTGTTGTGCTAGCAATGGCCAGGAAGAAGCCCTTGGAGGCGATCTGATGAGTGTATGACACCACACTCACATAGATGTCTGAAACATGTGCAGGATTAAAGACAATTCATATATGTATTTTATTATAGGCCAGGTAAAAAAAAATAAGGATTGAATACACACAAAGATGAGGACACAACAATACTGCACATCAATAATTTAATTGGAACCAACAAGGAACCAAGAAAGGTGAGAAACCAGTGCGGACACTGCAGAGAACACTTGATACTGGACTCTTCAAGATTAAAACGTCTCTGAGAAGCCAAGCAAGCATCCACAGACCACAAAATGTAGTGTCAGTCCTATGTCTTAGTACAGATGAAGAGGACCAAGTCAGTACTGGCATACATGTATTTACAAAACAAATAAATAGACTTATGTCAAAAATGTGTTTTTGCAAGCATGGGCATGAAACAATGACACACAATTAACTACATTGTGAAATTGATGAATCAATGGCTGTGTTTATGACCCTTGTGTCCCATATCAAAACCCTACACTGGATATCAGGTTTAGATTATATATGCATATCAATTATGCAATAATAGACATAATGGCTTTGTAGAAATACAATGAAATTAATTAAATAGTTTATGTGTTTAAATTATTAAACAATTTTGTGGTCCCCATAGCAATGTCCATCTTAAATTTTGAGAAAAAATGCCAGAGAAATATCTGGGTAGGACCACTGCTGCAAGTAAGATTGAAGTTTCGTTGTGCAGAGTTCATCCCTGACACCATGTTCTCTGTTTTTCTCTACATCGATTTCTAAAGCAATAGGGACATGACAACATACCATGTTTGCGGTTTACTTGGTTCTGCGGGATGATGATCTGGACTGACAGGGCATCCTTCGTGTTGGCCACGGGATGGTTCATGATGCAGATGGCACGCACAACCTGGCCAACAATCACACAACAGTAATTTCACATGCATATGATTAAGGTCAGCGGTTTTACAACTTTGAACTGGAGTCTGAGATCTATCAGAAAGATCTGGTTGAATTAAATATGGAATAATTCTGACTTCAATAATAACCTCAGACCCAGGTTAGGGAAGTATTTCCCAAGCTCAACCTGTCATCTCCCCTATAAGCTATGTATGGATCTGTGATCTGTACTACAGCCCTTGTATTGTTGCTAAACATTAGAGTCACCTTGCTGTGATAATTGGAATGAACACCATAGACAATTATTTTAGGGGAGAATACTTAATTTAGATTTACACCTGTTATTTGTAGCTTGGTCAAGACAGATTTGCAACTGAGAAATGTACAATTTATCCTGCACTTGTGAAGAATAATTAAATAAAGCACTGCGAAAAAAATAAGGTTAAGCAACATAAAATGTTTAAACTTCATTCTACCTACAAATCTTCAACAGGAAAGTATGATAAACTACTACTACAACTTAGGGTTCAAGTGGTGGTCTGTTTATTTTTAAGACATTATCTTTAGAAACACTACACTTAAAAGCAAAAAGCAAAACAAAAATGCTCTGACAATATTAGATGAAAAAACAAAACAAAGATGGCCGGGATGACCCTATATCGCTTACCTCAGTGTTATCGACATTTAGCCCTTGTGGCTATGCTTTAAAACAGATCAAAATTCTTTTAACAATCTTCATATAAGGCCGCCCAAAGAACATGTTCCTCAAATATCAAGGTTCTAGCTCTTGCAGTTTCTGGCAAGAAGATTTTTTAAGTTTTGCTATATAGCCACATAATGAAAATGGCCAAGCCCCTGGTGGCCATGTTTTTTGATGGATCAAGATTATTTGAACAATTTTTCGTTCCCCGTGCCTACTTAGGCTTCTGAGAAAGTTTGCCTGAATTTGGTTCTGCAGTTTCAGAGGAGATGTCGCTTGCAAATGTTGACATATGCATGACTCCGGAAGCCAGACGACTGATGGTGGGCGATTACACTCGCTCAACCTCAGCATAAACTCAGGTGAGCTAACAACAAACAGGGTTTATCCAGTTTTCACTTCATATAATGGTAAATAATAAATGGATGATTTATCAGTTTTGTGTGAGGCCTTAATAAGACAAATCCGCAATATTTACTCTAAAGAAAGATGGACAAGAGGTTGACGTACCTGTCCTGTCTGCCTGACCTTGTCCTTGGCATAGGATGGGTCACAGATGACCAGTTTACACCTTGCCACTTCGTCACCAGACTTAACTCCAATCACCTTGCCATCCTCCCCATACTGGATTTCACATCCTTCCTTGTCTAACATGTATGTTCCTCCATAGATAGCACTCAGTCTGGTCAAATATACAGATAAAGAGGTAAAGTAAAGACAAAATTATAAAGAAATGTTCCTTGCTTTTATATAAATAATAAGTTAAACGGATGTGTTCATAGTTGATTTTAACTTATTTAAATCCCACTGCTTATTTCCTATGCAGAACTAGTATTAAGGTATATCAGGTAGAATTTCTTCAGCAAATGTGCAGTAATTAAGCTCTCTTTTAAGGCCCTACATGACATGGTTAGTCTGGGTTTGAATCTAGGACCCTTGGATCCACAATCTAATGCCTTAACAAGCTAGACCATGGGCACTCACACTCATACTCTGTAATTAATTATGCTTGAAGACCCTGTAATATTTTCTGGGATGAACTATCAGCCCACCACCTGTCATCTAGAGGAGCTACCCAAAAATGTTTGCCACCCTAAACAATAGACCCATACAGCGACATCATGAAAATTAGCTAAGAATATCTGCAATAGAATGAACCATTCCAAAATTGTCAGTCAAGTCTGTTTTACAACAACCAGTTTATCCAATCAGTGCAAGTGTAAAGCACATGGAGAATCTACTGAACACAAAAGAAATATTATACTGTTTGAGACCACTTTGACCAAGGCTTGAACAGAAATTGTCAGGTAATATTTAGTGTAGGGGAGTGGTAAGTTTTAATGTATCCCATTATAAGGTTGTAGATGAGGTAAATATATCATCAGAATACAAACATACCTTGCAAACCCTTGTGGCAGTTCACCCAGTCCATACAGAGGGTAAAGGTAGGGGGACTTGCCATACCGAGCCAGCGACTCACTGTACAGCTTTGATCGCTCGATAAACTCTATCATGTTCATCTGTTTGAAGCTGGAGTCAAAAAACAGTAAAATTTAAGATCAGGAGAATATGAGTTAGTTATGTTAGACGATGTTTAAATATTTAGTTGCTAGCAACTGTATAATCATAAATGAATAGACAAGACACTTGTAATTTGTCAGTTTCACTACTTAATGACATACACATCCTACTACCTAAATCCATAACAACTCGGGCAAACACATCTTTTTATCTCCTTTGTGAGAGTTTTAAACAGCCAGTGAAAGGAAGAAGAAATAAAAAACAAACATGTACTAGATAAAAAATTGAAATGTGGCATGTTTTTGTATTATTCCAACCCGAGACATCTTGTATGTTAGTTCAATGCTCCAGTGAATGAGCAATTTAGTCTCAGTACATCTTATGTAGCTTTAATATACATTGAAAGTGGCACAAGGTTTATTGAGATTAAAGTTGGAAACAAGGATGGGTTGAATGCATCATTCTTGCTTACTCATCATTTCTATACAAGGCGATGGCATGACCCATCACATCCTGGGTATTCTGGTCCACACCATATTTGGTGAACAGCTCTGCCACCGTGGTGCTATCAGGCTTCAGATCGTTATGTGTCTTAGGATTGTTAATGTCAAAGTTCATCACATACTGCAGCAGGTTCTTAAAGCGGCGCTTCTCAAAAATACCCATCAAAGCTGAAATAAATATTGAAACAGATACATTGTTTAATTTATTGATTATAATTCAAATATTTACTGACATGTGCGCTGACCAATTGCAAAGGTAGAGAAGCTCCAGTTACAAATTTTAATAAATGCAAAAAGGTTGTATGATATCAAAAAGTACTTTTATTCCGGTTTCCCCTCAATTAATTGATGAGACAGACATTTTACAAACAAGACATATACAAAAATAGGTCATTCATAAACCAATAACTTAACTCTTGGTCTGCTAAGCACACATTTATCAAACAGTCTAGATCAATTAATAAGCTAGTTAGTGATGGAAAGATCCAATCTGTGCTGTTTGCTACAGAATTCATATCAGAGTGTCTCATCACCTATGTATGAACATATAAGTCTATTACTAAACAATAATTGTAGGTTATTAACAAATGTAGTAATTAAGTATAGGATATCAGCAAATGTAGCAAGTAAGTATAAGCTATCAACAATTGTAGCAAATTAAGGGTTAACATATAGACATGGGATACCTACAGGAGGCAAGAGCTTCCTTCTCATCAGCAGGAACTTTGTAGATCTTACTGCCCTTGTACACATAGCTTCCCTCGATAGACTTGAACTCAAGGTAGCGAGTTACCCCAGTGTGGATCAGCAGCTTCACAAGTTTACCTGAAACACATCACAAGATACACTTGTGATAGGTGCTGGTGGTACAGTGCACATGAGGCAAGTATCAGTCATCATAATAGCATCAAATACACTAAATACTTTATATCTGCATGTTTCTCATCACAAGCTATTCATATTACAAGTACATCCGTCTGATAGTGGTAGTTCTGATCGTGAAGAAAATTAACCAAGGGGAATAATAATAAAAAAATGGCATGCAGGATAAAAGTTCTGGTGCCAGGTTCCGAGGTTATGTTTCATTGGAGTTTAATCTCAAGGATCTGATTGGCTGAATTTGAAATACAATTTGAATATGACCAATCAGATGAAGGTCTTATTACATTTGAGGCTACCTAAATATACAAGTAGATACCTGTCATACAGTGACCAAGTTATGAAAAAAAATACAAACAGAAAAGCTTGACCACTAGCCTAGGCACTTGATTTTTGTCAATTTATACCCATATTCTCTTTATTTTATTTTTATTATACTACAAATAAAAAAAAATCAAATAATAAAAATGCTTGTTTCCATTAATACTAGTTCTAAATGTATTTATTACAATATCACACCCTGTAACCTTCCTGACAGTGTTGCCCACCAGAAGATACTTAGCGGATTAGTGGGAGGGGCTTTGGGTGTCCCTTGAAGAGATGATTTTGTTAGATACTCATAGAGGTAATAATCATAAATACCTATCATTATTATGAGCAATTAACTGGCTACCTGGTTAACCTCCATAAAGAAAAGTTAACCAGTTAACTGCTGCCATGCTTACTTCATACATACCATTGGCCATTAGGAACTTGGGGATTAGGTCAACATTCCAGTCTCGGCCACGGCCCATGGACGTTGGTGCACTAGTGCCCATCTTAAAGTGCTTGTACACCTTGTAATAAACCATACACCAACAGATTGGTTATTAATTTCTCAGAAAATAGATCATTAATTGGGCTATAATATAGCATATAGACAATTTCTTATAGGTAATTACATGATAATATGTGGTACTTAAAATAATTGTGAAGTTTCATCAAAATTTATTCAAAACTGTAGAAGCCACAACAAAATTGTGCCCAGACGGATAGTCTGAGGAACAAACTGACTTTAGCATTATAATTAAGAATGACCAAAAACATTGACATGGAACATAAGTTATTGTTGCTTATTAACAGCTCGCTTCCTTTATATGGCACTATGGGGGTACCCGAGGCGTAGTGGTAGGGTCGGCGATTTGTAATTCTTCTAACTGATTAGCCTTCCAGAGCATGGGTTCGAGGCGAATGACTTAATGTGGGAAGGTCTTCCACCTGACTTGCGGTGTATCTAAAAAACAAACAAAAAAACAAAAGCAATATTTGGCACTATGAATCTATAAAGCTGTACTCACCTCATCGAGTGGTGTGAGGGAGGCACTCTCACCACCATAGTAGTTGTTCCTGTCCATATGAAGCACCTTCTTCTTGCTGACCGACATCAAACCGCTCATAACACATTCCTGCAACATAACACTTTGTCTCAATATATACAGCAAAATTTAATGTTCATGTCATGAAGCAAAACCTTCAGAGTTCTGAACCCTGTGCCTGCTACAGCACTTAATAACATACAATAGTCAAATACTGGCTGGGTTCAAAGGCTAGGTTCAAAATATTTTTTGAAAGTCTGCTATTTTTTATTGTATGATTTGAAATAGGATTACCAACTACTGACAAATAGCACTAATATAGGCAATATAATTTAAAGGTAAGTTACAGCCAAATCATGGTTCAATGATTTTCTTAAAAGACTAGTCAAAATATAATCACTTTCTCCCCACAGACTTCATTTGGAGTTTAACAGAACTTATAATATGCTTAACTGAGGTTAAATAAAAGTTGAAACTTAATTTAGAAGTTTAGGTACTGGTATATGTTCAGAGAATATACAGTTACTTAGTCCAATTAGTGTGCAACAATTATTAACAGTTTATACTTTGGTACAATTCACACTAAAATTTCACAAACTGCTGTTTTAAATGGGTTTCTTTTGCATTTTAAGGAATAAATCTCATTACACTTCCTGCCAACATATTCCTAACATCAAAACACAATACAAACATCAGGCGGAACAATTGTATTCATGTTAGATTTTACTTCCTTTTCAGCTGTAATTTGACATGATTTAATTTAATAAGGATTAATTTTCACATCAATGGTTAGGTGAAATTATATGTAAAAAAATCACCTTAGCTGCAATGAATTAAAAAACAAGTGCACCACGAGGCAGAACAAAATATGCCAGTCAAGAAAAACTAAAATTAAAGTAGAATAACATAAAAAAAAATAATCTTAAATCTGCCAAACAGTTGTGCAATGTTGTGCACATGATTGCGGACTGCAATCTAGTTAATGAAAAATATATCAAAAAGGAATATATCAAATATACAAAAATTGTAATGGCATTTATGTAGAAAGGTGTGTTACTCAAAAATAAGAGCAAAGTGACGATTCTTGTGCACTGCACTTCGTTTCAATAACATCTATCCACCCATGAAGTTGCAAGTAAATAGCTTTGATAATGTAGGAGTATGGTCCAGACAAGCATGCACCAGTTAGTTATCCATCGTTAGTACAGCCCTGGGCTGATGAAATTCACAGACTTTTCAAGAACTCAAGATCTTATTTTCAAGGACTTTTTTTAACAAAACCATGTAGCAACAACCATATACTGTCATATATTTTTGATGCTAAATAGACTCAAAGATTTGTTTTTCAAATTTAAACTCATTTATTCACCAAAATCAATTGCTGGAACATTCTACTCTTACATTCTGACAATTACATGAAGATGTCTGGCAAGAGGTATGATGTAGCAGGCTGAGCAAATTCTGCAATACAGCCTTACTCCTGTCTGCCTTGTATGGCTGAAGCCATTCCTTATTCTCCTTCTTTGTCCAGAGTTGATTGAAAGTACACTTTCCAGGTATTTTGCTCACTTCAATAAAATAAATTATCAAGTGGATGATGCAAATCGGGTGTTCAGAAAGGCTTGCCGCACTATGAACCTAGTTCATTAATATTCGGAGTAATCAGAACTTGGGTAATACTGTCCTTGGGACAATCATCCTTGGAATGTATCTGGTGCAATGATACTTACAGAAATCTTGACCGTTTTGTTTGCCAAAAGTCAAAAGAAGAATATGCCTAAAATGTAGTTTGCACCAAACAAAAATAATGGTATTGTTTGACATCTGTGTGTCTGCTGCGCTGGGTTAATTAAAATTGGATGATTTAAATTTAAAGCCACAACAAATTGGAAGCTTTACAGGCATTGTTTGAGACTTGATGACATGCAGAGGTCAGCTCACTACAAGTACTAAAGTGAGCCATCATCCGAGCTGCCATCTTTGTTTTGACATCTGTCACAAAAGTAGTCCCATTTAGGGAAATGGCCAAGGTGATCTGACTACTAACATACATCCGAGAGATGACTGATAAGCTAGGTTCGTAGTGCGACAAAGTGTAGCTGATTAATATTCGGAGCCACACAGCAATTTCCTATGGGAAGTCGACGGGTACGAACGACCAATAGCAGAAAGCATTCTATAATTGATTCGGGCCCACAACAGCCAATAGAATTGCATTTTACATTGCCTGCTGGCGGATGACAACAAATACATGTTCGTTTATACAAGTTGGCAACATTAACTTTTTTCAAGGTCTGAGACGTATTTTCTAGCACCTTTTAAGAAATATACTGTATTTTCAAGGATAATTTAAATTCCAAGGACTTTTCAAGACATTGAAATTCAAGGACTTTTCAAATCCATGCGAACCCTGGTATAGAAGTGACATCATTAAGTATTTGTAGTGTATATGCCATTTCCTGATCACTTTGTTGTCACAGTTTTATGCATTTTGTTGAAACAATTTCATTTTAGTTAATAAAAAAACAACAACATTTTAGTCATGTTATAAGCGAATCTGTTTCCTTTTTATAGAAAATGGTCTACTAAAGAATGAAACTTATATTTCGTGCGGATTCTCCAAAACTGAATGAAAATGTTAAAGCAGACTGTTCATACTATAACAAGATGATGGATTGTAAACAAAAAAAAAAAAAAACAGCTGATGTTTTGGTTATGTGATAAATAGAATCTAATATTCGCCTTCATTATATACTGAAAATATCGAACTCATTGTCTAAAATGAACAAATCATTTCATCCAACTCATTTAATAATTTTGATCCTCTATTTCCTATCTGAGTAATGCTGCACAGTTAGATATTTTCACTAAGAAAACCACATAACCACTTACATTTGAGATTGCATTCTATCATTATTGTTACATGTATTGGATACAGGCCAAGTGTTGTTTACCAGCTTTAAGACATTTAACTAATGTGTTTGAGCCATGTATTCTCAGTTCTGTAATGATCAACAGAAGTGTAAGGGTTAACCCTTAGCTTAGCTTGCACGAATAAATCAGGCTTGCCCAAACAGCGTAGATCAAGATCAGCTAGCTTCCTGTACAGTCGCCTGATCAAGGTATTTTGTACCTAAGAAAGCATTACTAGTCTAGCCTCCTTTACATGTAGATATATGCAGATATCTAAGACTTAAATGTTTCCTATAATAACTGCAGCATGAAAAAGGGTCAACACTACTTCTCATGTGTATACGAATAATGTTAACACTATATTATATGAAGATGCAACTATTTGTTAGGTTGTCAGTTGATTTGTTGTTGTTTCTGGCTAACATTTTTGATCAGTGACTCATCAATGAAGTATTCTCTAAAATCTCTTCATATAGGCTGAATCATTCTTTTCATTGTTAAGTTTATTGCGTTTAATATAATATCAATTAACAGCAAGGTATTTACCATCTTTGACAGAGATTTTCAGTGTTATAAATTTGCCACTTTTGAAACATTGGGCAACACTGATGAATTCGGAAAGGTCCTGCATTTTCTATAAAATGCTGATATGTCACGGTAAGAAGGTTTTTGTCCAATGTTTACCATGGAGAACACAATGGACATGCCATCAATTCTTTAAGCACTTCCATAGGAATTTATGAATTGTGTTACATCTTTAAATTCACAACTGGTAATATTTTCTTTGGATTTTTTAAAATTCATTTTTGCTTTAGTTGGTTTCCTAAAAGTATCACACTTCATAATGTGATTGCGCTATCAGAAATTACCACCAGCAATTTTCTGTACGTGTTTTTTAATCGTATTAGGTGAAATCAAAGAGATTTTCTATACTGACAAAGTGAACTAACCATAGTATTTTGTAAGATTTAAAGTTCATGCAAGCTGTATATACTTTAGACCATTTAAGGAAAAAATACTGATATGGCAATCATATATTAAAGAAATTATTACTTTGGACTCTTGGATCATACAGGCTGTTCAAATAGCTATTGTCCCATCCAATTTCACAGCCATTACAATATTTTCTGGGGTGCAGGACTTCAATAAACAGGTTATTTTCAAATACTGCATCAACAAATTAACACTTCTGCTTAATTAAAAACATTAAATCAATAAATTAACACTAACTTCAACTCAAGACGAAAGATTTACCAGTGTTTGACTATAGACTATCTGACAAGAAGTGTGTTTGTCTATCAGTTACTTCTCTGTGTTAGTATAGGCATGAGGAGCATGTGTTAAACTCATTGGAATGCTATACTGTGTGACAGCTGCTACTTGATATATATATAGGCAACATTCATATGATAAATATAACTGCAGATTAAATTAAGGTATGAACTAGTTTTATGCTTATAGAAAAAGATACCTCCTATATAAATTATAAATTATGTACAGATTACTTTCTAGCAAATGCCTACGAACTACCAATAAAAAATTCAATACTTAACATTTACAAAAATCATTTTTACCAGTTCAGTTGCTTTGCATTTAGGTCTGTCAGCGCATCAAACAGTACTGATGTATCAATGATATTTTTCTAGTGTTCAGTCAAAATGTGACTACTGGCAAACTAAACAACAGAATAAAGGAAATAAAGAAACAAAGAAGTGACTTTTTTTCCTGTTTCTAACTTAAAACTGAAACTACAAGGTTAAATGTCAAAAAGTAATAATACAGTACACAACACTAACTGAACTGCTGACTGAAATGGCTGTGTACAGATGTACTGATAACAAAAAAACATCTGCAAAATAGACACATTGTTACTGACAATATTTGTGTGGCTGTATCAGAAAACATGGCTGACAATAAAGAACTGAAAACATTAAAATTTTAGAGAACAATGTTTATTTTATGGCAACTATCTATCAGTTTTGACACTAAATCTAAAAAGATTAAATAGTACAGGGTTTTCCCTTAAAAATTTTTTTAGGGGGTCTCAGTGTCCCCCTAGGTTTATGATTTGGGGGTCTTTGGTAAATTTTGGGGGTCACATTATATAATCACTTTACTAATAGTCTTGCACCTTAAAACAGAACTAAATTGTTCATTTATGTTTTATACTATTAAAACAAAACAAAATCACATATTGTACATTTCAGATTTTAAAATGTGAAAGCATTTTCTCTATCTGACTCACTCTCTGATATATATCTCTATTAGAACATATAGCAATATAATCATTGTTGACAATGAACACCAGAACATTTAACAAGATTTGTTTAACTTCAAATAAGTTCAAAGTTCAATTCTTTAACATGTTCACTTACATGTACCAAATTCAATATTCAGTAAAATTTCCATACATGAAATTATACAAATGAGTTGGTCCTTAGACCTAAAGGCTTAACAAACTAAACATGTAACTGTTTATATTATAAGTCAAAACTTAGGTATTCGTACTCATATTGGTTCAACCTACATGTCTTTCCTACATAACGTTAAATTTGACCTTGTAGTGTTTTTAATATATTGCCTTATACCGTTTGGTTTCTCAAGCCAAACATATATTAGCTTAAAATTATTATGCAATGTATGACTTAACTATGTTCTAAAAGATTAATGCAAATAAAACTCATCCAAACCTTTGAAATGTAGCGTATTCACGGGCTGGTTTTAGCCGCGTTCTAAACTTAACAATCATTACTATTGCGACGCTTTGAAGAAATACTGAACATGAAACAGCGTCTAACTACACAGAATTGCTGGTTCCCAGTCATCTAAATGCAGTACATGTATCGTTTGGGTGGACCGGATAGCAGTATTAAGACAACAAATAATGGACGCTTATTTATAAAATACTTTGTCTAACTGAAGCAAATTGATACTTAAATGCTTTTTGCAACAGTTTGACGAGCTGACAAAGATCAATGTCATTGGAGACAATAAATTATGGCTGTGGATTAATTCATTTTGTGCGTCCAGTGTGTCGCAATGTAAGTTCATTTTGCAGGTCATCTGTCGAAAATATGCGCCAAAACGCACACATTTGTGCGTCAGGGAAAACCCTGATAGTGAATGAAAATAGACTAATCTCCAAGTCATATAATGTACTTTCAGATACATGTAATCCTGTTTGTAATGAATGAGATCTACTGATACAATGATGGTCATTGTGGCGACATTGGACTTCAAGTGGTAATTGGTGAAGACAGACCTAAGATAAATATCTGGGTTGATTTACCAACACACCAAAGGTCAACTGGAAAACTCTTTAATGTGTTTGCCCAAACTTAAACCTAAACAGCATGACGCTAAGTAGGTACATGTAAGCAAAACATCATTTTTGCCTCCGCGATCAACAAAATCCCATATTTACCTTTTTGTTTATTTCTTAATTCAGCCTTTTTTTAAAGTGTTTTTAATTATTTTTATGTATACTCCCCTTATCTCCAATACCCCTCAGTGCTTACATTTGTAATTTTTTACTGAATCCCAGGGAAGCAAAGCCACAAAAGGAAGTACATCCCAGTCGAATTTACCAAGTCCTATGTTTGTGTACTTTTTGCGTTTAAGTAAGTTTGTGTTTATTGGGTTTTTCATCCTGCAAATAGTATTTCAGTTATCTGAAGATGCTGTCCACATGAAGCAGATATAATGATGCCTTCACTGTGTATAGCATGTCGTGAACACCTGGCATGATACCACACCCAGTCACATCATTCTGACACCAGGCCAACCGGTCGTGGGACTAACCTTATATTTGCTTAAGAGTTAGCAAGGGAGCTATACCACTACCATTTTTAACGACTTTAGTATGTCGCATCTTCAGATTGTGTAACCAGGTCTGGTTTCTGCAAATGTACCACTGCAAAACATAGCTGTGCAAACATAAACAATATGTAAATAAATAATCTATACTACCAGCATCTCCATGCAAGGTCTTTTATGCAAATGCAAAGCAAAATTTTCAACAATTAATAAATAATAAGTAAGTGTTAGTACAAGTTAATCCCAAGTATTGTAACAATTTTTAACAATTATAACAGTGACATATATATTATGAACTACCTGCTGTTTCTTTTTGACCGCTGATGCCATTTCACACGCGAATCTATGCAATCCTTATTGAAGCAGTTGGATTATATCAATGAGTAAGGTTATTTTTGGAGACATGTAGATTTTTATTGTAATTGCATCTATGGATGATGAAATATGCTTATATTTAGCAGATTTTACAGATTAGAAACAACAAATATAATAAAAAAGATGCATTAAGTTAAACAATATCAATGTATGTGGTACATTCGATCTGTTGTACCTTACGGATTGACATAATCAGACTGCACTAATATTTGAAAGGTGATTGCTGTGCAGGTGCTCTTACGTCATATGCTGAGCAGACTAATAAAACCTACAAGATTAAAACAAATCTCTACATGTTTTTTTTTATTTTGTAGCATACTTTAGTCATGATAATTATAGTTTTAAATTTTAATAGAAATAACCTAGTTAAATGCACCTGTAACATAGGAAGAAAAATGTGCAGATAGTCTGGGACTCGAACCTGGGACACTTCGCTAACAGGGCGAATGCTCTTCCGACTCAGCTAACCAGACCGCTTACACATTCTCTCCCTATCACCCGGCTACATACACCTCGGGCAACTTGAAATTCATCTTCGAATTTCCACAGACGATGTACTCTACAGACAGCTTACAAGCACTTGTACGTAACGACCGCGGGCCATTTACATAGGGCGCCATTGTAACATAGGGAGAAAAATGTGCAGCGTGTCCGGGACTCAAACCTGGGACACTTTGCTAACAGGGCGAATGCTCTTCCGACTGAGCTAACCGGACCGCTTACACATTCTCTCCCTATCACCTGGCTACACACCAAAATATGTTGCATCCCACGGACGCAACTGCCTTAGAGATTTTTCATCCAAGATGATTTCACCAAGTTATTTGGTAAGATTTCATAATAAATGCAAACACTGTCCTTCCTTTTCTATAAATTTGCACATCTCAAAGATGTCTGATATAGGGCAAGGTTCAAGTAAGATGACTTAATCCAATTAAACAGCCTTAAATTTTGTTATGTTCCCTACATAAAATAACTGACAACTGCATGGTCAAACATTAATAGTGTATATTTTCTTAGTAAAACGCATGGAATTTTTAAAGTTCTCCTTGAAATATTGATATCAGAATTATCTCAATTGGAATTTTTGTGATACACTGTATAAGAAAGCGAGTTTTCACAACAAGAAAGGTTGCCACTGTTTCTAGGCTCAGAAAATGCAATTACATCCATTACTGTCGACTTGGCTTGGTTATGGCTGACGCCCTTATCAATCCTGAGAATCAGTTTATGAAGAAATTTATCTCAGAGCACAAACCACCTGATAATAAACTCAACAGGGATCAAAGCATGTCAGAGATATTAAGGTATGCCAGAAAATGATCTCCTGGAGCAAAGGCATGTCTCATTCGACGAGCGATAATGGTGTGGAGAGACACTGATTATAGCCATGTCCATCTGTTTTTGTGTAGAAAGATCCCTAACACTTGCCTAGGTAAAACCATTATCACAAATGCCGGTCAGCTGGAAGACCTTCCAACATTATGTCCTTCGCCCCAAATGGGACTCGACCCACATCGTAAGAGGCTAAACAATCAGAGGAGTAGGAGTAATAAGTTGACACTATATCATAAAGCCAAAGGCACCCTTAATATATTTATAGAGCACACAAAAAACTGATGCATGCAAACTATTTAGATCAGAGACATTCTTTGAAACTAGTCTCAGATCTCAACCAGCAATCACTGTCTATGCCTCAGCCCATTTATGTGGAGGGTCAGTGACAAATGAAGACCAATTTTACTCCCTCTTTTTGACACACATGTCACATGCGTCATTAAAACTGTGAAAAGACATTAAAAAAGATTACTAGGACATACAGGTATTTTTAAGAAGATTTGAGATCAATTTTCTTTAAAAAATCATCGGTAATGTAAGAGTAATTAATCTAGATGTTACAGCATCTGAATATATTGATTTTTCACAAAAGGGGGTGGGGAATGTGGAGAGGAGTAAATTCCTAGTCACATCAGTAAATAATCTTTACAATTCAATGGATAGCTATCAATAATGAAGCAATTACCGTCAGGCCTGTGCCTAGAACGATGACATCATACTCTTCATCCATGGTTAATCGGTAAAATTATAGAAGCTGGAATAATATTCAACCGGCGACACCAAAAATGGCTGTTTTCCCTATTCGGAGTAATACAGATGACGTCATGGCTAAATTAACTACTTTTTGTTTTTCTTAATTTGTGAAAAAAACTGAAAGTGATTCTTTCCTTTTTGATCTTAGCTCACGATTTAAGTTATCATTCTATCATTGAATGAAAGTCGACAGTGTAAGACTTAAGAACGACAATGCAGTTTATGAACTAATTTGTTGGCCATCATTTCCGGTTTTATTGGTTGTTGTTAGGCACTTCCTGTTTTTTTCCTAGTCTCAGCAACTGGAATTTACAAAAGTAAGTTCTTTGTGCAGTTTAATTGTGCATTAAAAGAAATAACTTTATGCACATACTTTATTTCCATTTTAATGTGGGTTTGCTTGCAATCGTTTGTTTTTCCCCTTATTAGTCCTGTAGGTTTTTAAACCAATCATAATATCTGTGCAATCTTGCCCACTGCTACTGCTAGAACCATACTAAAGTAAATCTGAGAGGAGAAAATAATCCTGTCCCTAACGGGGATTCGAACCCGGGACTTTCAGATCAGTAGGCTGACACTCAACCACGTCGCTAAAGGTTTAACCCAACAGCAAGGCTGTTGAAAGTGCCAATATGCACTACAATACTCACTAGTTTTAATTGCCAAGTAATCTAGGATGCCAGACATTTCGACCCCAAGACAGTTCGACCCCAAAATCAGTTTAGCCAGGACATTTCAACCCCTTATACATTTCGGCCCCAAGACATTTCGACCCCTAAGACATTTCGACCCCAGGGAAATTTAAGGCCATTGAGTGAGTAGTTCCTGCTAATGATACTATTATATTATATTAAAATAACAAGTCAACTTTTGACTATTAAAATAACACTCCTTAAGATTTAGATGATACTGAGCTAATAACTGTACTTATGTTTATATAACCAAAATATGTAAATGAAGCATTCATATTAGAACCAATCATCAATTTGTTTTCAGTCAAAACATTGTCAACAAATCAAACATTTGTATTTTAATCATGCATTTAACCAATCAGCGAATTACTCATGGTGACAAAATCACAGATTTAAGCTAATTTGCGGGATAATCCGTTTTAAGCAGACATCAGAGACGACGATAATTAGTATTGTTAATTGCCGAAGTGATAAAGCTTAAAGATAATTCGCCTAATTACTTTATTTAGCGGGATTTACTTTTTAAAACCGACAACAAAGTCACTGTTTCATAGAACATTATGTTAAATAAGTAATTATCACTTTGTAATTGGCATCATTGATTGACGAATGAATAGCGCAATGTAACAGGTCCTTGTTTCAAACAGTTTGCTTATTTTATCCACTATTACAATACAATCATGCATGCACATAAAAGGAAACAAAGGTTACGACTGCTTATTTTTTAATTATATATCTATCGACCATTTTAAACTCAGAACATACAAACTACAATAGAAGCGCACCAGCACATAAAAAGAAACAAATATTAAGACGCATATTTTTCAATTACATGTACCGGTATATCCTAATATAAAATTATACTTCAATTCATGTTTTCACTATATTCAATTATTTTTGATTACATGTATATATCTTAATATGAAAATATACTTCAACTATATGTAAACTTCTTGGGGTCGAAATGTCTCGACGATTTGGGGTCGAATTGTCCCAGGGTTGGGGTCGAAAGGTCTTGGGGTTGAAATGTCCCAGGAATTAACATGGGGTCGACAATGTCTTGGGGTCGAAATGTCTTGCTCCCAGTAATCTAGTTGTTTGACTATTTTCAAAATTTTACAAAATGGTTTGTATGATATATGACTGAAAAAAAGTCACTAAATGTTCTTGTAGTGAGTCACAAAACACTCTTCCAGGCCATAACTAAAGTAAATCCGAGAGGAAGAAAATAATCCTGTCCCTAACGGGGATTTGAACCAGGGACCTTCAGATCAGTAGACTGACACTCAACCACGTCGCTAAAGGGTTAACCCAACAGCAAGGCTGTTGGAAGTGCCTATATGCACTAAATAACTTTTCTACTGTTTTGAAGGGCCAGACAAAACCCACGCATAATTTTTCTGGGTACTGGTTACTTCGCTAAATGACTATTTTGGTAAATTGTTCTTATATAGGGATTAGTCAGGTCATTTCAGTAAATAGGAAAACATTTAGTATAATACTTGATTGAGAATTGGGTATGTCCTCGTGTGAAAATTTAATCATTTTTTTATTTACACATGATCAGTCATAACCGTAATGCTTAAAATATGGAGGTGTATATTTATGTTATATTGTTGTTATTTCCTGCATTTGTTGAACTATTTTTTTTCCTCAACCTAGTTAGCTGTTTATATTTTTAATATTTGAACTTTAGTGCATTTTGGTATTTATTTATACCACTGTTATGAACGAAAATAGAAAGTGAGAACAAAAGGATTCACATTTATTTATATCTTCTACATATACCCTGTGAAAAGTGATATTAACAAACATCAACATTGCATAAACATATGTATTCAATACATAAAAGAAAAACACATAAAAACACATATAGTACAATGGGGCAAATGCTGCTGACAACACCGGTACATGAAGGACATTACTCTGAATATGTGCATCCTGTTTCCCTATTCGAAGATCATATATGTTCATAGTCGAAAGCTAATTCATTAATCTTTAATGATCTGTCTATACTCTATGTTTACCTATTTACCGAAACAACTGGACTAATCCCTATATAAGATCTATTTACCTAAATGGTCATTTACCGAGGTGACCGTAAACCATTTTTCCAACCTGGGCGAAAACCCATCCATTCATTTTCAAATCCAAACAGCCCGTATTGTTTGTTTGTTTGTTTATTGGGTTTATCGTCCCAGCCCGTATTGTTGAAATGTACATGATTTCCTAGTGTGCGACAGTGAATCATCAGTTCACTAGCAATCATTGAAATTGAAACATGACTGATTGCGACTACATTCAAGAGTGGTCTTGTGAATTTGATTAAGTTTGTTGTCTGATGGGAAAGTGTTATTCTTTTTTTTCATTGGGTTATCCAGTCCAAGTATTTTAAGCTGTTCCTTCTGTCTAAAACTAAACAGAATACACACCACTTTTGCATCATTGAGTGACATCAGTCGTTATATTTAGGTAATCATGTTAATAGCAACTTCTTAGACATTTGTGTAAGTGTATTTCTTATTAAAAGAAGACCAGAAGAAAACTGAATACATATACATGGATAATATTTTTGTACAATGTACAATGTGCTTGGGGTCAGTTATTTATCAGATATTACACGTCCAGATGGCATGTAATACTTAGATTTAATTTTGAAGTGTTTATATAATTGTTTATATCTGGTATCTTGTCACTAACTTTGCCAAAAAGTGCTGTCCCGTTTGCTGTCAGTCATTTAACTGTAGGCAACTTTTCTTTTTCAGAGGCATCTTTCTGACAGTTTGTTTACTAACAGAAAAGAAAACGTGTTAATACGACCCCTTTAACAGACCCGTTTCAATTGAGTATCCCCTAGAAAACCAGCTAATCAGTGGATGATTTACAAATTTGTTTATTGTGCATGCAGATTTTACCCAGTGCCTTTGTAATTTCTACCAAAATGGATTTATCATATCATATGCAAGTTTATAATGTGGACTTCAGATTGATTTTTGAGAAGAGTATAAATTACATGAGTAAAACAAGTTCACTTATATTATTACTTTTAAACCTTTACCAGCTAACATCTTACACAAGCTAAATATTGTTAGAGTTAAAAAAAGATCATCGCAGAATTTAGAACATCAAATTTTGGTTACTTGATCATGGTCTGAGCAAGAATTTTTATGAATTTCTATCTTGATTAGAATAGCTATATACCTTCTCTAAATGTATTTTTGTTCTATTGACAGGTCTGGCTGTTATGAGACCTAAGATTGGAAAAAGCCATGTCAAAAACACCTGTTGCTGAAGCTTCAAAGAAGTTTGCAAAGGGTGATCATCCAATACAGAAAATATTGGTCACAAAAGAAAATGGTGAGTGGTGATTTTATTTGAACAAGTGACGTTAAGTTGATTTTCTCTATATTTTATAATATATTATGGTATCTTTTTATTTTTATTTTTTGTTTTCGTAAGAGCACTTTTTCAAATTATGATTTGCATATCATTTAAAGAAATTAACAGCAGTTAAAGTCATTTTCCTTATAACCTTTCTGTTCTGTGCCATACTTGTTTGAGTTTATCTGGTGGTTAAATAGCAGGACTTCAATGAATGATCCTTCCACAGACATGCTGTAGCCATGCCTACCATGGCAACCTTGCTGGTACTGGGTTAGACAAAATAGTGTTGTTACATTGAAATGTGTGCCTGTTATGTGTATTTTTTGCTTGGATTTTAGCTGCTTGAACTTGTCAAAAAATATTGACTAATAAATGACAAGTGTCACACGTTTATATATACAAGAGATTATATTGTATTGTTTTGAAATCATTTTTGACTTTTTTTGCATTATTTGGTCTTTATTTTATGGAGTGCAAGTTTGGTTTTGAAACGCTTTGTATTGTTGCTTTCTTACTAAATTATTTCACAACTTTTACCTCTAATCTATAATATAAAATAAAAATGTACTCTATTAAGTTTTTCACAATCCTACACAAAATGGGACAATTCATTTAATTGCTTATGTTTGTTATTGATAAATATAATCAAATAACCAATTAGCAATGATAGCAAATAGTGGAAGAGTTGATTGGCCTATGACAGGGTCATAAACTGCCAACACAGTAAGATAAATGTCCTTGTGAAATGTTTTAATCAGTGTGTAAGAGAATTTCACTTGTCGGGCAATTGTTGTTTCGCTTGTATGGATTTGTATATTAAAAAGTTGCTTGATGTATCTTACTGAATTAATATTGTTAAAGACATGTAAAATTTGTAGAACAAAATGTGTTTGTAATTGGTGACACAGGTTAGTAATATGTGGCAAGGCTGAAACAAAGCAAATACAAGAAATGAACAATTTCAGTCTTTTAACTCATTACTTCAAAATTTACAAATGAAATTGTCTGAAAACATGATAGCATGAATCCATATTTTTTTACTGATACCTAAGAGAAATTTTACAACCATAATATTTATATACAATGTAGTGAGAAAATAAATGACATTCTCAGAAATGATGTCTTTTTTATCATTTATCATTGTCTTTACCTGAAAAACATTATTATCAGTGCAATAAGTCTGTATATCCAATACACAAATCTAATCTGTGATTAAATCATTAATTTGTTTTGAAACATTTATTAACTATATTGAAATATCCATCGCCTCCCTAATAACAGTCCAACCTTGGACTGGCCATTGCGAACATGTGTTGAAATCCTTTTACCTGATTAGCTAAAGGAGACTGACTATCAGTCATTACCTGAAGAATAGTCAATTATCATGACTTTTGTGTTCAATTACATGGATTTGATACAAAAACAAAGATTTCAAATATAATTTGTTTACAAGTATGAGATTATATTAAATAGTTACTTATACTCATGCTCTTTTTTTCAAAGTTCATTCAATAAGCTATGCTATGAAATGGCGGTGTTAATAAAACATTGCACCTCAATATCTGCTTTTGTTCGTGGATGTTTGCATAAGTCTGATGTCTTGTGAATGCAACTTCTAATGCACAGCAGGTTTAAATTCTTTATGATTTTTATGTTTATAGACTGAAATTAACATATTGCTTCCACATGTCAAGGCAGTATGGCATAAATTTATTAGAAATTTCCAAATTGGAATTGTGATTCTATGTGGACACTTGTCTAGTTGATGTTTCTATATTTTACAGATGCTTTTACTGCTGAACTGCTGGCCCATGTCTTTCCTTCTGAGAGTAATTTGAAAACAGAAGCAAGTGCAGATGCGGCAGAGTAAGTTTTTAGGCCTGCAAACAAGATGTTCAAATTAATCTCTTTTGTTTGTTTTTGTAAAACCTTTTAATATTTACTCATGTTATTTTCATATATTTACAGTGCTCTAGCATGGCCATTATAGCTGGGTTTAATGCCCTGCTCTCACAATCTGATGCTTTTAAAATGGACAGAATAACTCAAGATTATTCCTTTATTTCTGGTAGTGAGTTTTCCTCATCTAAAATACCTGGATGTTACAGTAACCATAATTGTGGCACACATCTCTCTTTTTTTTAGATTTGGGTGTGTAATCATTTTAATATTATGATACTTCCTTTGTTATTTTATATGCATAGCAGAATAATCTATGATTTCTGTTCTGTTGTAGGAAGGCACTCAGTCTGTCAAATCTTGAGACCCATCTAGACCAATGGATGGAAGAGGAAGTTAAAGCCTACATCTCACCAGGTAGCAGTGTGTATCTGTCTTTAAAGACAATACTTTGGATATTTGGCATTTGTAAACTATTAATTCACAAGATCTCTCATTACTTGCAGCGTTTAGTTATGCTCTGTTGCTTAGACATTCCAAAAGTGGAAGGAAATTTATCAATATTCCTTTTGACAGATAACTTGAATAACAAACTGTATATATTTTGTTATTGTTTTGTCATGTTGTGTTTATCTGTACATTTTTTTTTTTTTTTTTTAAGATACCACACTTCCTGTTTCACTCTTTCAAATTCCAAGGGTTTAGGGTGCTTTTACACCTTTAGCCTCATACGACATGTGATGATATAACCATCGGGCTAGAACTTCTTGTGGGGAGGTTTTCAAGCTGACATGTGGTGTGCCAGTGGTTCGACATAAATGAAGGAGTATTTAACATCGACGGCAGCGTGTCATCAATATGACCATAAGTAAATTGGCGCCATGTATCTTGTTACGACTGGTGTCGCTATATAAGTTTTATTAAAAAAATGGCATGTTTACTAAACGACGAAATGGTGTAACAGAAAGAACAAGCCAGCAACAAACTTGTACAATAAAGTTTTATTTTAATAAACAATTAAATCTATTGCGTAACAAATAATAACAAATTTATCAGACAAAATTTGAGAATGCAAAATAAAAATTAGCTTACAGTTTGTTCCTTTAGGAGGAGTCCCTTTAACAGTCCAATTAATAATCCAACGTCGAATAATCCTGAACAGTTTTCGGTAGACTGTCCTCGTATGGCGTAACAAATAATAACAAATTTATCAGACAAAATTTGAGAATGCAAAATAAATATTAGCTTACAGTTTGTCCCTTTAGGAGGTGTCCCTTTAACAGTCCAATTAATAATCCAACGTCAAATAATCCTGAAGGGTTTTCCGTAGACTGTCCTCGTAGATAAGCACAGTTGAAATAATCCAAATGTAGAACTATACACAAATGTAAATAATATAATTCCAAATCCAACACTTTAATATATATATCACTATAGAATATATTAAGTTCACCTAAGTTCCAACACAGAAAGATTAAATGTAGAAGCTGCAAGTATTTCCAAACTGTATGTCCAAACTCTATGTCCAAACTTTTATCCAAACTTCCTCTAAATTGGCTAACACGCCCTTATATAGACCCAAAGAATTTCTAGAATGCAGAAGCCTCTAGAACATTCACGAAACCCAGAACATTCTCGAACCTAAGTTAAAAATAAACAAATGGACCTTCTAGCATGATCTTTTTCTTTCTAGCAGTTACGCGAATGCTACGTCACTCATACTACAATGGTAAACAACCCTTAATCTGACTAGGGTATCCTTAAACTCTAGGGTACTACTGTACATAACAATCTTTAAAAGAAGACATCTATTATTCAGTCTATTTTAATATTGAACCAACACCTAAGAGTAACTTACCATATTTTGAAAGTGACACAGTATTTATATGAAACTGCAATGAATACATACTTAAATTGTGTCCATGCCGTTTTAATTGAGAAATATTGATATGGCTAATTAACATTCACTTGATGTTAATCACAGTTATTAAAGATAATATCTACTAATTTCACCTCCAGAAAATACCCAGACTGGCTGTCTAGGACCTAAAGATGCCAAATACCAGTTTGACATCACCACCAACTGTGGGACACTTATTGTGGATCAAGATAGACTTGGAGTAAGTATCAGCTTTGAGGAGATGAGATGTTTAGTTCTACACATCAAATAAAAGCTTAAGAAAATTCAAATTGAATGATAGCACAAGAATTTAAATCCCATTTATAAAACCTTGAGAAAAATCATTACAGACTCGGTATTCTTTTGTGAAAGTAAGAATGTCATCCAGATGATGTAGTCCATAACTGGTTTTATCATGGTATCCTAAACTTTGAACTGGGGGTTTCTTTCCCACGTATAAGCTGTACGTCATCATAATAATGCCTGTGTGATACCTTAACAAAGATTTATTGAATATGGAAAAAAATGAACTATTAAAACCAATTAATTTACAGCAACACTACTTTTTGTAACTTTATTTGGCCATACCCACATCAAAAAATAAAACATTTGCTCTTATTTTTATACGCTCAAAAGGTCATATTATGGTATTGCATGCACCTTGTCTTCTTTTTAGTTTTTTGTGGGGACAAGTCCTTAATGATCATGATTTTATCATACTTACATAAATGATTAACTATTGATGTGTACTCATTCAACTTAAGGATGAAAGTGAGATTACTCAGATGGCATTGTTCTGGAGTTATTGCCCTTTATTATTTTTCTCAGTATAAACAAATATTTATATGGACAATTTCTCCTTTATCATTCATCAGAATTTCTTTATACTAACCCATATGGTTGTCAATGATTGATATTGTTGTGCAGTTCTGCATGTAGGGGAGATAACTGTATTGCAAGCTTTTGCCCATTGTTCTAAGCAATTCCTTGTGTGAATTACTTCATTATTTAAGAAAATTTCTTCATACTGGCCTCAAGGATTTGTTTTTTAGTTGAGTGTAAAGATTAAATAAGTCTCATAATGTTTATTATTCTGAAGTTATTTAACTTTCTCATTTTTAAGGTGCATATTTTTGTGCAGAGGAATTCTCCTTTTTGCCAGGAATTACTGCACAGATGACTCATATTTATTTTCCTTTGTTGTTTGACCTTTAGAGTTATAAATCGTCACCATGTAGTGCTCTAGTTTTGTGTATGTAGGCATGGAGTTTTTTGTTTTATTTTCAGTTGGCCAGTCAGAGTAACTTCTGCAGTATCAGAGCCAACTGCTGTGTTTATCAGGGTAAGATAATTCTCTGTGGTTTTATGCAAATAATTATCTAGGATCTTTTTCCATGATTTGGATCTGGATATCAACATAAAAGTACTTTTTTCAGCCATAAGTATGTCCATATTATGTATAAATATCTACTGATAGCTATTCTAATGGCTTGTTAAAAAAGATGTAATGGTATTTGAAACAAAAGTTTGCATTAAAATTTATGGAAAGGTATCCCCAAATTAACAAATGAGAAACTTATCTTTAGTTTTGTGAAATTAAGGGAACAAAATAAAAAATATTTAACAAAACTTTTTTTTTTACTTAATAAATACTATAAAGATAAAAACAACAGCAAAATGCTGGGTTCAAATTCAAGGCCACAGATATGAGTGGCTAGTGTGTAACCAGCCATTTTTGTTAAAAGAATTGTCCAAGAAGTTACTTTTTTAATGTTACTGTGCTGCTATCACAATAGACCTCATAGTAGAAAAGGAACACTGGAACTCCTATACAATGCAGTCAGTTATAATGCATTGCTCACTAAATATTTACAATATTGCAGCATTGATTAGTATTGTAAAAAACAAACAACACATACACAAACAAAAATCATGACATATGAAAAGAAATGGTAGCTAACATATACATATGAAATGAATATTTTACACATGTGTCATTTTCTTGTTCACTACTCCTGTACAAACGAAGTGGCATGTATCTTTAGGAAAGAAACACTCCGCATGTAGACACTGATCCTACAGGAGTATTGATTGTACAGTTGAAACAAAACTTATATCAGCGATCACTTCTTCATGTATGCTTTGTATATACCGGTACAAGTAATAGAGCACATGTAACTTAATAATGCAGTCCTTTATAGTGCTAAATCTTTCATGGACTCAACTGACAGCCTTATATATGGTGTGCTAGTGTATAAAACTACATAAAAACCAACACTTTTAAAGTTTAACTCAGCATCTTGCACGAGTGTCAATAGTACAAGTTTGTTTTTTCTTATTTTGGGTATATGAACCAACAAGTACAGAAGTGAAATCTATAAATTAGAGAAAGTACTGTTGACAGTTATCTTAACATCTGTAAATTGTTTTGGTAAATGTTAACTGGGTTATGGGTAGTGTCCTTGTTAATGCTGATTGTTTCTGTGTTACTGTCTTTTTTGCAGGTAAATGGTTGTATGAAGTGATGCTAGGATCTAAGGGTGTTATGCAAATAGGCTGGTGCACCATTAAATGTAAATTCTCCCAAGAGGTGGGTCCTGTTTGTTTTTGTTCCTTTTTGTAACCTCTATCTGACACAGTTATGGTCATATTTGCATAGTCCAGCTTTCTATTGGCGGAGTAAGACCCTAGGCATGTGTCTGGGTAGAACCACCGGCGCAATGAAGGTCACATAGAAGACTTCCTCACATGAAATTTCTCACCCTGACCGGGACCTACATTTATACAATGAGGGGCTAAGGAGTTACAAGTCATCACCTCTTAACAGCTTGGCCATTGACACTTTATATGTGCTGCTAATTTAGCTTTAATGTGATGCATGTTATTAGCTGTCACCATTGTTCATCTACACCTCAAGCCTACCCTTTTGAATAATGGTACAGTGTTTGTCCTAGAAGTGGCAGATTGACAAACAAATCCTGGTCAAGATTTTCATAAGTCATAAATGTGTTTGTCTTGCTAAAAATATGGAGACTCCAGACTAATTATTGGTGGTTACCAGCTACCAAAGCAATCAAATCATTTGTTAATTTTGTGTGTGTGTCTTTTCTTCATGTTAATATGTAAAATATCTGCATTTTATATCAGCATATGTAAAGAATGAACATTTTGAAATGAAATATAAGAAAGATTAATATGTTTTAAAAAGGTTTACATCTGTTTCTTCATTTTCTATATTCATTGCCAATTTTATGCTTTCCTTGTTAATGATTCAGGTTTGTCTGTGATAGAAAAACATAAAAACCGCAACAAGTTTGTTTGTTATTGAAAAGCAAAATCTGAATATCAGCATTAGACTGTACATTTCTTTCATATCTTATCAGTTCTTTGCTTAAAATACTTGTGTTAATGTTGTTGATTTGTTCGACATAGGAAGGAGTAGGAGACACAAAGGACTCTTACGCTTATGACGGCAGCAGGCAGAGAAAATGGAATGCCACAACACAGAAATATGGAGATGTAAATGTCTTTGAAATTTTGGATAAAAATAACTTTCAATTTGTTAATTTCTAATACCATTTTCATTGTAAATGTTTTATTTAACATTTAATTATTGTCAACATATTTTGGGTACTATTTAAAAGCCAGTTACAGAGAAACTTGCTGTGTAGTCATAGTAAATATGTAGAAAAGTGTAAAACTATTGAGGACTTTTGCTGCTTTATTGTTTTACTTTAAAACAGAATGTCTTAAAAATGTGTTGGTCTTCATACATCACTGTGGCCAGTTATTATTGGTAGAGGAAGACCCTAGACAGATGTCTGGATAGAACACCAATCCATCACAGGTCAAGATGGTGACTATCTGCTCAACCTTGGGCCCAGCAATAGGACTCGAACCTGGGCCTACGGGGCTTTGGAGTTACAAGTCATTGACTAACTGCTCAACCTTGGGCCCAACAACAGGACTCGAACCTGGGCCTAGTGGGCCTTGGAGTTACAAGTCATTGACTGACTGCTAAACCACAGGCATCCAACAGGTCTCGAGCCTAGGTCTAGTGGGCTTTGGAGTAACAAGTCATTGACTAACTACTCAACCATGGGCCCAGCAGCAGGACTCTAACCTTGGCTTAGTGGGCTAAGGTGTAACAATTCATTGACTAACTACTCAACCCTTCAAGACCCAAACCTATGCACTGTGGGACTGAAGAGTTACAAGTCAGTGACAGACTGCTTGGCCCAACGTGCCCCTACAATAAGTTGTCTTTATGGTTGTGTCGTTATATCAATTAACTGTCTGGTTTGGAGTTGCAATATAACAGTGTGCTTGGAGGCCTTTTTATTTATAAATAATGGATTTCAGTTTGTTTTTATCCTTTGTTTCAGCTGTGGAACACAGGAGATGTAATTACTTGTACAATAGACTGTGATAATGGCATCATTGCCTTCTATAGGTGAGTGCCAGATATTTTACATCCATAGTTAATAGTAGAAACAGTCCATGGCATACCAGAAGTCATATTCATTTCTAAGAACTGAGTTGTTTTCTATGTATTCATTATTATTCCTTGATATAACAGAAGTTTTCTTGAGTCTATTCATTTTACCATGAGTTAATAAAACTTGTTTCCCAATCATTTTTAAGAAAAAAAAATTAAGATAAACCTTTTAAATGATGAAATTTTCATTTATCATTGGCATTTGTTGAAAATTTACAAAATTACCTTTAGTTATTTTTTTTTATGAATTCGGCACCTGGGTTCAAAATTGTAACTGTACTTTTTCTTCTCTTATATGCACTTTTATAATGAAGCATTCCAGGGTGTAGTATAATTTTCTAATTCAATTGGTACATTGGTAACACGTAAAGTCAATTTTTCTTGCAGACTCTTACTCTCTTTGTCTCAAATTAATAAAAAAACACACACTTGGAGCATATTGCCAATTGTGTATATGCCGTTTTGATTATTTTCATATGGTTACAGAAATGGCAAAAATCTTGGAGAAGCATTCAACAGTATACACCTGGGACCTGGGTATGCATACTTTCCCGCTGTCAGTCTGTCTCTTCACGAGACACTACGAGCCAACTTCGGTGCCACACCTGTCAAATATCCCGTAGCAGGGTTCTCTCCCCTCCAGATTGTGCCAACCACTGATGTTGCTAAGACAAATCTTTTGCAAAGATACCTGGAAAAGCTGCTTCATGCACCAAAGTCACTGGTAGGCTTCCTAGTTGCTTATATGTCAACCTCATTTAAAATTACTTAATTGCATGAGCTACTATATAGGAAAGAACAGTTGTTTATGGTAAGACTATATTTTGCATAGCTCTCACCATCAAAACCTGTTACCCTTTGATTTCCTTTGTATTATCTTTTTCTTTCAACCAAAAGCTGTACTAACATTAACCTATAAAATATTGCTGGCAGTAATTTTTCAAGGCTAATAGATTGAAAAGAAAATTCTGTAACCACTGGGTTAAAAAAGTCAACCTAACGTATTTGTTTGGTATAAATTATATTCAAAGATATTTTTTTAAACATTTCACAAGAGAATAAAGCATATGCATATTTAAGATTGAGTGACACTTGTAGCAATATTGTGCCATGTTAATTCCAGAGAATGTCGAGTGAGGAGACGTGTGTAATAGGTAAAGAAGGAATCCCAGACCCATTGACTGAGACAAGGTCCAAACACAGCTCTATCCTCCTCACTATCTCTCATGTCTTTAACAAACTGGCTCCACTCCTGGTAAGTAAACAATCCTGGAAATTTATATAAAGTTTAAATACATTGGATTTTCCTTTCACAATCTGAGATTATCTCACAGGTCTTCAACAATATGGCACCATTTCTGGTGAGTTGAGAATCATTGAAGTTATGACATAAAAAAAGAAAAGGCTCTATTTTGGGCACATCTTCCTTTTTTCTTTTTTCTTTTTTTTTTCTCTTTTTATTTTTGTTTTTTACATACTCTGCATTCAAATCAAGGCTGGTATGTCATTTATAAAAAATGTTATTAGTATCACTGCCTCGCTTACTAATCAGCAATTAATTGTAAGATTGGTTTCATAAATGGTTTGCTGGATGTCAGGATAATGTGACTGGGTGTGGCATCATGCCAGGAGTTCATCACATGCTATCACACAGAAGGAAACAATGTGTCTGATACAAGAGAACACTATCTGTCTCTGGATAACTAAAAGACTGTTGTTAGGACAATTAACAAAAATCTGGACCTTCCATTGAACTTTGTCTGTTTTCTTATTTCCTCGTGCCATTTAGAAAAAGGCTTATATTGTGGAGGCTTGTCTATTGGAACTGTTTCTGAAACTAAATGACTTCACGATAGTAAAAGAGGATCAGCCAATCATCAACAAGCTGCTAGACTGTATGTGGGCCTTCCTGCAGGTAAATAGTTTTTTAGTAATTTCTATAAAGTAATAGAATAATGTTTTAATATATAAATGGACAGCTATATACCTCTGAAATGTAAATTTCCATTTTTATTGTTGCTTGTAACTTTAAAATGTAAGTGTGAATGGCATGATAGCACAAGACAAACTAATGCAGTGTAGTAGCACTTCTTCAAGTGAACACCACCCAATATTACAATATTATATTCCCTTTATTTGGATCCTCACATATACAAAGATATTGTTGGATGAGTTACAGTAATACAAGAGTTATGTCACTTCATCTGTTGGTTGGACCTGTTTGAATATGCCACCTTGCTATAATGTCACCTGTATATGATAATGTTTACCTGTCTATTATAATGTTATCTGTATATGGTTATATTACCAGTATATGATAACGTTACCTGGGTATGATAAGATTATCTGTATAATATGTTACCTGTATGATAATATTACCTGTATATGATAATATTACCTGTATAATAAAGTAACCTGTATATGATACTGTTACCTGTGTATATTTCTAGCCATTTGAGCTAAAGCAGTGTATCCAGCACCTGATGTTGTCCCTCCTGTCAGCTTACAGATTCTCACCTAGCACTCCTGACTTCAGGTATCAGGTACGTATACACAAACTATTTATTTTCACATCAAACACAAACTAGCCTAAGTGCTTTTTGTATTGTGATCATTAACAGTGATTTTTTTGCCTTTCCACAGCTGGACTTAGGCAGGTCTGTGGGTAAAAAATATTTGGGAATATCTGTAGCAAAGAGTCTTGCACAAAGGAAAAGAAATCTTGTGCCAGGTCTTGGGGTTGGAACTGACACAAACCAAACCACAGGTCAATGTTTCTATTTACCGTTATCACTCATATGTAGTGCACACTCATGTATTTTGTACACTCCCAGTTAATGTCTGTTGTTCTGGGGTCACCCCTATTTGACCTACGTGACTCACAAGGCATGTTGTCTACTGCAGGGTTCGACATTAAGGACCGACCGAACGACATTCACTAGTAGATCGGTGGTCCGGTCTAGCTAAGTCCTAGGCTAGCTGGACCAACTGGTCGTGTTCTAAATCGGACAAAGTTCGCCGAAAATCTGCCTATGAATGAATCAAAAGTATAAAAAAAAATTGTGTATTGGTTAAACTCGGTCGCTATTGACGCTTGTCGATACAGTTTCTTGGGAAACCCGTGTTCTATATTTAGCGGTATATTTAGTAACAACCTTGACATGCGTTCACTCATTGGCTGGTGTTTTCAGAACGAGGTTTTTTCCCCTACGCACTTGTCAAATATCCAATGTCGTAATACTAATTGTTAAGCAGATACGAATGCTTATTTCTTCATCTAACTTCTTATTTTCTAATGTTTCCTATTATTATTTATACTATTTAAAGAAAAATGCGAGGGATACAAAAGCACGAATACTACAACAACAGACTATAATACGGTTTGTTTATAACGCTCTATGCGCAGACGACACAAAAATGTCGAGCAAAGTATTTAAGTTAGGTTTTTCGTCCGACAAAAAAAAAAGGAAAAGAAAAGAAAGACGGACGACAATACGAAACAAAAGAGCAAGAATGCTTCAAAGAAACTGTATGACAAAACAAAGCGGATAAGATCATTTTGTCCAAAATGAACAGATGAGTTTAGTTGGCTAGATTTTGAAGAAAAGAGCATCTTATGTTTTGTAAGACATGCAGGTTAGTATGAAGAGTGTGGAGGATTTCATAAATGTCTCATACTTAGTTATATTGGTATGTTATTGCAACACAAAGCTTGAACTCATAAAACAATTTGATTTAAGTATAACTTGTATGTGTATTGTGCATTTTACATTTTGGTCTAGTCCAGTTTAGGTCAGGTCTAGTAAGTTTTCTAAGTTACTGGACCACTGGTCCACCTCTCAAAAAAATACTGTTAGGTATCCTTCAATAGCAAAGAAAATTATCATCCTAGTTTCATTTATAAACTTCTCAATCATGAATGGCACTTGGAAAAATTGTAATCCTAGAGTACAGTCCAACCTCGTTATCTCGATTTGAAGGGACTGACAATTTTCGACTTATGAAATAATTGACTTGTGAATTGTTTAGTGCGCACCAGTAAAATTAATTGACTTATCATTTTTATTAACATTTATTGCATCAACTTATCAACTTTTATTTATATTAAATATATAAGGATTTAAGTTGGGACTCCTCGTTTTAATCGACATATACATAAGTATCGCCTTAGTAGGGATGAGTTTACAAGGTTCGACTGTAATTGAATCACGGAATCTTTGACTTAACTTATACATGGGGTTGACATTGATTCTACATTTTGCATATTATATATATATATATCTCTCAACTCTCAAACTTCAATCCTTAAAAGGAGTGTTCTTTTAGTTCTGTTACACCAGTCAAATAATACTTATTCACAGTACACACATGTGTATAGTAAACCCCTCATGGTTTTATTGGTTTATGCAATAAAATCATCTGCTCTAACTCCAAAGGATAACCTTAACAAGAAACTAACATGAGACTACATACAGATTATTATCATTATGATATGCCATTTGAATATGTGGAAAAATACTTTTTAATTTTTTCTTAAAGTGTGAATCATTAATTGATCGGCAAAAGGACAGTGATAATACATTAAAATCAGTTGAATTACCGTAATGATAACCCTACTTATACATGTTGTTTGTTGTTCAGCTGTCTTTAAGGTAATTAGTTTAGTTCTTGTATAAAAATCAAGCAATTTCTATCTTGCTTTGGATTATACTCCATCAATTTTCATGACAGAAAAAAATGTTCTTGCTTTAGGTGACAAGGAGCTAAGTTAAGTTCAGAACTGAAGAAAAGCAAGAGATTGGTCACACACTTAAGGCTTTTGGCTTTAATTATTTGAATTAACTGTAAAGTTTTTGATGACAATACAAAATAACTGTGCTTAATAGGCCTTTAGGATGATTCATTAGAAGTCTTAACAAAATAAGAATTGTTGTACATCAGTAAAACCGTTTTGATGGAGATTTTGGTAACGTTAATAAGACCGATGCATTTAATAAGACTAATGCATTGCATTGAATATGTTTTCTAAATATTAATTGACTAGTTATTAATTGAAATTAACAAATTCATGTATACACAGTCATACGATAAGCATGTTTTCTATAGAAATGAGAAATCTTTTTTCAGAAACGTTACCTGACACTGGTTGTGGCCATAATGAAACATCCCCAGACTAGACAATATCTACTGATGGAGAAGGAAATATATCCTTTGATTTGTTCTTATAAAATTGCTCAATATCTTACTAAAAGAACAAAATAATGCTTTATCTACACTCAAAGGGGTTATCCTGAGAACAGATTCATTAAGATGATATTATAGGTATATCTCTAGAACAATATAAAATTGCAATTTATGTTGTACTACCTTTGTGAAAGGTCATGAGAGCAGATGATAACTGACATTTTATGTGTTACATTGTCAAAGACTTTTTTCTACAATTTCTGCAACTTTATCTCACAAAACCTGATTATTGTTATTTTGCACAAGCATGACATAATTCTCTCTTTTTATAAGGACTGTTTTAAAATGGTAAGTATCTTTTCCTTTAATAGTTATTGCAGAAATAATACCATTGTTTCCTTGACAACTGGTACCTTTGATCAGATAAAGCTTCCCATGTTCCTGCACATCAAACCTCTGGATGATATTGGTCTAGAACAAATGGCACCTACAGTCTGGTGGCCCGTCGACCCAGAGGTAAACTGAAATATTCACTGCAATGAACAGTATTCAATGTTTTATGCACAGAAGCTATAACACACTGTAGCTAGTATAGTTTTCATATTAACAATATTTAAAAAAAACAATGTAATAGTGACCCCTTCAGTGCCTTACATAAGTGCTTCCTCTATGTCTGGGAATATACACTGTCAGCTTACTGCTTTGTTTCCGTACTGACTAAATCTTGTTTTCTGTTGTCCTTGTAGTAGATAAACCAAACATTATCAGGCTTCTTTCTACTAGTTATGCCAATGTATACAGATAGTTTTTTAATGATAACTTTTGCAAAAGCAGAATTTATAAACTAAAAGTTTGTATATTTTTTATTGTCTCTAACAATGTCTTCACTCCCACTTTAAGTATTTTATTTTGTACTGCATGGCTGATACATAAGCTTTAAACCTTTACTTATATGTTCCTTATTGTCAAAACACACATGTATATTTAAATATCTGAATTAAAAATGATTTTGAAGGTCACCTAGCACTTTGTTTGAATGTTAGTGGCATTTGTTGTGTCACTCTAGAAGAAATGCTTCACAAATAATGCATTTATTTAATAAAATCAAGGGACTGGTCCATTTTTATTTGAATTCAAGGCATAAAGACAACTCTGCAACATATTGGATTGATAAAGATCGCATGAGTTACATATCTTAAACACTAAACAACTAAGAAGTAAAACCAAGTGATGCTTGTGGTGAGGTATACTAAAAGCAGTTTCTATCCAAGGCGTGACACTTGGTAGGGCAGTGTACGGATTCATATTTAAATTTGGTATCCGACAGTTTGATCAAAAGATTTTTAGTTCATCTGTGCATAATATGCTGAAGGTGAGCTTTTCTGATACCCTGGCAACGATTAATTGTGAACAGACTAGAGGCTACATTTTTTATCCAATCTTCATCAATCTTCCTCAAACTTAGCCAGAATGTTTGCCTGCATGAATTTTTATAAGAAGTTCGTAACTGGGTTACGTAGGGTAAAAAAAGTAAGTCCCTAGGTCAAATCTTAGAAAACACTTGTGAACATGCTAAACTTCACTAAACATGGACAAAATCTTGGATGAGCTCATACTTACGTCACATGGGGTCAAAATTAGGTCACCAGGTCAAATCTAAGAAAAACATTGTGAATATGCTAGAGGCCACATTTATGGCCCAGTCATTGCCAAACTTGGTCAGAATGTTTGCCTGCACGATATCTTAGATGAGTTATAAACTGGGTCTTGTGGGATTAGAAGGTCACTAGGTCAAATCCTAGAAAATGTTATCAGCCCAACGGCCATACTAATGGTCCAATCTTCACCAAGGATTTCTTTAGTAAATAACTCCTAATGACTTCCACCAGATTGGAACAATCATGTAAGTTGATCCAGAGACGAGCTGTCATTCTGTGATTCAACATGTTCATCTTACCTGTTGATCCAGAGACCAACTGTCATTCTGTGATTCAACATGTTCATCTTACCTGGTGATCTAGAGACAAACTGTCATTCTGTGATTCAACTCGTTCATCTTACCTGTTGATCTAGAGACAAACTGTCATTCTGTGATTCAACACGTTAATCTAACCTGTTGATCTAGAGACAAACTGTCATTCTGTGATTCAACACGTTCATCTTACCTGTTGATCTAGAGACAAACTGTGATTCAACATGTTCATCTAACCTGTTGATCTAGAGACAAACTGTCATTCTGTGATTCAACATGTTCATCTAACCTGTTGATCTAGAGACAAACTGTCATTCTGTGATTCAACACGTTAATCTAACCTGTTGATCTAGAGACAAACTGTCATTCTGTGATTCAACACGTTCATCTTACCTGTTGATCTAGAGACAAACTGTGATTCAACATGTTCATCTAACCTGTTGATCTAGAGACAAACTGTCATTCTGTGATTCAACATGTTCATCTAACCTGTTGATCTAGAGACAAACTGTCATTCTGTGATTCAACACGTTAATCTAACCTGTTGATCTAGAGACAAACTGTCATTCTGTGATTCAACATGTTCATCTAACCTGTTGATCTAGAGACAAACTGTCATTCTCTGATTCAACATGTTCATCTAACCTGGTGATCTAGAGACAAACTGATATTCTGTGATTCAACATGTTCATCTAACCTGGTGATTCAAGGACAAACTGCCATTCTGTGAATCAACCATGTTCATCTTACCTGTTGATCTAGAGACAAACTGTCATTCTGTGATTCAACACGTTCATCTTACCTGTTGATCTAGAGACAAACTGTCATTCTGTGATTCAACATGTTCATCTAACCTGTTGATCTAGAGACAAACTGTCATTCTCTGATTCAACATGTTCTTCTAACCTGTTGATCTAGAGACAAACTGTCATTCTGTGATTCAACATGTTCATCTAACCTGGTGATTCAGGGTAAAACTGCCATTTAGTGATTCAACATGTTCATCTTACTTGTTATTCTAGAGACAAACTGTCATTCTGTGATTCCACATGTTCATCTAACCTGTTGATCCAGAGACAAACTATCATTCTGTGATTCAACATGTTCATCTAACCTGTTGATCCGGAGACAAACTGCCATTCAGTGATTCAACATGTTCATCTTACCTGTTGATCTAGAGACAAACTGTCATGCTGTGATTCAACACGTTCATCTAACCTGTTGACTCAGAGACAAACTGCCATTCTGTGATTCAACACGTTCATTTAACATGGTGATCCAGAGACAAACTGTCATTCTGGGATTCCTGTTTTGTATTTAGTGAAATTAATTGTACACCTTTGCTATAAATTCATTTTTTGATGTTAAGAAAATTATAATATAAAATAATAAAATGTGACATAAGCATGGTTGTTGTTAACATGGTATAAAACAGATGAATCTTGCTGTTAACCAGAAAAAAAATATTCATTTAAATTTTATTAAACTTCATATCCTGCATGCACCAGGTAATAATTGGCATAATTTCAGTCCTTCCTTTATATCCTTGGTGTTTTTTAAAATGACTGTGATAATTGATTTGTTATGTTTCCAGGAAGAAAGTGAAGCTCCACACAGCTCTAGCAAAGACAGAGAGGCATACCTGGGATCCTGTGAGAAACTTCGAGCAAGAATTGAAGGTTTGACTTTTATTACAGATTAATCATTGGTATAAACAGTGTGGTCAGATTGCCAGCTAGTTTGATTCTTATATATCTTTTATGCTCTAAGCCCATGGATTTAAGTTTCGGTCTCAACAAACACTTTCATGTGCAGAGGTTTTCCTGCTACTTGGCCGATCCATGAAATTTGTGTAAATGTTTTCCTACAACAATGCTAAAATTACTTGTTATCACTTGCATATGGTGTGCGTTTGTGTACTGTGAGCATCCCTAGTGTGTGGGCAAAATAAGATGGAAACAGAATGTAACATATTTTCAAAACTACTTAAAGACAAGAATAACACAATGTGGACTCATAAATCCACAAAATGCATTTTTTTGCTAGTAGGAAAGGACTGAAAAATAGATTGATTTTGAGTTTCCTGTATATTGTGTGCACACCCAAGTTTGAGATTTAAAAAAAAAAAACACACAAAAACTGCATAAATACAAGGGATCATGGTTATTGTGACACTGCACTATATATAAGGACAAATACAAAAACACATTTTGGTTGGGTGTTTAATGAAATAAAATAATAATAAAAAAACATGTTATGGTTTCATTTTGGACTTTTTTCTATTTCAGAAGTTGAAGCAATTCAGATTGAGCTGATGAAAGTGCTACTGTGCCATACTGATTTTACTGATGTAAGCACAGCATTCACTCATTTATCATATTAGAGAGAAAGATAATAAACCATAAAAAATACAAGACAATAAACTGTACATCTTAGAAGTCAAAACAAAAATGTATAGTGATATTGTGGATGTATAAATAAAATGTGAATATTTAAAAAGAGGTTTTTACATTTACTACTTAAATGTACAACTTGTGTTTTGATAAATTTCATTGCTATTTATGGCATTATATTTTTATGCTGTTGATTTTCAGATTAAAAAGATTTTGGTATGTCTCAAGTTTTCAGCTGCTCTCACAGTTTTCATTTTAAATGGATTCATCTGTATCTAATATGCATAATTTCTAAATGAGTGAGGCATGTTTGGGATTTTATTCATTCACAGTCTTTTCACGTTTATTTTTTTCTTCAGAAAAAGACGACACGGTTGCTGTTTATTGAGCGCTTTCGTAGATTCCTGAAAGACAACATGGTCAGTTACAGTTTTTTTGTCTGCATTTAACTGGTTATTTATGTTGATAAATTGCAAAAATGCCACATTTACAGTTAAAATGTAATAGCCTAGTGCTAGTTAGGATTGACAAAATGCTCCTTGTTACAATGCAGCCAAGTGTAATGAAAAGAATTAACATAATAATAGTTTTTTGTGACACTTTTTCTATTTGCTTATATGTAATTTCGGAATTGGGTCAGAAATGTTTTAAAAAAAATGTGTTTGTTTTAAGGTAGATTTGTATATACTGGTACATTACTCAAACCCAATTTTAAACCTTATTGTGGCATCTTATTTTTAAGGAAGGATGACCCTAGATATCTGTAGAACCACTGATGCACTGGTAGATTGGAAACCCACCAAAAATGAAGTTTTCTTCATAACAAGATCCGAAACTTTTCTGATTAAAGATCTATGAATTGAGTCGGCCACTCTAACTTTTGTTACTCAGCCTAAGGTGCAGCTTAGTCTTTCCATATTAAGAAATGGAGTTTTGAAATTGTGTGTTACACACACTGACTACATGTTTTAATATCAAAATTTTGTTTCCTAGACAACCAACATCAACATGTGGCCCCTGCCTGTGTCTCTGTGTATGTTTCATCGTATGATACATGCATTGCGATATTACTGGGATGAGTTCAAAACAGAGTCAGACAGATTCGTTTTAAGCACAGGTAAGAAATGGATATTTCCAGAAAGTTGTATCATAGCATATTCACAAAATATCAGGTCCACCCTGGTAGCACAGTAGCTAGACTCTCACCACCTGGAATGGAAATCCTCAGTTTAATCACAGGCTTGTCCTTTGGCAACTCTTAACTAATCAGAGTGACTGCATGTGAAATCATGACATCCCATACCACAGAAGACTTCACTATTAACTGGTTCTTTTTGGCACTATCTGGATAACATTAAGATTAATTGTGGAATAGTAAATCAACAATCCCAGGAAACAAAAGAATTAATTATCAGACATACAACAATACAATGAAATAATATTCTTTGTTAGATAAAGTTTTGTTATCTTTTTCCTTAAATATGGCAGGTATTAAGATATCACTTGTACTATCATTTATTTACCTTAAAATATTCATTTAATTATACTTATATAAATTAGTTGCTAATTGTTACCCTAATACATTTTAATTTTAAGCCAAATAAATAGCATGGAATCATTACATGGTTGGTACTTTGGCATAGGCCTAAAGAGAAATATCACTGAATATTTTCATCTGAGCAAATTAATTAAAGTATTAAGTGTTTTTTTGTGTTATTTTTGCAGAGGCCTACATGCCTATCCAGGAGTTTTGGTCAGATCAGAGAGACTACTATGACTTCCCAAGGTGTGGGGGCTCCATGTCACATCTTAACAGGATACATGCAGGTATATATAAGGCATACTTACTACCTGAAACAATTTAAAAATAATTCAAAACAAGAAGACTGTCCACAACAGCATTGATGCATTGATCCATGCTGTCAATCAAGTACTGTCCACAGCAACAATGATGCATTGATCCATGCTGTCAATCAAGTACTGTCCACAGCAACAATGATGCATTGATCCATGCTGTCAATCAAGTTCTGTCCACAGCAACAATGATGCATTGATCCATGCTGTCAATCAAGTACTGTCCACAGCAACAATGATGCATTGATCCATGCTGTCAATCAAGTACTGTCCACAGCAACAATGATGCATTGATCCATGCTGTCAATCAAGTGTACTTTAGCTAATCAGTTAATAGCTATGTATTTAGCCCTATCCCACTGTAGTCAGCTGTCATCTTTGTCCCACAAACAACCACTGAGATAATGAATGAAAAGAATTGTGTACTTTGACCAAAAATATCCTATAATCCCTGTAAATCAGTACAAAAATATGCTATAATCCCTGTAAATCAGTATAAAAATATGCTATAATCCCTGTATATCAGTACAAAAATATCCTATAATCCCTGTAAATCAGTACAAAAATATGCTATAATCCCTGTAAATCAGTACAAAAATATGCTATAATCCCTGTAAATCAGTACAAAAATATGCTATAATCCCTGTAAATCAGTACAAAAATATCCTATAATCCCTGTAAATCAGTACAAAAATATCCTATAATCCCTGTAAATCAGTACAAAAATATCCTATAATCCCTGTAAATCAGTACAAAAATATCCTATAATGCCTGTAAATCAGTACAAAAATATGCTATAATCCCTGTAAATCAGTACAAAAATATCCTATAATACCTGTAAATCAGTACAAAAATATGCTATAATCCCTGTAAATCAGTACAAAAATATCCTATAATCCCTGTAAATCAGTATAAAAATATGCTATAATCCCTGTAAATCAGTACAAAAATATGCTATAATCCCTGTAAATCAGTATAAAAATATGCTATAATCCCTGTAAATCAGTATAAAAATATCCTATAATACCTGTAAATCAGTATAAAAATATGCTATAATCCCTGTAAATCAGTACAAAAATATCCTATAATCCCTGTAAATCAGTATAAAAATATGCTATAATCCCTGTAAATCAGTACAAAAATATGCTATAATCCCTGTAAATCAGTACAAAAATATGCTATAATCCCTGTAAATCAGTACAAAAATATGCTATAATCCCTGTAAATCAGTACAAAAATATCCTATAATACCTGTAAATCAGTACAAAAATATGCTATAATCCCTGTAAATCAGTATAAAAATATGCTATAATCCCTGTAAATCAGTAAAAAATAACACATAAATCTCAAATAAGAAATACAAAATTACAAATAACTTTGATAAATTAAGTTTATAACTTAGGAAGCAATTAAATGTTTTATTGTGTGAATATCTCATCTAAATATCATAATCTTGCTCCTTAAACCAATTGTTTGTTGTGTCTTTTTCAGTTAATCAGCTAATCAAAGCATTGTATTTCTGTATAGGCCCTGTTTTTTTTTTTTGTGTTTGTCCCATATTTTCTCATATAAGCCCAGTTTTCATAAAGCATGGGCTCTGAAAACATGTTGGGTAGAAAATGCAATGACACATGAAAAAGTTAATTGATAATGATGTTTTCAGGGCATATCACATTATGTATACCAGCTGAACAGTCCATAATTGTATGATGTATGTGCCTTTTAAAGAACAGTATATGGTAATTATATTGTAATAACTTTGGCAGCTGAGGTGAATAAGGCTCAAGGGTTCAAGCTGGGGAAGGATGGGCAGATAACCCCGCTGGATGACTCGGATACTGGTAGGTTATTCAATTGCTGAATTATTGAAAATTAAAATATAAAAAAAATATTCTCTATTTAATTAATCTGTTTTCTGAACCTGTTTAATTTGAGGTTAACAAGTTTATTATTCAAAATTTAGTTTAACATGCAAAATTGCAAGTAACATTTATTAGTAAAATTTGGAACTTATAGGTGTCAAATCATTTTTATTGAAGTAGAATTTCAAAAATATAATAACCAGATTTTCCTAGTGTTGTTTAGTGGTTTTTAGCTTTGCATTTGCATAAAAGACACCTTGCATGGAGATGTTGGTCGTGTAGATTATTTATTTACATATTGTTGATGTTTACACAGCTATGCTTTGCAGTGGCAGAAACCGGACCTGATAGCACAATCGGTAGAGCATCGGCTCCAGGTACGGGAGGTCCCTTATTCAATTCTGATGTGTCTCCAGATTACTGAAATACTGTTTGTGGGATGATAAACCCAATAAACACAGTGAAGGCAGCACTACCTCTGCTTCAAGTGGACACTGTTTACTGAAATATTGTTAGTGGGACGATCAACCCACTGAGTAAGCATTTGCAGAAAATGTTCAAGGTATTGCAATTAACATTCGAGACCTTCTCTGGACTAAATGATATTGATGCACTCCAGCTTGGTGCCTGAAGCAGAAACTAAAGATCATGCTTGTTAACGTTAACAACAATCCACTTCTTTTAGATTAGCATTGTATTCTTGTTTTTCTTTATTTTCAGCTGGCAGTGATTACCCGAAGACAGAGATGCCCAGTGGTAATTCCTTGATGGAGATACTGGATGGGATAATGCTGTTATACCATGTAGCTGCACATAAACAACTTGGCAAGGTACCGTGCCTGTCTACACTGGTCTGGTTCATCTCTCATCCTGCTTGGCAAATTGTGCAGAGCTAGATCAGATAGCACCCACTTGAAAATAGTGTGGATCTAGATCAGCCAGCTCCCACTTAAAATAGTGCAGATCTAGATCAGAGAGCACCCACTTGAAATATTGCAGAACTAGATCAGCCAACTCCCACTTGAAATATTGCAGATCTAGATCAGCCAACTCCCACTTGAAATATTGCAAATCTAGATCAGCCAACTCCCACTTGAAATAGTGTAGATCTAGATCAGATAGCACCCAATTGAAATAGTGCAGATCTAGATCAGCCAACTCCCACTTGAAATAGTGCAGCTCTAGATCAGATAGCATCCACTTGAAATATTGCAAATCTAGATCAGCCAGCTCCCACTTGAAATAGTGCAGATCTAGATCAGCCAGCTACCACTTTAAATAGTAAAGATCTGGATCAGCCAGCTCCCAATTGAAAAAGTGTAGATCTAGATCAGCCAGCTCCCAATTGAAAAATTGCAGATCTAGATCAGATAGCTCCCATTTGAAACTATCTGATCTTGATCAACAATTACTTAGTACATAGTCTTCAGAAAAGAATAGTCCTGTTATTGAATCCTGTAGTTGTAAGATAACAATCAATATAAGTATGGCCTATGAAAGTAAATAAATCAGTTTTAAGATTGGCCTGGCACTGTTCTTTTTAGTCTTAAAAAGGAAAATGAAAAAAAAAGAGAATAATTTAAAAATTAAAATCTTTAACATTTTATAACTTGTTTATGGTTTATATGTCCAGTATGTTTTAAGTCAACATGTTTTAAGATCTTATCATCTTCTTTTTATTTGTGCCTGAGACTTAAAGAAAGATATATATGATTGATGATTTTATTTTTATGTTTACACATGAAAACTTTTCATGATTGTGTTAACAGATAAACATTTTTGTGATTTTGTGTTAACAGATAAACATTTTCATGATGTGTGTTTACAGATAAACATTTTCACAATTTTAGGTTTATAGATAAACATTTTCATGATGTGTGTTTACAGATAAACATTTTCACAATTTTAGGTTTATAGATAAACATTTTCATAATTTTATACTTACAGATGAACAGTTTAAGGGACAGTATGCAAGAGTATGTTCAATCATTAACAGACACAGACAAAAAACTTGAAGCCTGTCCAAAAGAGGTATTATTTATTATTGTTATTAATGGCTGTTTTAATACTGTATCATAAGTGTTTGATGAAAATAAGAGAATAAACAATGAATATAAATATTTCATAAATAAGGAAGTATATAAAAATGCATACAAAGAAGGAAGATAACTTAAGGATTATTGACCCTAATGAATCGTTAAACACTTACCAACGCCAGGTAAAATCATAATTAACCCAAAGCAGCTTTCACCTTCTTTCGACAATTTTAGTTATATCTTTTTTTAGTAAATTGTTGTCATGTGAGGGGTGGCTCACATACGTGACAATGGTGTTTTGTGAACTACAAAACAAAAAAATGATCCACTGGCATGATGTAAGAGAGGAGGAAAGATGGTTTGCTGAACACATTTACTTGTAGGAACTCAGAAGGACAATCTTGTGTTGCCAGTGCAAAAAAGAGTGCTAGAAAGAGTGATACCAAAATTTTGTGAATGTTACAAGAAATAATGCATATTTACTGTATGTGATTGCAGTATCTTGTGAACTAATCTATTATGTTGTAGAATGTACAATCCATTTGTGTATATCATATTTGCACTGTTTACTGTCAAATGCCTGCTGCACAGTACTTGCGATTTCAAAGGTTCTATTCTAATTTCCCATTTCCCACTTTTACAAAATTTAATTATTTCCTGCTTCAATGCACTTCATCTATGTTTTTAAGATTGCAATATAGTGTGAGACAAATTTTAGATGACTTACAATGTTATCCTTTCTTCAGATACATATAAATTTTAAGATGTTGAATAAATATTGAATCAAAAATATTTTGGCCAATTTTCCATAATTTAAAAGCTATAAAATTAAATATCCATGGTAAAATCCTTAGTTATTTGGTCAAGCATTTTCTCAAATGTTGTAGATATCAAAATTTTGTTTTGATTGAACTTTAACGGATACTTAAAAAAAAAGCAATTAGTACATGGTTTTATTACAATTGCGATAGCTCTTTTTGTAGCATATATGATGTTGAATATTATAATGTATAAGAAGATTATTTAATTATTTTGCATTATTATCATTTTCATGAGATTGATGAAAGTACGCTAAAAAAACATATATTTGGATATTCTAGAACTATATTTGAAAAAATACCTTTTGTTTTGTAATGTAAGTATCCTCGTAATTTTCTTCACTTTCCGAACTTGAGGACTTCCATCTTCAGATATGAATACCTCATGTTAAACATTGCAAAAAGTGTTTTTAAATCTGGAAATAAATTGCTTTTATAATATTTATAACAATAATTATAATTAAGTAAGGTTCCATCGATTTCTTGACAATGCCCATCAAGATACATAATTCTTGATATGGTATGCCTGCAATCAACTTTGAAAACCATTTATTTTATTTATTTTTTTTATATTTTTAGTATGTATATTGATACAAAGTGTATGTGTGTGGCAGGGAGGGTATGTGGTGGAGAGGTTGTGTGGGGTGGCAGAGTGGTAAGAGCCCCTGACTTAACTCCTCAACCCTTCACCATGTGGGTTTGAATCCCAGTCTGGGTGAGAACTTTCATATAGTGATGTCTTCCAGCTGATCTTTGCTGGAGGGTATACCCAGACAAATATGGGGCTCTTCTTCCATCATATCAGGTATAGCCGGATGTTGCTATTGTGACCACAGTATTGTATGCGCAAAGTTTAAACAAAAATTTGTATAAAAATTGTGGTCCATCTGGGTTCTTTTTTTAGATGTATGATTTGCTAATCTGGTTTCAATGTTTACCACAGAAGATTATATTCCTATTTCAAACTATCTTATATGTATTGCTGATTCCCTGATGAAACATTAATATGCAATGCTGGTTACCTGTAGATGTCTGATGTGAAGGAAGAGTTGCTGAGAGCCAGGGCTGTATTCCTAGAGAAGATTGTTCAGCTGTCCCGACAGATGTGCTGGATAAGGGCTGTTGTCTACTCTAAGGTAAGTGATAGAGAATACTCTGGGTTGAGATTTTCAGCTGAAGGTTTTTACACCTGTTGGTTACTACAAATTGACACTTAACGATGTATGTTTAATAGCTGTCATTTACTTTAGACTGAAACTTTCAGATTGATGTTTAACAGCTGGTGGCTTCCTGTGACCAGAGCAATCAGAAAGATGTTTTACAGCAGTAAGCTACTTTGAACGTGGACTTTCAGCTTTATTTTTATACAACTGTTGACAACTTTTAACTGAGCATATCAACTGGACCTTAAAACCTACCATGTATAGACTTTTGCCTTCCCATGGCTGAGTTAAGGAAGGGTAGTTGTTAGAAGGTTTCCACTTGTCTTATTTGTGCTTGCTCCAGAACCAGCAATGTCAATTCTTATCTGACAATATCCTTGAGATTTACTTTCTGTTCCAACTGTTACCTTTATTGTATTACTATTGAAAAGTCTACTTCAATGTGCTACACCCAGAGCTGAGTGATGTGGATACTGTGATTATTTATTGCAGAATTGTAAGAAATATTTTCTGCAATTTTGTAATATCCATACGAAACCTGCTTGTAAGAAACACTATTTCAGTTATCTTTTTTTGTTGTCTGTTTGAATGCTTGTGTTTTTGTCCTTTCATTTAGTTATATTTCATTCTTTAAATCTTAACTAAGCTATAAAAAACTCATTGGCAGCTGGAATAGATTTTTGATCAATGGATTGCAAAGTGAGAACTGTATCCACTAATGACTAATTGTTGATGTTTTACTCTGTAACAGCGTTGGATATATTTACACAGAAGCATACATTGGGTAATGAGAGAGAAGTATGTTTAACAAAAGGAACTAAGAATGGTTGAATGATGGCTGTAAATGTTATCTCACAGAGTTAAATATGTATAATATTTGATATGTAGTCTCACAACTGGCACATACACTTTCAGCAAAAGCAGGAGGATGTGGCATGGCTGTTAAAGGTTGCATTGAAGACTGTGGACAAGGCCTCCAAGTTTAAGCTGCTGTTCCAGTACATGCCCGAGTTCTACTTGGAGATTGTCATGCATTCATACAATGCCTTGAAGAACTACTTCCATCCTACAGTGCCTTTCCAGTCCCTGCCTCGTAACTTGGCATTTTATTTTTTTATTATTTTTTATTTTCAAATGTATTGCACGGACACAATTATGATCAGTATAGCAAATTCTAGCTATGAGTCACAGACAAAAAACCCAGACAAATATCTGTGTAGAACCTTTAACACATAACAGCTGGAAGACCTCCAAAAATGAATCACTACGTTCACACAGAGACTTAAACCAGCAAGTTGAGGCACGAAGGATTTTGACTTATTATTGATGTTTCACTTTTCGTATTTTAAATGTGTTAAAAATCTTTGTTCTTGAAGTGTATTTATTTAAAAAATAAAGAAATCTTATTTTAAAATTTGTTGTACATGTTTTTCAAGTAATAATGCATGTATAATAATCCTTTCAGAGTACAGTGAGCTTGTTCGAGAGTTTGCCATGTTTCTTGTGAGACATTTCACAGATAACAGGATATTGCTTACTGGTGAGTCATTATTCTTATTCATTTGTAAATTTAATTTGCATTTAATCAGCTTCTTTTTCATATTATTGATAAAATAATTTTTAAGCTTATTATGGCAATTAACCATACCATAAAGTCTTATTGATAAGACACACAAATACAAGATGCACCCCCTCTTCGAGGTCTAGAGACAAGGAAAAAAGCAAATTCTCAAGGACAAGATGCATCCCCTATTCACTAATCCAGCCAGCCGCCGTTGAAGCAATTCTCGCATTGACGAATCTCTTGATTTGTCTCAAAGGAACATGTTCCAATTGTTTCATAAATTGTTTTTTGCGCCAAGTGCTTATCCTTTAAGTGGCTTGAATAATACGTCGCATCTGTTTGCCTAATAAGACCTTGTGTATAGTGTTATTCTGCCCCAGTATATTGTTTACACGCCAGGCAGGATGTACTCGCGGCTATCCCAGCCCTACACAATTGAGAGATGAGAGAACATCCTGTTTCACGCAGCAGCATGTCAAAAAACAAGTTCTCGGCGTGTAATTAAGTTCTCGACACATGGGACAAACACACAAATGACAATTTAAATAACAACTAAAGGCTTTATAATGTAGTTATTTTATTTGCACACCAAGTTATTGAATTGACTGCTTAAAAACAATTAGTTCTCTGGACATATTTAATTACTTACTGGATGATGGACGGTCTATTAATATCAAAAGAGGTGTGAAAACTCGTCTGCACATATAGCCAATGCACATTTTATTGTTGTTGTTAAGTGGGTTTTTAATTTCAACTTAAAATTTATTCTTAGTTAACATTCAAAACAAAACAAATTTTAAATCAAAATTGATCAATTGAATACTACCATATTACTTAGACGATGATAATAATAGCGTCATCAATCAATATGCCTGTTTCACTAAAAATCAATAACCATTTACAGATTATGAAACTTGCCTAATTTTGTTAGAATAAAGTGATATTTATGTAAAAATTTATTGCATATTGTTGTGTGTTTTTTCTAAAGAAACAAATTTAAATGTCTCTTTTTATGTTAAATGTCAAATATTAGGTAAAAACAACGAAAGTTTTCCTTTAAAATAGCACAAAACAGTTGTCTATGGCCGATACTATCGGCGATAGTCTCTGCAGTCGGTTTAGTGTAAGAGTCAATTTTGGTCTGGGAAAAAAAGGGAAAACTTAACTTCGAATGGATAAGACACACCCCCACTTTTTTATCATAATTTGGGGCCAAAAAATGCGTCGTATCAATAAAACTTTATGGTATTCCCTTTATGATCTTGACATCCAATAAAACTGCATTAGAAACTATGTTGCTAAAGTGTTTTTTTTATAGGGCATGCTTTTCAATACTCTGTCATAGTTTTAGCCTTAAGTAACAATTTACAAAATTACTTAAAAACTGTGATCTGCATTCAGTTGTGGTCCAGCATATGTGTCTTGTGATCATTGTGCATAATCAAAAATAAAAATGACAATTTCAAAACCTAGATGAATGAGAATACTTGATAAACTAATTTCTCTAATCTATGTCATTTTATGGAAACCTTTCAGACACAAGGGACAATATCATCCAAGCCCTAGCTTGTTTCACCTGCTATGAACGGTCACTTAAAGTGCTTGAAAACTTGCCGGAAAAAGAGTAAGTTCCATTTGTCTCCTTTCACAACTGGTACAAGGAAACTTTTGCATCAGCTTACTTTAATAAAGTTGTTAAACAAAGACTTATTACAAGTACAAGTTTCTGTATACTGTTTTGTTGTATCAGCAACTAAAATGGACCTTATTGATTTAATATTGTACTGTTAAATATCTTACCATTTGGGAATAATAATTTTGTATAAAACCATCTATTGAATGATGATGCTGATTACTCCTTAGCCACACACCACATGGGTTCAACTTCCAGCTGGGGACTCCTCAGCCCCTTACTGCATGGGTTTCGAATCCTAGTTAGGTATTTATGTGATGAGGTCTTCAAGCTGACCAGGGATGCACTGTTTTCTATTTGTATGAAATCTTTCTCCAGCAGTAATGGCTAAACTCTGTATATATAACTATAATCATGTCAGTGTGTAAAATAACAAGAACATAAACACAAAACAGTCCTATCTATGTATATCCTTTGCGTACCTTCTAGCTGTGATCATCTTATCCGAGCCCTAGTCGCGCCATATGAGAGTCGATCCTGGGCCCAAACCAACTGGATTCTCGTCAGGATATGGAAGGTATGGCAACTTATCAATTTCCTTTTTTTTTTTCATTATATGAATTTTTCACACTTTTTCTATGATCTATGATACTGGTATTATGTTTGAAAGATTCTCTGTGAATTCATAAGACTTTTTCTGTGAATTTTGTAACTTTTTTGACATTTCAGGGCTGTGGTTTTGGCTTCAGATATTCCCATCTACCTCACCTAGTCCCCTCCAGAGTTCAACTTACAGACTTTGGCTCTGCCAGTCTACAAAGTAAGTTTAATTTCTATCAAGATTGTATTAAAAATGATCTCTCAAAACACTGAAGCAGTTGACACTTTCCTTTATATTGAACATATACATGATTTTGAGCTAAACATTCCAGAAATTCACTCTTAAAATATCATTCAACAATTTTATAAAGTTTAATTCATATCGGGATGTATAAAAATTCTGAATGAAATAAAAAGCTAGGCTGCCCATTGTCAATTGATAAGAGTTGTAATTGTTTTCAGTTCTGGTCAGGACACAAATCTTGGTTTAGTTAGTTTTCCAGCCAAATTTGTGGTGCTCTGGTGGTTATTCCTAGACATTTTCCGAGGTTTTCCTTCACTGATACATATCACTCTTTTGTTGTAGAAATGAAATTTAAAAACATCATTTAATGGTAATTTTTAAATATACCATTTCTCTTCACAATATTATTTTATTCTTTGTCTTGTTAAGAATGTCATCTAGGGATTGCAAAACCCTTTTATTTCAGCATTTGTCTGGTCAGATCATCTCAAGATTCTGAGACAAGATTTTAAAACAAGCCAAAATGTTGTTTTTCATAAAATTGATCTGTAGTTAATGGCAATAAAATTAGAGATATCCAAATTTTAGTGGCAATGTTTTTATTTCTGTGTAATCAGTTTCTTTGTTGATGCTTTTAATTCCCTTCTTGATGTAATTATGTGCTGAGTAGGATGAAAAATATGTTTCAACCCAGCAAAAGGTATGAGTCATATTTATCTTTGTATGGTGAACTAAATATTTCTTAAAGTATACACTTACTTAATAATCAGAACTATTATTTGGTAAAGATCTACTTCTTGCCTAAAAGTGAAAAACATATATGTCACTTCACTGTTGATGTGAAATTTTTGTTTGCAATTTGCAACATGAGTTATGCATTTCCTCTACTTTTGTTATGTTGAAAATGGTATTTGATGCCTGTTAGTTTTACAATTACCTGATAAATCTAAACTTCTGGCAACTTAAATCATCCTGAAATTAAAGAGAAATCAATGTGACATAAATCCTGGGCACAGGTATGTGTGTATATCATTTTACCTTTGCCATGTCCTAAAAAGTACCAATCCAAATTGACCCAATGTTATTCATTTGTTACTTGCACATTCCTTGTTGATATAAGTCATGTTAAGCAAGATTATGCCAAAAGAGATGTCCATGTTGTTCAAAACGAAGGCATTACTTAATCGGCATAAAGGGGCGCCCGTGGCTTAGTGATAGTCGCCAATTTATAACTCATCTGTCTGCTTAGCCTCTCACTGCATGGGTTCGAGTCCCGTTTGGGGCGAGGAACTTAATGTGAGAAGCTCTTCCAGCTGACTTGTGGTGCGCCAATGGTTCTACCCTGACAAAAAGCTGGACATTGCTATAATGATCATATTTGGTTCGAGCAGTGTATGTCAAAAACAAAACAAGAACAGAACATTACCTAATCATGGCCTCCATTAAATCTGCCTCAACTGGGCTACCTGTCTCTGTTGTATCTGTAGTCAGCAATGGTTGATTTTCGAGTCACCATGGTGTATTGATAAATTATGGTGATCACTCTCGTAAACTGCTGACTTGTTCATTGCATTTTAATTTGTGTGCTCTTCTTTTTGGGGTAATGAAGTGATCTCTTAATGTCAGACAAGTTTGACCAATAATTGGAGACATTTTTTTGTCAAGGGTATACACATATAGTTTACTTTCACTCTGTGTAGGTTTGCACTTTCATTATAATCTATTTGCCAAGAGTAGCCAATTCATGTTTTAACTGTCACTTGAGCTTTGGTATACACCAATGGGTTTATTGTTACTATAAAGATGAAGATGTACACAATTAAAAAGATTAAACCATTTTTTCTCATTTATTTGAATGCTAAAAGTTCAATGTTCACCTCTTATCTGAATGTTTGAAGGTTTGCTAACCTTCCTTGTATACTCAACTGTTCTCACTATTCCAGAACCATGTCCCTCCCCAAAGTTCCAGACCCTTCTGGCAGAAGTCCTCGACAAGAACCCAGAAGTGGCCACTAGGTTCTTGGACACTCTGCTGACACAACTCAACTGGTCATTCTCAGAGTTCATTGGAATGATGCAAGAGGTATGGGGGGTACTTTAATTGCGCATACATTTGTTTCCTATCACTATTGAGGGTTAAGACACAGGGACACAACTAAACTGGTCGTTCTCGGAGTTCATTGGCATGATGCGAAATAAATGAGGTTTTACTTAGCTTGAATTGGGTCCTCATATTGTTCTTTATACCTCCTCAGTTATAAGGCAAACACTCGCAGACAATCAAATAGGCCATTTGTTATATATATATATATATATATTAGGGATGTCAACGGATATCCGGATATCCATTCGAATCATCATATATCCGAATCGACTTTGGTATCCGGATATTTGCTTAAAAAATGTAAAATTTTAAACATTTAATTAAATGTTTTGGCCATTTTGCTAAGTTATCTTTCTGCTGTCATGTCAGTGTGCATTCACGCATACGCATGTGTAACGGATTATCGACAGGTGGTGACAGGTGGTGACATGCAGTATCGTATATTTGGCTTCACAGTTTTAGAAATGTGCTAAAGCATGATGGTATGTATAATAACATGCTAATTAGCCGCCAACGTTTGAAGCTTCTACTGATCCATTTTGTTTAGCGAATACTATCTTTAAAATTGTTGATGAACTTCACAGTTTAAAAAATGTGCTAAAGCTTATGTAAAATAATTTGCCAATTAAGAGCCATTGTTTAAAGCTATTACTTATCCATTTTGATTAAGGATTATTATCTTTAATTTCGTTTGTTCGGCTTTATTAAGAAAAGATAGAGCTACAATTATGTAGACAATTAACAGATTTGTCAGCAAAGATCAGTAACTCATGTTTAATTAAGTCCCTTTTGGATTGTATACATGAATTGATGAATTTATTATGTTTTCATTCGATCGTGGTGACCTTGACTTATTCATGTCCACTTCATAAACATTATTATTAAAATGATGAATTGCCTATGCCTATGGAAATGTTGATTTAATTATTGCATTGAAACGACGATTTAATTTTGTCAATGGGAACATTAGTAACCCCGCACACATCAGACTGCAACATCAGAATTAACTAAGAATTAACGATCCGAACGGATATCCGGATACCAAATTTAGTATCCTTTGACATCCCTAATATATATATTCAATCTTATTTTTGCCAGTTTTCGAGCTGAATTGTTATCTTTCTTGAAGAATATTGTTGAGACTTTTGCAATTTTGTTAACCTTGAAATGTCAGCAGAAATACTTGTCACAAATGAGTTTTGTGCTTTATCCTTTGTTTGTTAGTTTCATATTATGTGTAAATGGCATTCTGACACAGTCATGGCAGCATTATACTCATAATGTTTATATCTATTTAAAAAAATGCTATCTGCTGATAACTGGAACATTGTTGGTTAGACTATAAGACCAAAAAAGAACAAACCCACTTAAACAAATTATACAACAGAGTAATAAATTGACTTAAATTTATTAATCTTTTTAATTATAGGAGAAATAAAGAAGAATATTGCAGTATAGATTGCTTATAAAGAATGTGAAATTATTTTACTGCCTATCTTTTTTCATAAATGTCTTATTATTGATATATTCAAAATTGAGAATTATTTTGACTGTTATTTCCATCAGTACAACAACTTTTTGTAACATTAAAATGATATACTGGTAAACACTGCATATCAGGCTGTTGCAGTAAACAGTCACAACAGATTGGAATTTGTTTCATGTTTAAACTTTATACCACACTCTACCAGATCCAGACAGTCATAAATCGCACAGAGCGTCGAGTGTTATTAGAGAGTCGACAGTTGAAGATCTGCGGAACATGCTTTGAGATCTCTGTCTGTTTGTTCCGAGTTATCGAGATGATCGTGAACATAATCTCAGACCTCTTTACTGATTGGACGAGGCCATCTGCAGAACTACTCATGCAAAGACTGCTGCAGGTCAGTTGTGTGTTGTTATGCTGGAGGAAGAGGGAGATTTTTGCATTGTTTAAGCATCTGTCCACCCATATATCTCTACATTCTTTAATTTCTTGTCAAATTTTACTGGTCAGGATTTGATAAATTTCACAGATGAAGACCCTAGTTGGGTCGAAACTTTGATTAATAAAACAGTTTACTATAACCGATGTTGGTAGTTAGTTCCTCTAACCCACTTCAGTATATGTAAATTTCACAGAAATAATAAATATTTGTGTTATATAATCTGAAAGTTCTGTTAATGAGAATGTTTTGACTTGCCGCTCACCATAGAAGAGTAACATCAACAGTTCTAGGATCTGTTATTGGACATGTGACAAACAAGTTATTACGGTTCTATAATGTAACCAGGGTTAAAAAATGTACCGACTGTAGCGATTATATGTAATGTTAAACGAAATACAGTTTTGTTGTTTTTAACCATGTTAAATTGATGATTCGTCCCAATATTTGTAATATCAAATAGTTCTTTTTTCAAATTTGGATTCATACTTTTGTTGTTTCAGGTAATCTGTTTGGTCCTAAATAGAATCACCTTGAAGGGAGGGATGTTTGACAATGTCGTCTCCATGTTCATCACAGGTATGGGGATGTCCTTTTTAGGTACATAAGCTAAGAAATTGGCAAATAATAATTGCTTTTAAAGAACACAAAAATTAAGTAGATGCATACAAGTTTTGCTTAATCTTGAAAGTCAAAGATACTGAGGCCCTAGTTTAGATCAGATGTTGTCCTCTAAAATGTTATTTTTATGTTGTCGTTTTTGTAAACATGTACAAGTTTTACAATAACTTTCAGATACAATTAATTTATTGTTAATAAAGTAACTGTAGATGATGAGGCATATATCGCTGCACATTCTAGGACTGGATTGTAATCTTTAATTTGCTTTCTTTGGTGACTATGTGTGTCCTTGACCTGTGTAACCTTAACCTCTGAACTTTTCCCATTTAGGTCTTGAGAGTGTGACCCACTATCCCATGCTGGCTGTGGTGGCAGGAATATTGTCAGCACTGGTCCTCAAGTCTGGGGTTCACTGGTGAGTTAGGTTATTAACATGTATCTGTTTTGAAATTCACAGCTTTTGTGATAAAGGCATGATTAAGCTGTTACTTGCACAGAAAAACCTCAGGTAGAACAATTAGTGCACCACAGGTCAGCCAGAGGACCTTCGCATATGACGTTTATGGCCCTGATGAAACTGGAACCCAGTGTCCTGAAGGCTGACAAGTTACAAGTTGGTGAGACTTAACAGTTTTGCCCTGGACTGTCAGGATAAGAGAGACTTAACAGTTTTGCCCTGGGCTGTCAGGATAAGAGAGACCTAACAGTTTTGCCCTGGGCTGTCAGGATAAGAGAGACCTAACAGTTTTGCCCTGGGTTGTCAGGATAAGAGAGACCTAACAGTTTTACCCTGGGCTGTCAGGATAAGAAAGACCTAACAGTTTTGTCCTGGGCTGTCAGGATAAGAGAGACCTAACAGTTTTGTCCTGGGCTGTCAGGATAAGAGAGACCTAACAGTTTTGCCCTGGGCCGTCAGGATAAGAGAGACCTAACAGTTTTGCCCTGGGCTGTCAGGATAAGGGAGACCTAACAGTTTTACCCTGGGCTGTCAGGATAAGAGAAACCTAACAGTTTTGTCCTGGGATGTCAGGATAAGAGACCTAACAGTTTTGCCCCGGGCTGTCAGGATAAGAAAGACCTAACAGTTTTGTCCTGGGCTGTCAGGATAAAAGACTTAACAGTTTTGTCCTGGGCTGTCAGGATAAGAGAGACCTTCTTGTACATAAAAGAAGAAAGTCAACATTTACCTTCCTGGAATGGCCAGTATTAATACAACATAGGTGCTTTTCACAAATAAAAAGTTAAATGTTTACCTCGACAGTGAGCAGCTGACGTGCCAGATCCTATTATCAGACCCTGGGTTTCAAGTGGCAACTCTGGAATTTATGTTGGGTGGAAACCCTGATGAACCTCCAAAAACTACCAAGAAGGAGGGATTCCGGGATAAACACTTCGACTTCAGGAACTGTGAGTCTAATCAAATTGCATGTGTGATTGTCAGTGTTAAGAATGTGTGTGTGTATCAGTGTGTTTTCATAATTTTTGCTGTAAGATGTCAATGTTTCTGTCCTCATATAAAAGTTTAATTAACATTGAATTTATACTTTTATGTGGTTCAAATGTTTAAACTGGTCACTGTTGGGAACCTGTTACAGTAACAAATTGAGCACTGTTTTAATCAGTACTTGACATATATACCTAGATTAATATTTACCTAACAACAAGACCTGTAGCATAATCGGCCAGCCATATCAAAGTTGTTAAAAATGGTAGTGGTATAGCTCCCTTGCTAATGCTCAAGTAGTTCCACGACTGGTGTAGGGATAATGTGACTGGGTGTAGTATCATGCCAAGTGTTCACGGCATGCTATACACAGTGAAGGCAGCACTATACCTGCTTCAAGTGGACACCGTCTCCAGATAACTGAAATACTTTTTGTGGGATGATAAACCCAATAAACATAAACATATTTACCTAACATCTTTGCAATATTTACTATAAATATGTCACATAAGCACGTTTTTATGATTATTATTGTATTGCCTTGAAATATGTTTAGCCTGTTTACTGTTTTACATGTAATATTAACTGCCCAACACATTATGTCATAAAATATTAAAATTCAATAGAATTTATATTTTTTCAGACTGGTGTGAAAGTTTATCTTGTTGGGTTAACAGATTTCATCTTGTGCACATTTATTTTGTTGGATTCACAGATTTTTATTTTGTGACCATTTATCTTGTTGGACTTATTTTGTGACCATTTACCCTTGTCAGATTCTGAAGTGTCAGCAGAGGAAGTTGAGTGTCTGAAAAAGCTGATAAGGCATATAAAGGAGCGGGAGAAGACATTTGTACGTCAGTGTGTGGAGATAAAGGACGAGATGGTGTGTAAGATTTGCTACGCAAACCCTCTCAACACAGTCTTCCGACCATGTGGACACCAATCCTGCAGGTATTGTATCTGACATTTTAATTATATATTAAATGCATATGCATAGAAATTATATCAATATCAAGGTAACATTTGAGGACATATTTATGGTTATTGCATCTTGCAGGTTTATTTTCTTGAAAATTAGATATAATTTTTTTTAAAGACACTCAAATACAAATGTTAGTCACTTCAGCTGCTTTCAGAGCAATTTAAAGGGTGCATAGTAAATGCTTTCTTTTTATGTGTTTTTGCTTTGGAAAGAAAAGTTGTAAAGAAAAAGGACTAGCAACTTAAATAACACTTGGTTAAACTTTTCGTTTAGTATGATGTTTGTAACATGCTTCAGTTTAAAGTCCCTTGATTGAAGATTGTAGGTTATGCCATTTTCTTTGAGACGTTCTTGAGTGATTGTCCTGTATTTCAGGTCCTGCATCAGTCATCAGATGTTGATCAAGAAAGAATGTTTCTTTTGCAAAACTCCTATAGAAAAATTAGACAATATAGACATCTGATTGTAGAGAATAACTAGTTTATGTAGACAGCTGGAAGCTGAGAGGGATGGAGTTCTCGGCTGTGCCAAACTGCTGTTGTTCTTATGATCAGGTGAAGGCCTTGGAGAGTATAGTTGCATTCACCCCATGACACTCTCCCTGTGTACCGAGGTATCACAGTCCAAGACCAACTAGCATGCCATCACTCCTCCCTTTATAACAACAGTCAGCAATAGGCCTCTTATGTCTGTCTGTTGATTTAATGAGGGCAACAGACATGTCAGATTATCAGGACAAAAGTCATTTATTTTAGGGCAGTATTAATTGAATGATAGGTAATAGAGTCAAAGCTTACAATTTTAAATTATTAACGGTTGCTTGGATTAAGATGGAAAAAGAGATAATGTATAAACAAGTGCTTTTGGAAATGACCAAGGCAGAAAAGAGATGTACCCATGTATACTCATATTCCCTGAATAAAGTGATAAGGCCAATATTAAACTCAATCTTTAGGGATATATCTGAATAAAGGGATAAGGCCAATATTAAACTCAATCTTTAGGGATATATCTGAATAAAGTGATAAGGCCAATATTAAACTCATACTTTAGGGATATATCTGAATAAAGTGATAAGGCCAATATTAAACTCAATCTTTAGGGATATATCTGAATAAAGGGATAAGGCCAATATTAAACTCAATCTTTAGGGATATATCTGAATAAAGTGATAAGGCCAATATTAAACTCAATCTTTAGGGATATATCTGAATAAAGGGATAAGGCCAATATTAAACTCAATCTTTAGGGATATATCTGAATAATGGGAAAAGACCAATATTAAACTCAATCTTTAGGGATATATTTGAATAAAGTGATAAGGCCAATATTAAACTCAATCTTTAGGGATATATCTGAATAAAGTGATAAGGCCAATATTAAACTCAATCTTTAGGGATATATCTGAATAAAGGGAAAAGACCAATATTAAACTCAATCTTAAGGGATATATCTGAATAAAGTGATAAGGCCAATATTTAACTCAATCTTTAGGGATATATCTGAATAAAGGGAAAATACCAATATTAAACTCAATCTTAAGGGATATATCTGAATAAAGTGATAAGGCCAATATTAAACTCAATCTTTAGGGATATATCTGAATAAAGGGAAAAGACCAATATGAAACTCAATCTTTAGGGATATATCTGAATAAAGTGATAAGGCCAATATTAAACTCAATCTTTAGGGATATATCTGAATAAAGTGATAAGGCCAATGTTAAACCCAGACTTTAGGGATATATCTGAATAAAGGTAAAGGGATAAGGCCAATATTAAACTCAATCTTTAGGGATATATCTGAATAAAGGGATAAGGCCAATATTAAACTCAATCTTTAGGGATATATCTGAATAAAGTGATAAGGCCAATATTAAACTCAATCTTTAGGGATATATCTTTTATTTGAAGCTTATGCAGCATTGACAAGAGAGTATTAACATCAGGGTTGAAATGAAAGAATATACATGAATGGTGTTAAATAGTGTTAGAATACATGTAGAGTATGGTTATCCTTTTAAAGGCTTAGAATATGTGTTATTGTTAGATGTTGGTCTACAAGACTGACCTTTGTTGTGTATGAATTAGTATTTGGATTGTACATATTTGTATTATAATATTGATAAGCATGTATCTTCATAGCCATGTAGAAATGTTACAATAAAGGATATTTTAGCTGCTGCTGTTTTTGTTGAGGGTTTTATTAATTTGCTTTACAATTGTGTTTTTGTATATTAGATATTTAGAACTGTTGTTGCTGTATAATTTTTGAAGATGTTTCTGTGGTTTTAACATATATTTTATATTCTAGCTAAAATATTTTTAAGTACCAGTATACCTTAAGAAAGTGGCTTATCATAAATTACTTTACATAAAATGTGATATATTTCTTTTGACCTATAATATTGTCTCGTTTACAAATTTCGCTTTATTGTGCCTAAATATTTTGTTGAATCGATTGCAGAAGCGTTGTTGTATGTCCTGTGATATAACTACTCTATTCCATCACAGTGGACAGTTTCATCTATTGTAAACATGTTAACATTCATCTGTATAGAATGGGGTAAATATTTATTAGTCTTTTACATGCAATCTTTTTTAGTGTAATAGCAGCTATTTAACCCAATGTAATCCTTTTCTTTCATTTCTATTTTTTATAAAATATTGTAAAAATGGTACATAATGTTTTTACTTGAATTCAAATAAGGTCATGATGTAATTTTATTAATCATGATTTTTTTAAAGCTTGGGATGTCCAGAGTTCTGTCTTTTCTTGTGGAAAATTGTCCTTTAAATGAAATAAAAAGGAAAATCAGGCAGCCCTTGAAAAACTTGATTGCGTGAAAACAAAAAGTCAGGGAATACACCTGTTAATGCTGGCTTTTTCAAACTTATTTTTTCTTGATTAAAGATTGACTTATAATATTAGATGATTTATCACCGAGTTACATCAAATGGATGAAATCCACTGTCAGTGGTTATATTGTCCCCTGTCACTATTACTATCAGTAACATGCTTATGTCAGCTAAACCTTATTGATATACATAAAGAGTACAATACTTTAGAATTTTTATATCAATCTTATTTATGACAAAACAGATACATGAAATAATTTCTTGCTTACAGTTTTTTAACCTGTCCATACTCACTTTTTTGTTTGTGGAGATTGATGTTACTGTAATAATGACTTTAAATATAAGGTTGTTCAATTTGTTAGCTTATAAGACTCTTGTAGTAATGTGTACCATTAATGTAATTTTACAAAAATGTCTAATGGTAATATGCTTTGTTTTTATAAAATGTATACCACTACAATGTGATCAATGTTCATGTTTGAAAGTCTTAAAAAATAAATTACATTATTTAAGAGCTGTATTGGTGTTGTTTATTGGCATTACATGATTCAACCATAAACAAAATCTTTGTTTAGTCATAGGTTGTGCTTGAAAACTTACTTGATGGATTACTGCTGCCTCTCCTAAAATTGCATGTTGTTAACATTTAACACAATGTGACGTAAGCATGTTGTGAACATTTTACACCACACCACATATTCATGTTGTGAACATATGACTCCATGCCACATAAGAAGGTTGTTGACATATGACTCCATGCCACATAAGCATGTTGTGAACATATGACACTATGCCACATAAGCATGTTGTAAACATATGACACTTTGCCACATAAGCATGTTGTGAACATATGACTCCATGCCACATAAGCATGTTGTGAACATATGACTCCATGCCACATAAGCATGCTGTGAACATATGACTCCATGCCACATAAGCATGCTGTGAACATATGACACTATGCCACATAAGCATGTTGTGAACATATGACACTATGCCACATAAGCATGTTGTGAACATATGACACTTTGCCACATAAGCATGTTGTGAACATATGACTCCATGCCACATAAGCATGCTGTGAACATATGACACCATGCCACATAAGCATGCTGTGAACAAATGACTCCATGCCACATAAGAATGTTGTTGACATATGACTCCACGCCACATAAGCATGTTGTGAACATATGACACTATGCCACATAAGCATGTTGTGAACATATGACACTTTGCCACATAAGCATGTTGTGAACATATGACACCATGCCACATTAACATGTTGTGAACATATGACTCCACGCCACATAAGCATGTTGACATATGACACCATGCCACATAAGCATGTTGTTGACATATGACTCAATGCCACATAAGCATGTTGTGAACATATGACTCCATGCCACATAAGCATGTTGACATGACTCCATGCCATGTAAGCATGTTGTGAACATATGACTCCATGCCACATAAGCATGTTGTGAACATATGACTCCATGCCACATAAGCATGTTGTGAACATATGACTCCATGCCACATAAGCATGTTGTGAACATATGACTCCATGCCACATTAACATGTTGTGAACATATGACTCCATGCCACATAAGCATGTTGTGAACATATGACTCCATGCTACATAAGCATGTTGTGAACATATGGCTCCATGCCACATAAGCATGTTGTTAACATAATACTCCATGCTACATAAGCATGTTGTGAACATATGACTCCATGCCACATAAGCATGTTGTGAACATATGACTCCATGCCACATTAACATGTTGTGAACATACGACTCCATGCCACATAAGCATGTTGTGAACATATGACTCCATGCTACATAAGCATGTTGTGAACATATGGCTCCATGCCACATAAGCATGTTGTTAACATATGACTCCATGCTACATAAGCCTGTTGTGAACATATGACTCCATGCCACATAAGCATGTTGTGAATATATGACTCCATGCCACATAAGCATGTTGTGAACATATGACTCCATGCCACATAAGCATGTTGTGAACATATGACTCCATGCCACATTAACATGTTGTGAACATATGACTCCACGCCACATAAGCATGTTGTTGACATATGACTCAATGCCACATAAGCATGTTGTGAACATATGACTCCATGCCACATAAGCATGTTGACATATGACTCCATGCCATGTAAGCATGTTGTGAACATATGACTCCATGCCACATAAGCATGTTGTGAACATATGACTCCATGCCACATAAGCATGTTGTGAAAATATGACTCCATGCCACGTAAGCATGTTGTGAACCAATGACACCATGCCCGGTAAGCATGTTGTGAACAAATGACACCATGCCACATAAGCATGTTGTTAACATATGACTCCATGCTACATAAGCATGTTGTGAACACCGGCCGCAATAGCTCAGGTGGTAGAGCGTCAGCTTGCGGATCGGGAGGTCATGGGTTTGGACCCCGGCCGGGTCTAACAAAAGACTTTAAAGTTGGTAGTAGTGGCTTCCCTCCTAACGCTCGAGCTAAGGGGACAGCATTACGCCTGACTCGTCAGTGTCAGTATAATGGACCGACCGGGTTCAGTCCATGGGCACCTCATAAGTGCCCCTGTGCTATAATGATAGAAATGTCGCTGCGCAGTATCGACAAAAATGCCGGCTAATCCCAATCCCATGTTGTGAACATATGTCACCATGCCACATAAGCATGTTGCGAACATATGATACCATGCCACATAAGCATGTTGTGAACATAGGATACCACACCACATAAGCATGTTGTGAACATGTGACTCCATGCCACATAAGCATGTTGTTGACATTGACTCCATGCCACATAAGCATGTTGTGAACATATGACTCCATGCCACATAAGCATGTTGTTGACATTGACTCCATGCCACATAAGCATGTTGTGAACATATGACTCCATGCCACATAAGCATGTTGTGAATATATGACTCCATGCCACATAAGCATGTTGTGAACATGTGACTCCATGCCACATAAGCATGTTGTGAACATGTGACTCCACGCTACATAAGAATGTTGTAAACATAGGACACCACACCACATAAGCATGTTGTGAACATGTGACTTCATGCCACATAAGCCTGTTGTGAACATAGGACACCACACCAAATAAGCATGTTGTGAACATGTGACTCCACGCCACATAAGCATGTTGTGAACATAGGACTCCACGCCACATAAGCATGTTGTGAACATAGGACTCCACGCCACATAAGAATGTTGTAAACATAGGACACCACACCACATAAGCATGTTGTGAACATATGACTCAATGCCACATAAGCATGTTGTGAACATAGGACTCCACGCCACATAAGCATGTTGTGAACATAGGACTCCACGCTACATAAGAATGTTGTAAACATAGGACACCACACCACATAAGCATGTTGTAAACATATGACTCAATGCCACATAAGCATGTTGTGAACATAGGACTCCACGCCACATAAGCATGTTGTGAACATATGACTCCATGCCACATAAGCATGTTGTGAACATGTGACTCCACGCCACATAAGCATGTTGTGAACATATGACACTATGCCACATAAGCATGTTGTGAACATATGACTCCATGCCACATAAGCATGTTGTGAACATGTGACTCCACGCCACATAAGCATGTTGTGAACATATGACACTATGCCATATAAGCATGTTGTGAACATATGGCTCCATGCCACATAAGCATGTTGTGAACAAAGGACTCCACGCCACATAAGCATGTTATGAACATATGACTCCATGCCACATAAGCATGTTGTGAACATAGGACTCCACGCCACATAAGCATGTTGTGAACAAAGGACTCCATGCCACATAAGCATGTTGTGAACATATGGCTCCATGCCACATAAGCATGTTGTGAACAAAGGACTCCATGCCACATAAGCATGTTATGAACATATGACTCCATGCCACATAAGCATGTTGTGAACATAGGACTCCATGCCACATAAGCATGTTGTGAACATATGACTCCATGCCACATAAGCATGTTGTTGACATATGACTCCATGCCACATAAACATGTTGTTAACATGACTCCATGCCACATTAACATGTTGTGAACATATGACTCCATGCCACATAAGCCTGTTGTGAACATATGACTCCACGCCACATAAGCATGTTGTTAACATATGACACCATGCCACATAAGCCTGTTGTGAACATGTGACTCCACGCCACATTAGCATGTTGTTGACATATGACTCCACGCCACATAAGCATGTTGTGAACATATGACTCCATGCCACATAAGCATGTTGTTAACATGACTCCATGCCACATAAGCCTGTTGTGAACATATGACTCCATGCCACATAAGCCTGTTGTGAACATGTGACTCCACGCCACATTAGCATGTTGTTGACATATGACTCCACGCCACATAAGCATGTTGTGAACATATGACTCCATGCCACATAAGCATGTTGTTGACATATGACTCCATGCCACATATTCAAGTTGTGAACATATGACTCCACGCCACATAAGCATGTTGTGAACATATGACTCCATGCCACATAAGCATGTTGTTAACATATGACTCCATGCCACATAAGCATGTTGTGAACATATGACTCCATGCCACATAAGCATGTTGTTGACATTGACTCCATGCCACATAATCATGTTGTGAACATATGACTCCATGCCACATAAGCATGTTGTTGACATTGACTCCATGCCACATAAGCATGTTGTGAACATATGACTCCATGCCACATAAGCATGTTGTTGACATTGACTCCATGCCACATAAGCATGTTGTGAACATTTGACACCATGCCACATAAGCATGTTGTGAACAAATGACTCCATGCCACATAAGCATGTTTTTAACATATGACTCCATGCCACATAAGCATGTTGTTGACATATGACTCCATGCCACATAAGCATGCTGTGAACATATGACTCCATGCCACATAAGCATGTTGTGAACAAATGACTCCATGCCATGTAAGCATGTTGTGAACATATGACTCCATGCCACATAAGCATGTTGTGAACAAATGAGTCCATGCCACATAAGCATGTTTTTAACATCTGAATCCACGCCACATTACATGTTGTGAACATTTGATACCACGCCACATAAGGATGTTGTGAACATTATTAATAATTCATTTCCCTGGGGCTGGCAACCCAAAGGTTTGTATTTGTATTTTGGGGTATTATGGCACACCGACACTCAACAGGTCATACGGCACCGAACACGATGTAGTCAAACGTAAATAAGGTATAATCTGGTTACAATTCAAATAGGTGAGTAGAAATATAAAAATCTATCAGGTTAAAATAATATAAAAAATATAATTATATACAGGTTAGTACAATAAACATTTAAAATGCTCACAACTTTATCATAATAAAAAGTTTAAAAATTTATAACTTATTAAGAATATCAAGCTTGTTCAGGAAGCAAAAAAGCTTAGAATCGGGCACTGTCTTAAACAGTTTGTACATGTTATTGACATTTAAATACTCAGACTGAATATGGTCTGTGTCAATACAATGTAATAAAATATGATCAACTCCCAAAGATTTTTTGGCACAGTAATGCCCCTATATCAATTTCTGTCAGATGTTTTTTTGTTCAGGTCCACTTCCTGATATCATTCAACATTTTTATGCCACACTTGAAATAAATGCTACAAAAGCTGAGCCTTTCTGAATAGCGTTTACCCTGGAATGACACAATTATGACCCTTTTTACTTAGAATAAACTGTTATTCTTAAGGTTGGTAACAGTTGCTAACACATCAAGACATGTGGTGCACACTGTTTACAGACAGCTTTTGTAAAAGACTTCATTTTGTTGCTGCTTAGAACTGAACCTCAATTTGAGCCAATGCAGTAGTTAGTGCAAAACACTTTACCAAAGTTTTAATCTGCATTTAAGACAAATAAAAAAAGAAGAAAGATGTCTAATACTTTATTTTTTAATATCATTTAATCTTATAATGGTAACAATGTGTTCAAAATGTTATTTTAATGGTATGTGCACAGTAGCACAAAAATCTCTCAAATTAGGACAGCCATTAATGTAAATCTCTACCCAACAATTGTTAACTGACATTATGACACTCAAATAGAAAATTTTCATTTCTTGCAAATGTTAGTTCTTAAATTTTTCATGTTTAAAGCAGGTTATAATTCTACTTTGTCAACTGTCCAATTTTACAAATTACCTGTTAAATAAATTGTTTTATTATTTTAAATCACTGCCATTTTGGGATTCATAAATTGGGATTTACTTCACTGTTTACACTTGTATAATTAAATTTTCATATTATTCAACTTATTTAGTTCTCAGCAAAAGTAATTGTCTAAAGGGATTGCACAAACCTAAAAGGGCATCAACTTTTTTTTTAATTGTCCCAAGGTGAATTGTTAGAAGAATTTATTATTCAATTTTATAGCATTTCATGTAAAATCACATATAAAATCAAACAAAACTTTTTTCACAACAATTATTATACACAAGCCAGCCGAGATAAATATGAGTATAATTGTTAAACACATACATTATTGCATGCAGATATATTGTAAAATGTCGGAAAATACAGATAATGTACAATATTAAAGTGGCAATCATCTATCAAAACTTGCTGGTGACCCACATTAGGTCAAAATTAAAATCTATAAACTGCCTAAAAGTTTTCACAGTACATTCTTTATGTAAATTTCTGGAAAATAATGGTAAGAACCAAGATACTTAGTATTTTTACATGTGTTAATATCGTCTGGCTGGCAACCTTTATTATCCAATCTTTCCAGGAATTCCAAAAAGAAAGGAAAAAGAGGACAGAAAAACAATTTGGACAAAAATTTAAAAGCAACAACAAAACAAAGACAAATGTTTACTGGTGTAAAATGACAAAAACAATAGTTAAAATTCAAATAACAACTGCACATTCAGACAAATACAAGTAGCTAAACATTTTGAGTACAGTACAAATTTCATGTTTTTGACTGTGAAAGGCTGACATAAAATCAAAGATAAAGAAGTATAATATGCAAATGAGATTATCTTTAGCACTTACAACCCTGGTAAACCATTAACAAAATATCTCAGCTGGGTAATTTATGTAATGGGTAAGCTGGGTATCATTCTGTATTTATTTATGTGGTAAGATTGGCTAATATAGGAGTCTATTTTCTGACTATTTACATGATCAATATTTGTGTATTCTTGACTGCATTAAGAATACCAATCAGAGATTCGGAAGAAAGGAAATAAATATAATTATGGTAAAGCAATTCTATATCCCATAATTCTCAAGTGAGTTCTATGGTGCAAACTCCTTACAATTCTAAAAAGTACCAGCAGAATAGTGTTGTGTTGAGAAATAACCATTAAAAAATAGTAAAAATGTTCTCTTTTGCTGGAATGTGCAATAACAGGCATTTAACCCTGAGACTACTGATAAATCAATAACCAATACAAAATGTTAATTATTAACTTAAAATTGTACGTGTAAGTAACAAGTTTTATTGATGTAAGACATAAAGCAAATAGTGCAGATCCGAGCAGGGAACTGTCTGATCTCTACACAATTTGCTTAAGCCTGATCCACTGAGAGTTGCACAACACCTTGAAGCTGCTGTCGGCCGACTCCTTATCCAATATTTAACAGTAAACCTCCTATTTATCTCTAACATAAATGCTTTTTTTATCCTATTACAAACAAAATAACCAAATGTCAGATAATTTGATTTCTAACATGCAATATACAGCCTGCAATATACATAAAGATTGCCATTTAACTTCTTGCACACCATGTCTACTGTAAAGTGTTTATAATTCATCAACAAATTATCTTTTACCAACAGAAATCTCAAATTCACTAAAAAGGATTGACAAGATACATGATAACTATTATTTTTCAGTTCAGTTACAGTTGAACGTCTGTGTGCACATTTTCATTTAATATTAAAACATAACAAAAAACACTCCTAACTTTTTAAGTACTAACAGCACATAATTGCAATCACTTTTCTCTACACACTTACACTTAACCTAGTTAACATGAGATTTGTCTTATTTGATATTTAGCACTTTCTTTACAGATCTAATGACATTTATGGGCTGAGGTAGAGCATTTTCCTCCAGTGTTTTGGCATATGGCATGGGGACATCGGCACCGGTCACTCGCAAAGCTGGGGCATCCAAAAAGTTGAAGGCTGAACCTTAATTTAAAAAATAATAACAAACAGATGTAAGTATTGAAACTGGTCTAATATATTTCAGACACCAGAAACACCAGACAATGACTGACATAACTAATTTCAATATATAATGTATACCCCTGAAAATTATGTCAGGGACTAAAATATGCAACTGACCAGAATACAGTTTCATAATTTGTCACCAGTTGCAGTCATAAAATTATAATTAAATTTTTAATTGGATATCATAGATAAGATGCACATGACAAATTACTTAACTGCCTAAATATAATTTAGTGATTTGAATAAAGATAAATAAAGAGTAATGACAGATATGTTAATATTTATTTTTTGCACAAAGGAATGTATCCATAAACAGAGATCAGTAAAATACCAACAGTTTACAGAAATTAGAAACCATATATGTGGCTAGAGAATACAAATATGCAATTACTGTTACAGCTTAAAAGATCAGTTCAATTACTGTATACATAAATAAAATATAGGGAAAGTGACTCCCCTTTTTTAAGTCTTTAGGTAAATATAAATAATGGCCTGATAATTAATTGTCTTGTTTACAGTACTGAAAATAATTTTTTTGTAAGGCATCATTTTTAATAAAAAAAGATCAATGTTGCTATGGTCAGTTATTACTAAAAACTGATTGCACATCTTTACTAAAACCTGATTGCACATCTTTACTAAAACCTGACTGCACATCTTTACTAAAACCTGACTGCACATCTTTACTAAAACCTGACTGCACATCTTTACTAAAACCTGACTGCACATCTAAGTAACAAATGTTTTACTTACTCTCCATGACCTTAGCACAGACTTCAGCACCGACACCAAACTGTGGCCAGCCTCCCTCCACTGTTACCAGATGGTTTGTCTTCATCACAGACTTGTAAATTGTCTCCTCATCCATGGGCCGAATGGACCGCAAGTTCACAACCTGAAAATAATCAGGAGAGACAATGTATCATCATGTCAATTAAAATCAATATAAAATCTGACCCAAAGCAATGTATTACAAATCAATAATGTATGGTGCATACATGTGTATTTCTATCCACTGCATTAGAAGTGAATGCAGGGACAAGGCTCAAAACAAGATGTTTCTTACCTAACATTTAAGACAATTCTTGTCTCTAGTGTGACTAAAGGCAGTTCAAGCTAATTCCAAGATGTGCTGCGAAATGAGAGGCAACCACACTTTTAAAATGCTATAACAGATCTAAATGTTTACATTTATATTTCCAGTCAAATGTGATTGCAATATTGAATGAACTAATAATTCAATAATAAACCAGTCTACAGAGTGTGCAGGAATACAGCTGCAGCTAAAAGGTGTGATGTAACTAACATAGGACAATAATAACCTGCTCCCCAGCTGTATTGCCTCACACAGGGTTGACCTAACATGAAACTTGCATTATATTGGCTTGAGCATTAGCAAGGGAGCTAAAGCATTACCATTTTAATGACTAATGTATGTCTCAAGCTAAGTATGAACCCATGGTCTCTGGTACCTGAAGCCGACACTACAATTTGCACTACCAGCTCTGATTCATAATTACCTTGTAGATAATGTAAACTTTCAGCATTATCTTTTTCTAAGCTAAACTTTACAACTAACAGTGACTTTATTAAGTTACCAATTAATGCTCTTAACTAAATACTAAATTAAAGATATTATACAAAAAGAATTAAACTTGAGAAATATTGGTTTGAGGGTTCATGGTTTATGCTGAGGAATGTATTACTATATTTTAACACTGGTTACTATACCAATAAGCATTCTAATTTTAACACATTATAACTTGCCTTACCTCACACTCTACTCCGATTCCAGCAAGTTCGTTGGCTGCATCCAAGCAAGTGCCCACAAACTTAGAATGAGAGACTAATGTCACATGTTTACCTGAAACACAACAAAAACTGTGAATGCTAGTAAAGTTCTTATATTATTATTGTCCATAAAATTCCAAGCATATAATAATATAAGTTAAGCTATCAGTCCTTCACAAGTAATACTCATAAGTCAAATTTAACCAACAATTTTTTCAGTCATATAGTTTTGTTGTCAAAAGTGACTTATTTGCATAATACATGACTTTTAAATATTTTCTTGATTTAGATGTCAAAGGTTAATTTCTCACTGCTGCATGTTAAACTTCCAAAAAATAAAGAAAGAAAAAGTATGGAAATGGGATTTTTAGATTTATTAATGTCATTAATTAAAATATTATTAAAGTATAAATGTCAGTGATTATTTCAAACATAAAAAAATAGATCAGGGTTAATATTTATCACAAAAGTACAAGTTGACATCAAAAATTGAGAACCTACCCTCCCTTTCTATTTTAGCTTTGCCGATAGGCACAAGGAAATTCTTGTCCATAGCTTCGTCTGACATCTCAAATGGAACACCATACATAATCTCATTTTCTAAAAACACCACTGAAATATATATATCAATACAAGGGCTAAACAAGAAAATCAAAATTCTTACTAATTAGACATATTTCTCTGCAAGTCTTGTGTTCCATAAAAAACTCTTATAAATTTATATATATTTTTATGGGTCAATTAAATAAATAAAGTACCATATTTACACTGTTTTGGGACCCTCCTTAGTTTTGGCAAAATGATTATTTTCCATATCTCTTTGTTTTGGAACATTTTAAAAAAGAGTATTTTTAACCTTTGAATAGAGAACAAAAACAGCTTACAGTAAGAGCATGAGTCCATGCTGCAACAGACATTTTTATCTAAACAGTAATACAACAGGTGGTCACATGTATTTATTAGTTTCTTCCATGTCACAAAACTTGAGATCGGGCAAGTAAGTTTTCCAAAGTTTGTCACCAGATAGGTGATCAATTTCTTAGCTTGGTTTTCCATATAACTATTTTTAGACAGCGAAACTTCCAAAAATATCTAGCTGTAAAAAGACATTGCATTTGTGCCATTTTGTAACATTATTTGTTATGTAATGTAATTCAGTTATGTATGTAACTGAGCCACTTGCGCTTCTATGTCAACTGCAATTTCTTAATAATAGGACTAAGCATGTATCTGTAATGAAAAATGCCAAGGTGATCAAATAAGACTGTGTGCCGTTACCCGGATGTTTTCGACTATGTTCTGCAATCTACTAAAATGGCTTCACTTAAGTGGACACCAGGGACACAACTAGTTAAAACAAAGAAGGCTAGGAGTGATGAATGTAAGGAGGCAAAGGAAAACAACAAAGCTAACTGTCAATGATTGTTGATCTGTGGTGTGAAGGGCATGTTTGGCTCAATCAAACGGCAGGTAAAATGTATTGTACCTGGTGCCAACTGACGGCATTAACACCAATGCAACATTGTATCTGATCTGGTTGTGACTTGCTGGAAAACATTAAAGTTCACAAGAAAACAAAGTGAACATGTGGTTTAAAATTTTTATTTTTTATTGCAGAGAATAAATTTTAAAAAGTGGCACATTTGTTGTTATTTTAAGGGGGAAAGTTCGGGCATGTGAAAGGTGTTTCGGGCCGGTAAGATCAGAATGGCATGTACTTTTTTATGCTTATTTCAAAGACTGAAATACAATTTTGGAGACATATCAAAGAAAACTAATTTTTAAAGGCAATATTTGATGAATACAATCTTTGTAATAAAACTTTAAATACTACAAAAATACTGACAGCAAGTGTCTATGAATGAAACACCCCCAAAAATGTTTCAATAACAGGCTTGTTTGCTTCATATCCTTGTTAAAGTTATGAAATGAAACTAAGTTATTTCCTCTACCTTTCTTAAATAAATCTGCACACAACTGTCCACTTCCTGTACCATGTAGCAACTATCATCTTTATACAAATTAATGGGGGAATTCACCACCAACCTGGATTTGGATCTCTGATTGAAGATTTCAGCAGTCCTTTACAGTCTTCTGATGAGTAGGGGGAGACAACTTTGAGTCCTGGACAGTGGCCATACCAGGCAGCAAAACACTGAGAGTGCTGGGCTGCCACTCCCATAGCTGCACCATTAGGCCCCCTAAATACAATAGGCACAGGTACCTGCAAACCATATTGTAATTCCAAATACATAATATATAAATATATGATGGTAATGTTAGGTAAATAATAGTGAAAAGATCTGTTTAATAGTCTGTTCACCCATTTATTTCGCTCCAAGTTTGTTTTGAGTTGTACGGGAGGTTTTTCTTCCATTGCACTGCAAAAACTGAGAATCATATTTATTATAACATTATGTTTCTCCAATTATAAAGCCTAATATTTATATAAATTCATGAGAACATGAAAATTATTTTCAATTTAATTTTTTTTAATTATATACATAGAAAAGTGTTATTACAGAGCAATGATACTCACCTCACCGGCAGACATGTAATATGTCTTGGCTGCTGAGTTTATGACCTGGAAAATAAAGTTGTATTTGCAACTCTAAGCATTAATTTCATATATTTTTTCCATATTTAAAACTAATATTGACACACACAAAAACCTAAGCAATAAAATTATTGAGAATTTTGCTGAAAGATAGTGGCCTGTTGTGGTAGAACTGTTTTCTTTAAAAAAATATGTAAGGCAATGTTACAAATTATAACTACAGATGAACTTAAACAAATATGACAAAAATAACAACACACAATACTGACAGTAAGGTTTAAGTGAATTTAAAACATAAATATTTTCACACTTAACTTACATGATCAATAGCTTGCATCGAAAAGTTGAAGGTCATAAATTCACAAATTGGTTTTAGACCTGCCTGTAATGGAAAAACAACAATAGACACATTACTTAGTAATGGTGTGACAAAATAAAATACCTCTAGATACCACTATGGCACAGTTACTGTAACCATAAATTAAACAAAGGGTCATAACTCATGTAAAATCAAGCTGGTAATAATGTGCAAGTGATATGCAAAACTGTGCTTTTTATTTACTAGTCCTGTAAAGTGTCATGAAAGTCAGACCAACAGTAGGGAGGAAATAAGACATCTCTTGTCTACTGACGGTCAGACGGATCAATGAGACTCCAACATAGCCCCCATGTATCTCGTATCTAGGGTATAATTAACAATGGTTAAGTAGAGAAATTGCCATCTTATTATAAGAAAGCACACTCAGTACTATGCAAAGTAAATCTCAATGTTCTTTTTTAAGGTTACTTTCTCCAATATAACATACCATTGCTGCTCCTACTTTCTCCAATATAACATACCATTGCTGCTCCTACTTTCTCCAATATAACATACCATTGCTGCTCCTACTTGCTCAAATATAACATACCATTGCTGCTCCTACTTTCTCCAATATAACATACCATTGCTGCTCCTACTTTCTCAAATATAACATACCATTGCTGCTCCTACTTTCTCCAATATAACATACCATTGCTGCTCCTACTTTCTCCAATATAACATACCATTGCTGCTCCTACTGCCTCAAATATAACATACCATTGCTGCTCCTACTTTCTCAAATATAACATACCATTGCTGCTCCTACTTTCTCAAATATAACATACCATTGCTGCTCCTACTGCAATTCCAGCAAAGCCCATCTGTCAATATAATACATAAAACACTGATTGTTAATTAAGCAGATATAAACGATGTAAATGGTATCACATTTCAAAATAAAATGATACAAATGGCATATTGCTTTAAGTAATTGAGTTATTTTACAACTTAATACAATGCACTTTACACATTCCTTGTATAAATCAAGAATATTTTATATATTTATTAAAATGCTGAGTACATTTTTACATAGCTAACTGAAATCACTCTTAAATTTATTGACTAATAAAAAAAATAAAAAAATATTAAAAATATTAATTAAGTTATACTTTACCTCAGTGATTGGTGTGTCTTTTATTCTGTCAGATCCCCATTTCCTCCATAAGTTTTTGGATACCTAGAAATGACATAGAAATGTAAGATTGGGGGAAGGGAGGGGGGTGGGTGAAGGGCCACTAGGGTGTCTGGGTAGCACCACAAGCACACTGCAGGTCAACTGGAAGACCTTCCCACATTAAGTCCTTGCCCCAATTGGGACTCGAATCCATGCAATGAGAGGCAAAGCAGTCTGAGGACTTATAAATAGTATGTGCATCAAACCTCAACGTGCATGTCTGAATTGCAAGATGAGACAATTTACTTGAAATACAGATAAAATGGCAAAGTTTTTGCAGTGACAGGACTCTATAGCTTAGATAGCCACTTATAATTTTCTTGTTAACTGCACTTGAAGAAAACTAATGAATATCACTATAGCATATAGGTAAATCATTTGATAGTATTGGGGGCAATACAGTAGTCCCCTACCGGTCTCTCAAAAAGTTCTTTAATTATCATATGCTCCTGTTTATTGCCATTTATAATTAATTTGAGTTTTAAGTCTGTATTTGTATAATTATGGTTTAAAAATGAAGTAATAAACAAGGAAATCTACAGTAGTTGGGGTTCACATAATTTTTTTTAATTCACCTGGTCTAATTAATTGTTAACTTATCATGACATTTATTTTTGGCCTTTATATAAGGTAACTGCACCTGAATGCGCTATCCAAAACTTTACGATTTTGCTGCAAGGTCATGCTGTGACCTTGACCTTCAAGGTATCGACCCAAATGTTGTTCGCGACACGTCATCTAAATATGGTGATCATTTCTGTGAAAAAGTTGTAAAATCTGATTTCAACTAACAAAATTTATGGGCTGGACACGATTTTGCTGCAAGGTCATGCTGTGACCTTGACCTTCAAGGTATTGACCCAAATGATGTTCGCGACTCGTCGTTTCAATATGGTGATCATTTCTGTGAAATAGTTGTAAAATCAAACACGTCGTCTCAATACGGTGATCATTTCTGTGAAATAGTTGTAAAATCAAACTTCAAATAACCAAGTTATGGGGCGGACACGATTTTGCTGCAAGGTCATGCTGTGACCTTGACCTTCAAGGTAGCGACCCAAATCTTGCTCGCGACACGTCATCTCAATATGGTGATCATTTCTGTGAAATAGTTTTAAAATCTGACTTCAAATAAGGAAGTAAGTGTGTGAACACCGGTAGGGGACTAACAAGATACATTAATTCAAAATAGCTATTTGTACTTATTTACTGCATATGCTATGAGGGGAAGCAACATTGCATGAACAAAAATTTTATTTTTAAAGAAGACCTCAAACAACTCAGTTAAATGGCCGAGTTGAAACACTAGCTCATAGCAGATCAGTGGAAGTTCTTCCAGCATGATAGTTCCTGCACTGACCATTATTAAAATCAGCATAATTACTTCATATAAAGCAAAGTTCATAAACTTAAGAAAACTTATAAGTGTACTTTACCTTATATGCTCCATCATACTCTGCAACTTCTTCTCCCATAAGGAACACCTTGGGATCCCTTTCCATCTCTTCATCCATTGCTGCATTTAAAGCATCCCTGACACTCAAAGTCTAAAACAAAGGTATATCATGTATTGTGCTACTAGACATTAAGCGACCCAATAAACCCTTTTCCCATTCAGATGATTTTAATGGGTCAAGTAACCTACAAAACTCAGAACGAGGCCATATGTGACAGAATCAACAATCTACAGGCATTTTGGCAAATGGTTTGGTACTTTGATCTTAGATAGTGAAAATGATCTGGACATTTCAGTAAATTGGTGACTATATAGTATTTGTATAGTGTACTACACCGATTTTAAAGTGAACCCGTGTCTCGCAGTATATACTGCCAGGTGCACGGACGTCAAGTAAACTTCAGTGGCACAAATATAGCCATAATGTCCATACATACATGAATGTCACCTTTTATGCTTATTTTGTCAGAATAATATTACAATAAAAGTGATAAGAACACTTTTTTAATTCACGAAGAGTGATGAAAGTTTTAATTTAACCTTAAATATGCGTTCCTGTAAAAGAAAGTGTCTTCGTAGCAAGTTAATGAGCAAGCTATATGTTGAAATAGAAAATGGCTCTTTTATAATATGCTTAATGTTTTTCTTGTGGAGTTCTTATCTTCGAAATAGGTAAAGCAAAAATGTGACATTTCATTTGTTTATTTAGTATAATTTTCGATTAAGCTACATAAAAAGGTGTGTTTCTTACTAAACTGAATAGAAGGAGAGCATGGTGAAACATCCGCTTGCCAACAAACTTAAGTGATTGATTATGCATTCATCACCTCTCTATGACATTAAAATTGTCAACTAAGTGCCTGTTTTGTAGTCATTTTAGAATACATGCAGTTTACTTTACACATTGAAGTTTTATTTTTGTGTATACCTGAACAAGGCATATCTAGGTTTCAACTTTCACTTGAAACATTTCGAAGCTCGAAATTTGCATATAACATGGTTCAAAATAGAAATCAAGACAGCAAAAATGCCTTATTTCTTTCTCATAAGGTTGCCTCATAACATTGTTAACACACACATACAAACAAAATCATTTTTTCCTATGTGTACACTGTACAACTTTATTATAGCATTGTATCACTATACAAGTCTCAGTCCAAAGAACATTGTACAGTGTTATTTAAAGGGTAGTTCCACGAGTGGTTGGCACGGTGTCAGGATAATGTAACTGGGTGTGGTAACATGCCATGTGTTGACTGTATGCAATACACAGTGAATGCAGTAAAATATCTACTTCGATAGGACACTGACTCCAGATGACCGAAATACTGTTGGCGGGACGATAAACCCAACAAATAAACAATATCATTTAATTGACAGAATATTGCATAAACCCAATAAACTAAAGATGCCTTTAGCCCGGCTACATCTACATTTAAGTTCCTAAGTTTAAGTTTTAAGATTTTTACTTTCAAAGCAAGCAGTTCCTTCAAAGAAAGTGATCAATACTTATCTATGTCGTTCATTTTCTATAAGCGAAAAAAGTGATCTGTCACATATGACCTTGTTTTCAAATTGCTGTGTTACCTTAAAAATCACCGACTGGGAAACTGCTCTATTGCAT